>CAWUFW010015994.1:0-331680 GCA_963921515.1 Calotriton arnoldi
ATACCCGGCGTAAATAAATCCGCCAGGCATGGAAGCGGCAAAAATCCGCCCGCACACACCGTCTGAACACCGACCACGCCATTACGATTACACAAACCGAAAACCGCCATCGGCGAAAAATCACACAAAATACCGCCCGCCATCGTCCGAGTCTGAGTCAAACCGCCCGCCACGGACGGAAACACGCACGACAACACAAAACCGCCCGCCCACACGGCCGACACACCGCACGTGAAATTACGATCGCACCGCCATGAGCGCGGAAAAACCACAAATATACCGCCCGCCAGCGCAAACAACGCCGATGAGAATCGACACGGCAGAAGCCATGGCGCCAACGTACCTGCACAGAAACCATCCGCACACAAAACCAATAGCACACAACATGGCCAACAAGTCCACACAGCAAGGCACGCACAAATACACAAGCACAGTACACATCCCGAAAACACACCCCCGGACAAACAAAAAATACAAAGGCCAGAACCCCAGACACAACACACCTGAAAACAACAGACCATGAGGACACACCCACATAGGTGAGTACAAAAGCAGCACTCCCACAGACTACAACCCCTTGCTACATTGCAAACCAGAGAGGAGAGGAGAGGACACAGTGACACAGCAAGGACAGCAGCACACCACAGAAACGCACACATCACTACCACCACCACCACCACCACACCCCGGCACCACAAACCCCCTGCACATTACACAACACACACCGCACCAGCACCACAAACACCATGGCACCACAAAGGATGCCCAAGTTCACGCCCATGGAGCTGACGGTCATGGTCGACGAGATCATCAAGGTGTACCCACAAATCTATGGGAACATGGTCCAGCACACACCACTAGCCACCAGAAACAGAATGTGGAACCGGATCGTAGACCAGGTCAATGCAGTCGGGACCCTGCCCAGAAACAGAGTCGAGATTAACAAACGTTGGAATGACGTAAAGAGCCTGGTCAAGAAGAAGGAGGGCAAAAACAGAGAGCTGGCTGCCGTCACTGGCGGAGGGAATCCCGCGCTCTTTAAGACCTTCAAAGCGTGGGAGGAGAAGGTGCGAGTCGTAATCCATCCGGAGATCCTCGCCGGATTAGCAGGGGAGTGGAGGCTGGTAAGTACAAACTAATGTATACCAGCACACCGCTATGTACTCACATGCGCAACTACCATGCCACAGCTCCCAGGGACAAACACCCCCATGTCCAGCACACAATACACAACACATCACACACACATGCAACAGACACTACCACACACAGCCCAAACCGAACAACTGTAAGATGCGTGGGGACATGTGTACACTAAGCCAGCCACGTAACCACCAACAGGTCCCCAAATATGCCAGAAGCGCCACAACGAGCACCCACCACACCCATGTGTCCGCCACAGCTGCACTAACCGACAAGTAACAGGTAAGTGGCAGGAACACAAAGTGCAGTGGGTGGGACGGTGGACAGCCCAAGTACAACACACACCAGGCCCCAGTCCCACAGCACAGCAAGGAGGAGCATCCCCCACAGCCACGTGTCAGCCCCCGCAGTGCACAACGACAGCCGAAAGGCAGACATCACGGTCCACAGCAATCGGTGTCAGTGGGTGTCCAGCCACCCCCACGACCCACAACACCCCCCACCCCCACAGACCTGCAACATGGAGCACCCCCCGCTTAGAGCCATGTGGCATCCAGTACAGTGCACGCACGAACAACTTGCAGGTGGGAAACTGGACAGGGCTGGATTACTGGAGGCATGAGGACCATAACACGACCAACACATGGGACATGTCACGTAGCAGACGAACACGCAGCACCGCCCACCGTCACGAACAAGTGAACAATGTGCACACGGACATGAACAACAGACTCACACCCCACATGACCCATCACAGACATAGCAACACCCAAGGAGCCACGTCTGCATGCACAAGCCACACTGAATATAGTCCCACACGGCAGCCACTGTGCAACTCATCACACACAACCGAAACACCATTGAAGTCCTGTCCATGTAGCCCCTACTGCCTGTCAACCACACACCCCACAACTACGCCTATGTAAGACAAACAACACTAGACGCAACAGAGCGGAACAACATAAATGCACACGAACACCACTGAACCCATCAAACACACAGACACACCATGCACAAACAACATACCATCCATCCCATCCGTCAGCCCCAGTCTCATGAAAGGCATGTCATCCGCACAGCTGCCACACATACAGCAGTCACGCTGAGATACATGCCCATGACCAACCATGTGCCAGAAGTCAATGAAGTGCACGACACACTGTGAGCAACAACACACAACATGGGCCACACCCCCGAGCACTGCAGTGATGCACATGGCACAGGGCAGCACGCACACCAAGGAGATGGGACAACTGCAATACGTTGGCTGGCACACAACCATCACTCACTCATAACGATGCGTCCAATGCCATGTCCAGTAATCACAACAGACAGCAAATATGCAGGCCATGTCAAGCATGCACACACCTCAAACCATGCACTGTCATGCTGCCACAACACATGTCACGTTCGGCACCCATGGCTCACAGCATGTACCCCAAAAGCATATACCCTCCCAAATGCGAATCTGGGGCATGGCCCCCATGTTGCCATATGCGTTCCTAAGCGTTCCATTTGAACCCCAAAAGCATATTCCCTCCCAAATGCGAATCTGGGGCATGGCCCCCATGTTGCCATATGCGTTCCTAAGCGTTCCATTTGAACCCCAAAAGCATATTCCCTCCCAAATGCGAATCTGGGGCATGGCCCCCATGTTGCCATATGCGTTCCTAAGCGTTCCATATGAACTCCAAAAGCAAAGTACAAACCAGACCCAGGATGGGCCAGGAGCCCGCATACACCAGAGTCACAATGAGTAGGGGCACAGCAACACACCCATCGGCATGGCCAATCCGTCCCATGCCACATGTGCACAGCACACAGTCCCATTGCCTAGCACACACAACTACAGATGCCACAGCCACACACTCGCCTCCGGGAAACCCATGTACGAGATTGCACGAACTGCCAATGTCAGACGACTAATACATACTTCGCCAGGTGCAACACAAAAACAAATCTCATTCTCTCCACAGGTGACGAACTGCTGGATGCTGGGGATGGAGACAGCAGCCAGCACAGCCAGCCCACAAGCCCCCAACGAGGACACACGGATCTGGAGGATCTGTCCTCCTCTTCGGACACGGACCACCAAGCTGGCCCATCTGGCGTGGCAGGGCCCAGCCGCTCCCCAGGACCCCTCCTACCCACCAACCCATCATCCAGGGATGCTGAACAGTCCCAGTCCCCTGCTGCCACTGTCGTTGCGGCCACACCCACGGTCATTGCGGCCACTACCACTGCCGCAACCGCCACCATCGCCGCACCGACCACCACCGCCTCCACCACCACCACGTCTTCGCTGGCACCAGCCCCAGCGCAGGTGGTGGCCCGGCCGACTGGATCCACCCTGGGAGCCACAGCGAGGACCGTGGTGTGCAATGTGGCTAGTGGGCAGGCCGGTGGCAGCAGGACTGGTAGGAGGAGCAGGGTCAGGGAAACGCCAGCCTCCCCTGGGAGCCATGCCCTGCCTCAAATGGCCAGAGTCCTTGGGGCCTATGAAGAGGCCCAAGGACAATGGGCCAGGTCTGCTACTGACACGCGGGAGGTGCTGGGGGTGCTGAGGTCCATGGACGCCCATATGGGCCAATTCGTGTCCCGTATGGACCAACTCGTGGACCTCATGGGCCAGCTGGTGGTGGCGGTGGGGTCACAGGCAAGGCCAGCAACACCACCTCCGCCACCACCTGCTAGGGCGCAGGGTCGGCCAGCAGTGTCCACTTCCCCTGCGTCCACAGCCAGTGAGCACACCTCACCCACCACCAGCAGGTCGCCACCACACACCCCCTCCCAAACGTGGAAGGGGCCGTCCGAAGAGGAAACAGATCTCCCGGGAGGACTTCGCACGCTCCAGTCGCAAGTGAGGCAGCCAGCCAGCCTACCGCCAGCCTTCCTTGACCAGCCACTGCATTGACTTGCTCTACGATCCCACTCCACACAGCCAGCTGGATGGCATGTGTGTGTTGGACTATGGACATAGAACCAGTGGGTACACCCTGATCATCACGCAGCCATGACCGACAGCTCATTGTCACTGCACGCACCACTTTTGTCATCACCTTACACACAATCACATGTCACAGTTTGTAATAAATGCACCTTTTTCACTAACTGCTGTTTGTGCCCTGTGTTTTATTTGTACGGAATACAACGGCCACCTTGGGCGGAAAGGCACCTGATGCGTGGCATGGCAATGGAATCCGGAGGGCCTGTAGGGACCTAGGGGTGGGAGACAGAACAGGAGCACATTCAATGAGTGTGTCACACACCCATCACACAGTACATGTCAACAACTACAAGCAATGTACACACATCGCACAGAGCAATAGGGCACAATGCCACAGTCACCAACAGTGGCATACTACCCTGGCCATGGAGCGTTGACACACTGCACGCAGTGAACATACGGCCACCCTGACACAGCACACACACACCTGCACAGATACAGACACATCATCCGTCGTACATGGACACTCACCGTCAAGTGAAGTAGCGGGCGATGAGCTGCTGGCGCACATTCCCAGCTTCCTCCTCTCCGCTGTCCACCTCACTCGAGCTGTCCTGGTCTGCGGGCTGGGGCCCTGGTTGATCTCCGTCATCCACAATGAGGGGGATCTGCTTCCGAATGGCTAGATTGTGCAGCATGCAGCACGCCACCACTATCTGGCACACCTTCTGTGGGGAGTACGCCAGTGCACCCCGGTGCGGTCCAGGCACCTGAACCTGGACTTGAGGAGGCCAAAGGTACGCTCGACCACACGTCTGGTCCTCCCATGTGCCTCATTGTATCGATCGTCTGCTGGGGTGCGAGGATTCCTCAATGGACTGAGCAGCCATGCCCCATTCGGATACGCAGAGTCACCTGGGTGTGAGGGACACAGAGAACCGTTGCTATTCCAACTGGACAGGGGACAGCATCGCACAACCAGCACGCTACACCACTCCACATACTCACCGACAATACAGCCACGATCCTGTTGCAGATTGGCCATCAGTCGTGGCAAGATGCTGTTGCGCATTATGTGTGCGTCATGTGCCGAGCCTGGAAACTTGGCACACACGTGGGTGATCACCATGTCCGCAAGGCACACCACTTGCACATTCAGGGAGTGCGTGTGCTTCCTGTTGCGGTACAGGTGCTCAGTGGCCTGTGGTGGAACAAGGCCAACATGTGTGCAGTCAATGGCTCCCACGACGTGTGGGATTCTGCCAAGGGCATAGAATGCACCCTTCACTGCCGCCAATTCACGAGCCCTGGGGAATCTGATGTACCTGTTTCGGTACAGCATCATGGCTGCCAGTACATCCCTCAGCACCTTGCTGAACATGGGCTGGGACATCCCTCCTCCACTGCCCACTGTGTGCTGGAATGACCCAGTGGCGAAGAAATGCATGGCGGCCATCACCTTAGCCGTGGGGGTGACAGCAGTCGGATACACCCTGCGGGGACGGAGATGGGGCTCTAACATGGCACACAGTCGATGCAGAGTTGGCCTGTCCAGCCGAAACTTCCTGATTACCTCTGTATCGTCCATGTCCGCCAGCAATTGGTATGGGCGGTCAATGTTCGGTCTCCGCCTGGGTTAAATGGCAGAGGACACATGTCAAAGCAACACGGCACATAGCAATTTCGCATACACATCACTGACATGACTGAGCAAGCACATGAGCCACAGCCCAGCTGTCAAGCTGGGACGGCACGGCCACAATACACTTACACAGGTCTCCCAACAATGGCAATGGCAAGTGAGACATACCACTGCCATGTGCATGCACATGGGGATCTAGGCCCCAATGACTTGCGGGGCGTGCTGATGGGGACTGACTGCATATTCGTCAAGCGGCAACGCCACGGCAACATGAGTGTCTGCTGAGCATGGAACTGCTTCCGAGGCTGGATGAGTATGGCACACGACGACGACGATGTGGGCACGGGCTGAGCGGCCAATACAAGTGGGACCTGTGGCACGAGGGGATATGAGACAGTAGTAGGTGTCAGCACTGCACCCTATGTACAGCACTGTACGGATCACAGCTCCCGAAACATTGACTGGTGTCCACATTGACAGCCCCATGCCAAGACGGCTGTGTGCTTGCAGTCACACGTCACAGGTGAGAGGTTACATTGCACGTGCCAGGTGGCAGACGTACATAGTGGGAGCTGGCATGTGTGTGCATGTGTCTCCTGTTCAGGATCCACCAGATGGGCGCTGACTCTGTACTGAGCATTGGACACAGCATGTTCCGTGGAAGGCTTGTGTGTGTGGGATGGTGGCACTGGATGTGCCTCCGTTGGGTGGGGGGCCATGCACAGGGCGGGTACGTCGATGATTGCGCATTGTTGGTCACGGTGGGTGCACCAACTAAGATGTGTTGCCCTGTGTTCAATTCCTATGTCCGCATGATGATGGACTGTGGATGTGAGCAGACTACACATTGGTCGATGTGCTGTCTATATGCATGTGCCTTCACACCAGGCACAGCTGCCCCTGCACATGTGACCCCTGCTGGACTCGCTGCTGGGTCTGTGGAGCTGATGCACCTTCTGCGCGTGGGGCGGACAGCTCTCCTCACTTCCCTCATTGCGCATGTCATGTCTTTGCCGCAGGTGACATGGATCATGGAGGGCCCACATGTACGCGTGGGTAGGCTACACATGATTGTTCACTGGTCGCCACCCCCAGTCAGTGTTTCGAATGGGAAGGTTGTCGTGCTGGTGGTATGTTCGATGTGGCGGATGGGCGGGCCTAGGTGCGGGCTTACATTCCGGACATGGGGGGTAGTTGGATTGGCGACTAGTTGCAGTACACACGGGACACGTCTCTTCCTTTCCACATCTGGGTCATCCCTTGTACTAACTGACAGTGATACAGTCATCTTCGCCCCAGCCCTCATGTCCTCCCCTCGCCCCCCAATATGCATGCTCACCTGCGAGGCTAGCGCTTGCACAGGCAGCCCCATGCTCGCACCAGAGAGGGCAAGGAGTGTATGTGTGGGTCCAGTTGCACGAGTGGGCTGTCTCAGGGTATGATGTGTGGCGGGACGCCGTCCACCTGCGTGGTGCCCCAAATGGAGACCCGGCCTGCATGGACTATGCATCACAGTCTTCGCCTTCCGGATCCGCCACCTGCGACACCCAGTGGCTGTGGCTGCCCTTGCGGCCAGGCCGCGTCCGTCTGTGGCTGTTGGCCCACACATTCACTCTTTGGCCTCTCTGGGGAGGGCTCGGGGGTGGTGGCGCACGCGCTTGCACTTAGTCGCAATGGCATGTGTCGTGGTTGGTATGATGGGCAATGGATGGGATGGTGCGAGCCACCTCCCGTGACGTCAGTGCTGCTCGTGCTGTGGTGCGTCCCCCTACACTTCCATCTGACTTGTGCCATGCTAGACGTTGAGGTTCTATTGCCTGCGTGATATGACCAGGAGGAGCGCGAGGAGACCTCACACACACCATGCTCCACTGCCATCCCGTGCCCTGTATCGCCTGTGCGGATTGACTATGTTGGGGTTACACCTGGTCGACTGGGGCTGTGTGTGCCTTGTCAAGGGGCATGGCGGGCGCACAACAGGATCCAGCTTGTCCACAGAGGGTGGGCTGAGGTGCGCCTGGTACCGCTTTGTACGTGTGCCCGGCTGCTGTGCACACACGTGTTCACTCCCCCGACAGGTGTCCTCTCACAATGCCCAGGGAAGCGGTGGTGTACTGTTCATGACCCCTCCCAACACGGCGTGCTCCAACTTGGCATGTGCGCATCTACCCGTCGCACCCACCCACCTGAGCACTGCGTCCATACGACTTCACACGACACATGTGTGTCTTCCACAGTAGTGCTACTCATTTGCGTTGACATCCAATACCAGTGGACTACATGGTCATGTCACGACTGCCGTGTACTTCACATACTCTCATCCTCTCTCATTCGTACTTGTGAAATGAGTCAGCGGAGACAGTTTTGGTTTCAAACATTATATTGAGTCTTCTGTCCTCTGTGATGCAGTATAGTGGACACTACTGGCAGCGGGATACATGTTGAGGATATACTGAGCATGATTACAAATGGGATAGGGTGTGGGGTTACATCTGCTTGGCCAAGGCTGTGCTAATGTACATTTACGTATAGCTGCGGAGCTGCGGACTTTGACACAGACGGTATACATGTAGCCTACCAGACCGCTCGGCATCATGGGCACAGTCCATCTCAGTTCCATGTGACAGGTTTGCTGCGGTTGTTCCTCATGCACGCGTGCATGTGAGATGACATCAGGGCATGTGCTTGCGTGCATGCAGCGGCGTGCCACTTGTTGTTGCACTGTGGTGGTTACTGGACATGTCACAGTCACTGGGGTCGTGTTGTTGTTGTATGCACTTGTCGTCCATGCAAAGGTCCTGGTATGGGATTCCCGGGGCGGGGGTGGGAGGGGTGCAGCACCCACAGACTCCAGGCGACCTATTCATGTCCACTGAGCGGTGTGTGTGTCCATGTGCGCTGGATCCATGTCGTGTCCTGGTTGTTCGTGCAGTTCCGTCCATGTGGGTGCGATACACAGAGCCCATGCCACTGCCTCCCACGATGCATGCGGTGTTCCTGGATGTGATGGGGAACAGTGTGCATGTCCCGGTCATATCCGATGTCATGGCGATGTCGTTGATGGTGTGGTTACAGTTGCCGGTCGTTTGGTATGGCTGTTGTGGTGGTGACTGGCCAGTCCGTGCGGAAGCTGAGCATGGGTGCGGGGTTGGACTTCATAGGTCACTCGGGGAACCTGCGTTGTGGTCCGACGTATTTACAGGTTGTCAGGTATGCGATGCCGTCCAGCAGGGCTTCCATGTCATTGGTGGTGTACATGTTTGCCAGCCAATGAAGCGGATGGTGGCTGTCAAGGTGTTGTTCGTAGGTTGTCCCTTGGAGGACCATGATGGGGCATGCTGGGTGACATTCGATGTAGCTGTTCTCGATGATCCGTCGTGTGGAGGCACAGTGGTTCCATTTCAGTGCGGGTGCGATGTTGGCCACATACGCCATGCCCCCATAGGCAGAGCAGGCCCTGTCGTGTGCGTCCAGAGGGAGGAGTAGTGGTAGCAGGTCCGCCTTCAGACATGCCGGGTTGGAGAGGCATATCTCGACGGGATGCTGGTAGGGACACCTCCGACAGTAGAAGACGGGCATGACGCAGCTGAACAATGTGATGCGGTAAGTCAGTCGGTAACTTACGTTCAGCAGGGACAGGAGATCGCATCCCAATGTATGTATCAGTGTTGGTTTTGTACAGCTTGAGCTGTTCGGCGTAGTTGGGTAGGTGTGTTGCGGTTGCCATTTCGCAGCGGTTCGTTGAGGTGGCGTGCTCCGGCTGTGTGTGCAGTCTGCAATGTGCACGCTCCGGGGTTGCTGTGAGCTCTGTGTAGTCGTAGGGAGACAGGACTTGTGTTCTGTTGGCTTGTTTGGAGGACACGGGCCCTCTTCCCACATGCTTCTCAGACAGTTCAAGGTCAGTGCTGTGTGACTCCTTCCAATTAACTTGCATGTGGCCGACATGGGGGAGTGTTTTCTTCTTTCTTCCCCGTCCGTTGTGTGCTTCTGTGATATGCGCTATCTGCCCTGTGGTCGGTCTCCTCGGCATGCCTGTGTTGGTCTATTCTTGGACAATGGCTGTATTCACCGGCTTCTGTCGTAGGGCTGTGGTTTCGGTGTTGGAATGGAAGGTCATTCAGTGCTGTCTGCTCTCCCTTGTGTGGGCGGCAGCCTGCCTTTCCGCTCTGCGTTGGGCCTTGTGTGTGGATGTTATTCTTGGGCCACCTGTTGTCGGTCCCCGGGCTCTTTGGTGTTCCGTTTCATGTGTCTTGTTCATATGTGCAGGGTGGTATGGGTTTTTCAGTGTGGTACTGGCGTTCCTCTTCCCGAAGGGGCCCTGCTTCTCCTAGTTGGTGTTGCCGCCGCTGTGTGCTACGCCATGTTTGTTACACTGGGGTGTGTCCTGCTGTTGCGTGACTTCACTGACATGTGTGCGTCGGTTGTGTGGCGTTGGGTGTTGTCCGTGAATTGGGCGTTGGGGACATGTCTGTGGCAGGCCTGTCACGTGTCATGTGCGTTCGGGGTGGGGCTGATGTGTGTGCTGCTTGGTTGTGTCCCTGTGTCTGTGTGCGACGCATGCATGGCGCTGCGGTTGGCCTCTGCGTTGTGCGCATGTGTGGCGGCGTCATCGGCGCTTTGGGGCCGTGACGGGGTGGTTGGTTCCTAGTCCCAGGTGGTGTGTACACATGTGTTCCGCGATGTTAGGATTTGGCCTGTGTGTCATATGTGGATGCAATGGTGGATGTGTAGTGTGCACGCGCTGGTGGGGGGTTGTCCGCTTTTTCCGCCCTTGCACTGTGTGCGCTGTTTGCGTGCACTTGTTGTGTGTGTGCCTACCTGCGTCTCCGCGGTACGTTGCGTCCTTGGTGGTGCATCAGCAGAAGCATGGGAAGGGCCTGCAGTGCTGGATTCATGCCCGGGGTGCCGCTTCTTCGTTGTCCGTGCTCTGCGTCCGTGTTTCCGCCTCTCTTTCACGTGCGGTGTCTCTTTGCCGTGGGAGCCGTTTGTTTGCGGCATCGTAATTTATGCGCCGGGCGGGACGTGTTTCGTCGGACGGTGTGTGTCAGTTGTGCTGCGCCGCTACGTGTGCGGGCGCACTTTGATGGCGGACGGTGTTGCTGGCTTGCCGGCGGTGTTTGGCCTGCTTTTCGCATCGTAATTGGGCGGGCGTGTGGACTGCTGCGTGCCGGCGGTAACTGGTGGTTTTTGCATCCGCCAGCACGGCGGTTGTGCTTCCGCCCGCCATCGTAATGGGCCCCTAAGTCTTTCCCAACTGCTGATTCAAATTGAACAACGCCTCGATTCTATATTGGGTTACTCTATTGTGTTAACCCCCCAGGTAATATTATTAGGGATTAGTAATCAGGAAATGGAGGAATCTGATCGGAAATTGGTTTATATATCAATGGCAGTACTTCGGCTATGTCTTGCTAGTATCTGGCTTGATCAGAATCCACCTTCTATACATGTTTGGTTTGGGAAATTACTTTCTATTTATAAATGGGAGATTTCGGTATTTAGAAGAAGGGGAATTAGGGCTAGAGTAAGGGGGTTAAAGATCTGGGAACCTTTAACGAGATGGTTAAATAAAGAGGAGGATTAATAGACATTTAATCCTGGGGAATGCTAGGGGAATACAGGACTAATTTCTATTTCTTTTTCTTTTTCTTTTTGTATTATTTCATTTGGTCAGGATCCACCGGGGTGGGGGTGGGGGGATAAATGTATAAATATGGATCTCAGTTAATTTTAATATTGTATAATTTGTAACATTTTGTATGTTCTGATGTCCTAATAAAAATTAAAAAAAATAAAATAAAAAAAAATGAAAGGCACTACCGCGATGTCCCATTGGCTGCAATGTTGTTCGCATAGGTGGTGTCACAGCGCGGGGGGGTCAGGATGTCTCCACCGCTATCCGGCATTATTCAATTGGGGTCAATGCCTGTGCCCACAGTGGCAGAGCACACCTACCACAACATTCAAGTATGTAAGGCATTACCGTGATGGCGGTTCCCATTGGCTGCAATGTTGTTCGCATAGGTGGTGTCACAGCCCGGGGGGTTCAGGATGTCTCCACCGCTACCTGGCATTATGCAATTGGGGCCAATGCCTGTGCCCGCAGTGGCTGACAGCTACCATGCCTGTAAACACATTGTGCAATTGCAATATCGATTTGCAACTTGCATCGCTGATCCCAACACAATCATCCAAAAATAACTACACCTTGCAAAGGGATTGGAGAGTGTGAAATTTAACTTTAGTCTTCCCATACATGTAATGTAAGTACACATGGGACACAATGCATGTCATTTTCATCCATGTGTGCATGTATACACATTTCATGTGGATTTGTGTTTCATTGTTGGGGACATCGCAATGTGTGTAATGCTAACTCCTACCACAGTCAGGCTAGTCTGCCCACGTAACATGCATATATTTCTGTACACAGTGTTGTATATGTATGGATTATTGTCCAGCTTACACTCACTAGCAGCATTTTGTCATCAAGTTGTGTTTTGTGGGACACAAGGTGAATTTTGTGCACTGGCAGCAGCTACATACAAGTCTGCATTGATGCTGTTTGCCACATGTGCTGTGTCATCTACCCACAGGGCTGGGTACACAAGATTTAGCAGTGTAACATATGCCATACACATAGTCTAATTGTGATTTGACAAGAGTTAGTATGTACACCCTGGCTACCTATTTGACTACAGGGGATCAAGGTGTCTATTCATGTCACTTGTGCCTTAAATGAATTCAACAGTCCTGTCAATGTTGTGGTTGTGTGAGTCATTCTGTAAGCTGTTACCCACATCTCATCTTTGACTCTTTTTACACATGTCCACTGCCAGATTACATAGGAGAAGACCACCTGTGTATTGGACAATACCAGACCTGTTAACAACGGAGGATGCAGACATCATAAAGAAATTCCGTCTCAATCGCCTTACCCTTCAAGAGCTATGTGCTCAGTTGGAGCTCCATTTGAGGCCTCACAGAACCTACCCAACAGCTTTGACAGCAAAAGTGAAAGTGATGGCCGGCCTGCATCACTTTGCCACAGGTTCGTTTCAGTACACAGTGGCCATTGCAGGTGGGATGTCTCAACCTATGTTCAGCATGGTGTTGCGTGATGGCCTGTCTGCATTGTTTAAGCATCATACAGGGTTGGGCATGCACTCCTTTCCTTAATGCGACACCAAACTTCAAGTTTCAAAAGTGCGTGCGATCAGTTCTGTGGATCGCCCCCACCACAGGAAATACTGTAGTATACAAAACAAAGCACACATCTCGTGCTTAACTGTCGCACTGCGAAATTGGGAACTTATCCCCCAAAAAGTATCCAAATTATCCTGGTATTCCATAATAAACCTTTAATCTCAAATTTTCACCCAGTTTTTGACGTAGTCCTTTTACACTTCATCACAACGGAGACAGTGGAATTCAATCCATAATCTTTATTCAACATTTCTAATACCGATTGTATGCCATTCCAAGCTTTGTACATCGATACGTGTAGATTGATGCCAGTGTAGTTTAAAAGTAAGCACAAAGTTGATATTTCCAATGCATTTCGAGCTCCTAAGGCTCTTCATCAGGGAATTCTAGAACAAATAAAATAAACAGTTTGACTGCCCAATCCGCAATACTACATACATATTAAATAAACATCTAACAATGAATGTGTGAACGCATCACCTTCTGCGTATCCCTAGCCCTCTCCCACTGCCGTGAAAAACAATAACCCAAAAGCTGACCCCTAATCCTATACTCAGTTAATGCCCAAAAACAATTAAACCTTATAATTAAACTATTCTCATTACTACTCCCAGTCCCTCTTTCATAATCACCTCTCTCACCCTCTCTTAATCCCGCATATAATGAACTACGACAAGATCTCATATCACGAACTGAACCACAATACTCTTCTCGTTGAATCCACACCCTCCTACAATCAACTCCCCCTCCTTCATCTTTTCACTCGTTCGTTGCCTGTGTAATTAACTAACTCCGCCAGTCACACCAACTCAGTACTTCCTTCCATAACGCCTCTCCCCCTCATGCTACTCAACTTTCATCCTCTTCTCCTTACAACCTCAACCCACTGCAATCCACTACCCCTCCTTCTCTCTTTCACTCATTCTTTTTACTAACGATTAACCTCCTGCGCCAATCTCACCTTATCGTGCTTCTCCATTAGCGCTGCTCACTCTCTTCCGTGACCATCAAAACCAAGTGTACTCCTCCTCAACCTTAAATAACCAGGAGACATATCGTTAATTCTTTCCACCTGACTACACCTCCACTTACTGCGCGCGTTTATATCGGGACTCCACCTAAGAACTCCAATTCCCATGATGCACCTCCCTATCCCCACTAATAATTGGAATCTTTACTACCTATTTAATCATTAACGCCCTATTGAATAGCTAAAACCCTTTAATACGACTGTGCAGCTAAATGAACATTGAGATTGCTGAGTGCAATAAATATATATTGTTAATGTGCTTGAAAAATAAACCGTGAATAAAACATCACCACCTCCGTATGTGTAAACCTAAATCAAAAACTTGAAAACAAAGCACAGTAATGTCAAAGGAATTATAAATGGTGGCCTATGCAAATATACAAACATCCCAATACAAACCCCCATGAATCAGAAAAACTGATTATTGTAAATGTCTGATAGTAATCCATTTTGTTTCGTTGCTTGCTTGTGCTGTCTCCGCGGTGATAAAAACATTCTTATAATCCTTATCCATATAGTTCGAACCGTGTTCTTAATCCATAGGGTGCACAACTCCTCTTGAGGCGATAACATTGCTTAAGCATCATACAGGGTTGGGCATGCACTCCTTTCCTTAATGCGACACCAAACTTCAAGTTTCAAAAGTGCGTGCGATCAGTTCTGTGGATCGCCCCCACCACAGGAAATACTGTAGTATACAAAACAAAGCACACATCTCGTGCTTAACTGTCGCACTGCGAAATTAGGAACTAAATAGGTAGTAAAGATTCCAATTATTAGTGGGGATAGGGAGGTGCATCATGGGAATTGGAGTTCTTAGGTGGAGTCCCGATATAAACGCGCGCAATAAGTGGAGGTGTAGTCAGGTGGAAAGAATTAACAATATGTCTCCTGGTTATTTAAGGTTGAGGAGGAGTACACTTGGTTTTGATGGTCACGGAAGAGAGTGAGCAGCGCTAATGGAGAAGCACGATAAGGTGAGATTGGCGCAGGAGGTTAATCGTTAGTAAAAGAATGAGTGAAAGAGAGAAGGAGGGGTAGTGGATTGCAGTGGGTTGAGGTTGTAAGGAGAAGAGGATGAGAGTTGAGTAGCATGAGGGGGAGAGGCGTTATGGAAGGAAGTACTGAGTTGGTGTGACTGGCGGAGTTAGTTAATTACACAGGCAACGAACGAGTGAAAAGATGAAGGAGGGGAGTTGATTGTAGGAGGGTGTGGATTCAACGAGAAGAGTATTGTGGTTCAGTTCGTGATATGAGATCTTGTCGTAGTTCATTATATGCGGGATTAAGAGAGGGTGAGAGAGGTGATTATGAAAGAGGGACTGGGAGTAGTAATGAGAATAGTTTAATTATAAGGTTTAATTGTTTTTGGGCATTAACTGAGTATAGGATTAGGGGTCAGCTTTTGGGTTATTGTTTTTCACGGCAGTGGGAGAGGGCTAGGGATACGCAGAAGGTGATGCGTTCACACATTCATTGTTAGATGTTTATTTAATATGTATGTAGTATTGCGGATTGGGCAGTCAAACTGTTTATTTTATTTGTTCTAGAATTCCCTGATGAAGAGCCTTAGGAGCTCGAAATGCATTGGAAATATCAACTTTGTGCTTACTTTTAAACTACACTGGCATCAATCTACACGTATCGATGTACAAAGCTTGGAATGGCATACAATCGGTATTAGAAATGTTGAATAAAGATTATGGATTGAATTCCACTGTCTCCGTTGTGATGAAGTGTAAAAGGACTACGTCAAAAACTGGGTGAAAATTTGAGATTAAAGGTTTATTATGGAATACCAGGATAATTTGGATACTTTTTGGGGGATAAGTTCCCAATTTCGCAGTGCGACAGTTAAGCACGAGATGTGTGCTTTGTTTTGTATACTACAGTATTTCCTGTGGTGGGGGCGATCCACAGAACTGATCGCATGCACTTTTGAAACTTGAAGTTTGGTGTCGCATTAAGGAAAGGAGTGCATGCCCAACCCTGTATGATGCTTAAGCAATGTTATCGCCTCAAGAGGAGTTGTGCACCCTATGGATTAAGAACACGGTTCGAACTATATGGATAAGGATTATAAGAATGTTTTTATCACCGCGGAGACAGCACAAGCAAGCAACGAAACAAAATGGATTACTATCAGACATTTGCAATAATCAGTTTTTCTGATTCATGGGAGTTTGTATTGGGATGTTTGTATATTTGCATAGGCCACCATTTATAATTCCTTTGACATTACTGTTTTTTGTTTTCAAGTTTTTGATTTAGGTTTACACATACGGAGGTGGTGATGTTTTATTCACGGTTTATTTTTCAAGCACATTAACAATATATATTTATTGCACTCAGCAATCTCAATGTTCATTTAGCTGCACAGTCGTATTAAAGGGTTTTAGCTATTCAATAGGGCGTTAATGATTAAATAGGTAGTAAAGATTCCAATTATTAGTGGGGATAGGGAGGTGCATCATGGGAATTGGAGTTCTTAGGTGGAGTCCCGATATAAACGCGCGCAGTAAGTGGAGGTGTAGTCAGGTGGAAAGAATTAACGATATGTCTCCTGGTTATTTAAGGTTGAGGAGGAGTACACTTGGTTTTGATGGTCACGGAAGAGAGTGAGCAGCGCTAATGGAGAAGCACGATAAGGTGAGATTGGCGCAGGAGGTTAATCGTTAGTAAAAAGAATGAGTGAAAGAGAGAAGGAGGGGTAGTGGATTGCAGTGGGTTGAGGTTGTAAGGAGAAGAGGATGAGAGTTGAGTAGCATGAGGGGAGAGGCGTTATGGAAGGAAGTACTGAGTTGGTGTGACTGGCGGAGTTAGTTAATTACACAGGCAACGAACGAGTGAAAAGATGAAGGAGGGGGAGTTGATTGTAGGAGGGTGTGGATTCAACGAGAAGAGTATTGTGGTTCAGTTTGTGATATGAGATCTTGTCGTAGTTCATTATATGCGGGATTAAGAGAGGGTGAGAGAGGTGATTATGAAAGAGGGACTGGGAGTAGTAATGAGAATAGTTTAATTATAAGGTTTAATTGTTTTTGGGCATTAACTGAGTATAGGATTAGGGGTCAGCTTTTGGGTTATTGTTTTTCACGGCAGTGGGAGAGGGCTAGGGATACGCAGAAGGTGATGCGTTCACACATTCATTGTTAGATGTTTATTTAATATGTATGTAGTATTGCGGATTGGGCAGTCAAACTGTTTATTTTATTTGTTCTAGAATTCCCTGATGAAGAGCCTTAGGAGCTCGAAATGCATTGGAAATATCAACTTTGTGCTTACTTTTAAACTACACTGGCATCAATCTACACGTATCAATGTACAAAGCTTGGAATGGCATACAATCGGTATTAGAAATGTTGAATAAAGATTATGGATTGAATTCCACTGTCTCCGTTGTGATGAAGTGTAAAAGGACTACGTTAAAAACTGGGTGAAAATTTGAGATTAAAGGTTTATTATGGAATACCAGGATAATTTGGATACTTTTTGGGGGATAAGTTCCCAATTTCGCAGTGCGACAGTTAAGCACGAGATGTGTGCTTTGTTTTGTATACTACTGTCTGCATTGTTGACATACAAGGACAGCTACATCCGCTTTCCAAAGAGACATGAATTGGTAGGTGTGAAGGGTGGATTTTATGACCTTTGTCACATCCCAAATGTTGTTGGTGCCATTGGTGACACACACATTGGCCTTGTTCCACCACAGGCACGGGAGCACATCTACCGTAACAGGGAGCATTACCATTCAATAACTGTGCAAGTGGTATGGCAAGCCGATCTGATAATATCCCACGTGTGTGCCAAATTTCCTGGATCTGCACATGACTCCTACATAATGCAGAATAGCATCATCCTACAATTGATGGCATATCTTCATCCAGAGAGGATCTGGCTTGTTGGTGAGTGAGCTGTGTCAATAATTGTGGTATATGTGTGACATGCTGGTCTCCTCAAATACTTCAATTACATTGTTGGTCTGTGTTTCCCACAACTAGGTGATTCAGCGTATCCCAACTGGCCTTGGTTGCTGACCCCGCTGAGGAATCCAAGGACGCCAGGGGAAGTCTGCTTCAATGATGCCCATGGGAGGACACGTCGTGTTGTGGAGTGAGCTTTTGGACTTCTGAAGGCTAGATTTAGGTGTCTGGACAAGAGTGGTGGTGCACTACTCTACTCTCCACTGAAGGTGTGTCAGATCAACCTGGCTTTGCGCAAAGAGATCCCCCTGATTCAGGACGATGATGAGCAGCAGGAGCCCCTCGCAGCAAATCCACACATGCTCAGTGACGATGATAGTGGTGAGGAGGAAGGTCTTGACCTGCGTCAACAGCTCATCAACAACTACTTCCCTTGAGTGTAAGTTAGCATTGATCAGCTATGACTGTGCCAGTTTGCTTTGCTGTTAGGGTAGAAGCATTGAGGATGTTTTGGGATGATGGCTGTTGTTGGCCCACTGCTGTGGGGTACTTTGTTCATTGCTGTGTTTCTATTTCCAATTACCTGATGTCTATGTTGATGGTGTTGGGCAGTGTTATCTGAAATGAATCTTGCACAGTGTTGACCAGTAGTGTATTGTTGCTGTTATGCTATCATGTGACAATTCAGTGTTATCTTCTTGTGTCATTCTAGGTCCATCTGCACTATCAATAGATTGTCACAATCAAATCTTGTGGTACATTGAAATCTGAGTTTACATTGTACTTACTCTGAAAAATGTAGCACTCGCACAACGGCATATGAATGTTAATTGTGTTTATTTTCTATCACATGGTGTTTGTAATAAAGTGAGTGAGATGTTAATTGTGCATACAGAGTGTTTCGGTTGTCAGTGATGGTAAAAGAGACACATTGAGTAGTCACCACATTAGTGGAATTCAACAGTGCAACAGACTCCGGCCATCAACATGGCAATGTGGGACAGGATGGTCAACAAAGTCAATGTCCTGTGCAGCACTGGTGACATCATGGCTGGCTCAGCGACCTGACTTGGCTTGGTGCTTTGCCATGTGATCCTCCTGTGGTGTTTCTCAGACGTCCCCTCTTGAGTTTGGCAGGGGGTCTCTGCTGCAGGCCCAGAGGTGTCTGAGGAGTCATCGGCTTGCAGCTCATCCCTCCCTGTGGCCGCTGCTGAGGTGGTGGGAGTATCAACAGGCTGGCCACTGGAGGGTGGGGGGCGCTATTTGAGCTGCATGTATGTCCCTCAGTACACCCACGAGTTGGCTAATGAGATCTACCAGTTGTCCCATACGGGTGTCCATGGACCTCTGCAGCAGGTGGAGCTCATGCAGTTCTTCTACAACCTGGCCCTTCTGTCCCTGGATCTGTTGGTACGCCCTAAGGACTCTAGCCATGTGGCCAGGGCTTCAGTCTCAGTGTCCTACTGTGCTTGGCATCTAGCTTCCCTCCCACCTGCTCTGCTCACACGGACCTGTGGCCTTGGCTGTACACGCACCCGCACACTGTTCCCAGCATCCTCGGCGTGGGTGGTGGTGTTGGTAACCACTGAGACAGGGACAGTGTTGCAGGCAGCGGTGGTGATGGTGGAGGTGGTTGCTACACAGGTAGTTGCTGCAGGGCTCTGCGTTGTTGTTGTTGCAGTTGTGTTGAGAGTGGTGGTGGTGGCGGTGTTGGTGGCAATGAGACCCTGAGACTGAGTACGGCCTGGCAGGCCTGAAGGGCCAGGTTGTTGCTCCTCATCCGAGAAATGGAGAGTATCTGCATCTGAGAGTTCATGCTTCGGGTGGAGACTGGCTCTGCTGGTTGGTGGTGGTCTCGCCAGCTGTTGATTGCGATTCACCTGTTGAACAGAGGTTACATTGTCAGCATGTTAAGTACACTCCACAACTTTGGTGACACTGTCATTGATGTTTTAGTGGAGAAGAACAAACTTTTAACATTGAAAACTACTTGTCATTTGTAACAGTTCTTCTGCTGTATGACATGATGTTGAGGTACATCCATTACTTGTTAGCGATGTGACATGGCAAAACCAAACATTTCACATGTACAGATAGGGTGTTACAAAGGACATGTCATCATCTACCAACTTGGTGCTCATCCACTTTAATTTAGGCAGGGCTATTGTAGACTTTGCTATTAATATGTTTCAACTATGTAGACACTTCCTAAATTCTGTATGTCATTTTGCATTAACGTCATGTGTGTTGTGTCCTTTGTATGAGTGTCCATGCATGTACTTTGTGCATATGAGCCTTCATGGTTTCCAAACCTGGGACTTACAAATATTTTTTTATGCATTTCGTGCTTGTGCTCTGCTTTTCTTAACATGGGACTTTGTGATTCAAAGTGTGATTCATGTGCCATATATGTGAGCTTAGCTGTGTGCGCACTGGATGTAAAATATGGAGCATTGTAGATTTGGCTAACAAGTGAGGGATGTGTTGGTCATATCGCTCCATGCTGTTTGGGAGTGAGGCCAAGGGGCATGAGCTGGCTACTTACCTGTGAGGAGGTACTGTGGAGGGAGATGGCTGCCACATGGCTCTGGTGTCGGGGGAGTGTTCCATGCTGATTGGGAGGGAGGCCTGAGGACATGAGCTGGCTACCTACCTGTAAGGTGAAGCAGAGGGGGGAGATGGCTGCCACATGACTCTGGGATGGGGGAGTGTTCCATGCTGTTTGGGAGGGAGGCCAGAGAGCATGCGCTGGCTACCTACCTGTGAGGAGGTGCTGTGGAGGGAGATGGCTGCCACATGGCTCTGGGGTGGGGGGGGTGTTCCATGCTGTTTGTGAAGGAGGCCAGAGAACATGAGCTGGCTACCTACCTGTGAGGAGGTACTGTGGAGGGAGATGGCTGTCACATGGCTCTGAGATGGGGGAGTGTTCCATGATGTTTGGGAGGGAGGCCAGAGGACCTTGTGGGAGTTGTGGTGTTGATCTCATATCCCAACAACCCCCTCTCTACTAAGATGGCTACCTACCTGTAAGGTGAAGCAGAGGAGGGAGATGGCTGCCACATTGCTCTGGGGTGGGGGGTGTTCCATGCAGTTTGGGAGGGAGGCCAGAGAGCATGAGCATGCTACCTACCTGTGAGGAGGTACTGTTGAGGGAGATGGCTGCCACATGGCTCTGGGGTGGTGGGAGTGTTCCATGCTGTTTGTGAAGGAGGCCAGAGAGCATGAGCTGGCTACCTACCTGTGAGTAGGTACTGTGAAGGGAGATGGCTGTCACATGGCTCTGAGATGGGAGAGTGTTCCATGATGTTTGGGAGGGAGGCCAGAGGACCTTGTGGGAGTTGTGGTGTTGATCTCATATCCCAACAACCCCCTCTCTACTAAGATGGCTACCTACCTGTAAGGTGAAGCAGAGGAGGGAGATGGCTGCCACATAACTCTGGGATGGGGGAGTGTTCCATGCTGTTTCGGAGGAAGGCCAGAGAGCATGAGCTGGCTACCTACCTGTGAGGAGGTACTGTGGAGGGAGATGGCTGCCACATGGCTCTGGGATGGAGGAATGTTCCATGCTGATTGGGAGGGAAGCCAGAGGGCCTTGTGGGAGTTGTGGTGCTGATCTCATATCCCAACAACCCTCTCTCTATTAAGATGGCTACCTACCTGTAAGGTGAAGCAGAGGACTACTTAGGGCAAACAAAGCAAACACAAGGAGATGATAGACGGAGCGCTGAAACTTTTCAGACACTCACCCCCAGTCACAGATCTGGGTTGAATCCATCATTGTTCTTTAGCTCACTTCGCCACCCCAATTCAGACACAGCTATATGCAAATCAGTCTTGACCTTGTGCCTCTTGGGAACCGTCCAGCCCGAACTGCCAAGCCATGTCTTCCCTGGACCAGAAACAAGCATCCTGGGACCGGTTTCGGGCTAACAGCCCTCATCAGCCGGGCTAGCTTGAATCCATTGGCAAAGTGAGCAAGGGACCCACGTCTGGGCATACCCTACCAACTTAGGGCGAACAAAGCAAACACAAGGAGATGATGGACGGAGCGCTGAAACTTTTCAGACACTCATCCCCAGTCACAGATCTGGGTTGAATCCATCATTGTTCTTTAGCTCACTTTGCCACCCAAGTTCAGACACAGCTATATGCATTAACTTTGTTGACAATCCTTTCCCACATTTGATTTTTTCTAACAAGTGGGGTCTGTTGGACCATGGCTCCAAACAAATGTGGTTCAACTCTAATTATCTCATCCACCATCACTGACAACTCATTGTCAGTGAAATTGGGCATTTTTTTCTGTGACATGGTGTATGCTGTGCAAATATGAGATAAGTGCAGGGAGTGAGGTGGTGGTGGAGGTGTGTAAGGTGTGTCAGGTGTGCGTGTGAAAAGTCCTGGGGTGTGTGGATAGGTAGGTGTGTTGGTGTGCTGTGTGATAAGTTGCCTCTACTAACAGCTGTGGTGTCTGGCCCTTCAATGCTGTTGTTTTGCAAAGGATGATGGTCAGGGAAGGGGGTTGGTTTTATACTTTGCAATGCGGGTGTGTCCACATGAGGAATGACCATCAGGTGTATTTTTCAATTATGGCAGGGCTTTCAGTGCTTTGAAAAAACTGGGGGGTCTATCATTGGGGCGTGTCAGATGTAATTGAGGGCAGCGGAGAGAACCGGCCCACTTGAAGGTCTGGTTATGACGTTTCATTCGACTGTCATACGTGTAACGGTAGCGCAACCACGGCGGTCGTAACGCAATGATCGTTACGACAGCTCTGCCATCTCATCCTGATTTGCTGTGCGGTCAAACCGCAGGTGAATCGGGCTTTTTAGTGCATGACACAGCTTTTCCATCCGCCGCGGTTGGATTTTCTGATTTCCTGACCATGGCGGACGGTGTTTTCTGAAATCCTACCGCTGTGGTCGGAATTACATGCACTGCATCATAATTTGACCGCCGAAGTTGCCGCGGAACAAGCAGGCATTTTTTTTCCGGAAGCATGGCGGTCTGAGGGCTTTTCCATCCGCCATCGTAATGAGCCCCTTAGTTCTTGTCCTCAGTAGCCTTAAATGTTGATTGCGCAATCACTGGCATTTATTTCACAATCTAATCCCTTGAGTGTATGAAGACTACCACTCCAAGAATGTATTAGGCATTCAGCTGAGGAAACTTGCTGACATTATGCCCATTCTACAATAATCGAGAAGGGCATAACCTCCAGCAGCACCAGCAAAAAATTCATTGGATGCAGCCCTCTCTACACCCATGGAGAAGGGTTTGATCTCCTGCCACACCCACAAATAAATTAATTTGATGCAGAAAACTTTAGATCTATGAACAAGGTCCACAAGCCATTGTATTTATCTAAGATTAAACCAATGTGAGGGGTGTCCTGCTGTGCGACTCTAGGCTGCCCCATTCACTTATCCTGAGTAAGACCCATGTGAAAAGTTCTGAGTTACCATGTAATTTCTAGGTCAAAACATTGACAATCTGTCCCTTGCCCTGGACTGTATATTTATCCTTTCAAAGGACAAAGCTTGAGTAGAACTTTACCTCTATCAGTCGGAAGGACACAGACTATGATATTTAAGCCCAGCCCAGACAGGCTTTATGCAGTTGCTTGTATGCACTGTGATTCGCATTCCATTATGTACTTGTAAATATTTTTCACTTGTCACATTGCACAAGCACCTTTTTCACATTTTTTATCACTGAATGGAGTAACCGCTGTCATGTTTTGAATTACCAGTATAACTATACGAATATCCAATATAATCAATATATTGCAAAATTTGCCTCTGGTGTTGTATTTCTTTTCCCTTTTTTTCCACAGAAATTGTTATGCTCCAATTAATGCCTCACTTGTTGTTTGAGTGAAACATTTACTCTAGATAAAATTGTTGTCCTATTAGGACCATTTTGTTGTTTATACTAAACTGTACCCATGTAATGGGGTCCATTGGGTTATCCCATTGTTTTGTAATGGTTTATCTTAAACACAGCATGTTCTTCATGTCTGAAAATATGTATTTGTATGTTATAGTCTGCACTGTATCAGAGCGTCTTAGAGCTCCAGCATAACATCATGCGCTGCTATACAAAAATGTTCAAGAAAAACACGCAAATGATGAAAGAAGTACCAACATCTTGCTCAATGACAGCCCCTATCAATGATCAAGAAGGAGACAATCATTCTTTTTGCACTGTACAGCACAGATGCACGGTAGAAATTTTTTTTAAACTTGCCTAGCCATAGTATTTTGTACAGGAAGGGTATCCTTCCTGTACAAAACCTATGGTGGACTCAGGCACTCACCCTAGCACCATGGCGCTAAGGTGTGTGCCTGGTGCACAGCAGCTGAAATCAGCACTGATGCTAGGGGTAGTAGAGAAGAGAGCCATATCTCTGTAGATATTGCACTCTCCTGCTCCCTTCCTGTCACGCAATACAGCGCAGCATTTTTGGCTGCAGTGATGCAGTCCGTGACTTTTTGGAAAATCTGGGCCTTTATAAGTAAAGACTGAATGGTCGGAAAAAAAAACACAAAGTCAGGATATAAAATGTAACATTTTGCTTGTGGTTGTCTGTACTAACAAGACTTTATCACTTTCCCAAGGAACCCTTCTTTGCAATCCTAGAATAACAAAAGATTTTTTCTTCTCAATAAGAATCAAAGGGCCAGATGTACGATCCTTACATTTTGCGACCCCATTACAAATGGCCAGCACTCCCAGGGATGGTGGTCTGCTGGGGTCAGCAGACCACCATGTCTCAGACTGCTTTTTTAGGGGCATATTATCAACGGCCAGTGATAATTATCGCTGGCCATGCTTAGCGTTGAATTTCCTATCGCAGGCTATCTCTGGAATTTATCGCCCTGGTAGCGCGTTATTAACAACGCGTTTCTCCAGGGCGATAAAAATTCCAGAGATAGCGAGGTTATCGCCGTTTTGCAGGGAACATCGCTGGTTTTCCAGTGATGTTCCCTGCAAACGGCGATGACTTCTGCTGATACGACCCTGTGGTCGTATCAGCATAATCCACCCCTATGTCAAACATAGGTAAGTCAGGATTTTAGCAGACGTTAGATTTTGGCGAAACGGCCGTTTTCGCCAAAATCTAACGTATGCTAAAATCCTGTGGGCTGCCTTGTAAATATTGCGATGTGAACATCAGCGATATTTGCAAGGTAGTCCATCCGGGGTACGCCCAGTGACGCCCACTTTGCATCTCATTAGAGATGCAAAGGGAGGCATTGGGAAAAAGGGTGCTAACATGTGATTATGCATGTTTGCACCCTCTTGTAAATAGGGCGATAGTTTTATCTCTGCTTTTTTGGCTTTTTAAGCCAAAAAAGCGGAGATAAAGCCCTTGTAAATATGCCCCTTAATTTTTTAATAAAGCATTTTTTTTTTAAATGCAGCCAGTTATCCTTAAAGGAAAATGGGATGCATTTAAAAAAGAAAAATGAAATGTTTCTGTTTCAGTTTTTAAGAGTAGGCAGTCATCCCTGGGACCACTGCCTGCTCTTAAAAAATATTTTTGCACACACTCACAAAAGGGAAGGGGTCCCCTGGGGACCCCTTCCCATTTACGAGTGGCTTACCACCTGCTTGAAGTAGGTGGAAAACTGCGAGTGTTTTGCGACCACAAATATGGTTGCAAAACAATGGTACATACCATTTGGACTCGCTATTAGGAAGGGAGGCCCTTGGCACGCCACTTCCTAATAGCGAGTCGCAAACCATATTTTGCAAGTCGGTAATTGGTTAGCGAATCGTAAAATAGGATTTGTCCATGAGCCAGACCAATTTTGCAGTAAAAAAACGGGCCGATTTCCCATTTGCCACCACAAAAAACGGTCATACATCTGGCCCTAAACCCCTGACTTGCAATCAATTAATCAAACCAAACTTGTAAAGCGCAGCTAACAACATGTGAAGGTATTCAGATGCTAACCATTCTGTTAAGGGAGTATTCATTTTAACAGGCAGGTATTGAGTCCTTTCCTGAATTCCAGCAGAGAGGATAAGATCTGAAGGTGAAGGAGGCGGCTGTTCAAGGACTTAGCAGCGAGGTAGGAGAAGAAGCGTCCTCCACTGTTGCTTCGGTGGTGGTTGATGTATGCTGGTCCTATGTTGTGTAGGGCTTTGTAGGTGCGGCTCAGAATTTTGAATTGACATCTCTTCTTAATGGGGAACCAGTGGAGCCTCCTGAGGTGGTGCGGGATGTGGGTCTGCTTTGGGAGTTTGAGGATGAGTCTGGCTGTGGAGTTCTGTATGTCTTTTCGGGAAGTGTTAGGTGATTTCAACGTAGAGTGCATTACAGTAGTCCAGGTGGCTCGTGACCAGAGCTTGAGAGTGGTACGTCTGGTGCCGACGAGGAGCCATTTGAAGATCTTATGGAACACAAGAAGAGTGATGATGCAAAGGTTGCAGGCATGATCTGTGGGGTGGATGAGTGTTGTAGCTCGGAAGGCCACCAGGCGTCGTCCCATGGAGAGGTGTTGCCCAAAGATCAGTACTTCCATATTGAGATTTAGGCAGCTGTTTTTCATCCAGTCAGTGACGCTCAGCATACATCTATAGAAGATGGCCTTCATGGCTGAGGGGTCTTCTGATAGTGAGATGATGAGCTAGGTGTTGCAGCGTAGGATATGATGCTTAGTCTGTGGTTTCTGACGATGTTGGTCAGGGGGGGTCATGTAGATGTTGAACAGTGTAAAGCTGAGGAAGGAGACTTGGGGGATGCTGTAGCTGATGTTTCTAGGTTCAGAGGTGAAAGATCGTAGGCTAATTCTCTTGGTTCTTCCAACGAGGAAGGATGCAATCCATTTGAGGGTGTGTCCTTGGATTCCAATGTGGTGAAGTCTCTTAATAAGGGTGTGGTGGGTTACAGTGTTGAAAGCTGCTGAAAGGTCGCGGAGTATCAGGGCCGCTGTTTCTCCCCAGTCAAGGAGGGTTCTGATGTCATCGGTGGCAGTGATCAGGACAGTTTTGGTGCTGTGGTTGGTGCGGAATCCAGATTGGGATTACAGTTTACAGTTTGCATGCAGCTCCTTGATTCCCATAACTAGATCACTGTGCTATATGAGAAGGCTTGCAACTTATGAACAGGAAGTAACAAAATGAACTCAGTGTCAAAAGCAGTAACTCACTGACCTAGCCACATAAAATACCAATCTGTGATCCACATGTAATATGATGTGCAGGCAAATTAACCCTCCATGCTACTTTAGGAGTCAAAACTGTGATTGGACAAAACACAGAACTCTCCCAGAGCTGTGTTAACCACTAGATATATTTTACTACTATTAAAATCTCTTCAGCATTGTTGTGCACACAATGATCTCTGCAGCAAGTGTCTTAATCCTATAAAATATTTTAAAATGCAGCCTCTTTGGGACCAATTAGGTACTCTGGAATGGAATTAGTTCCAAATGTCCTTGTTCCCTCATTGCAGCAGAGGAATACATGATTACGTCTACTGTCAGACTCTGATTTTCAAGCTCCAACCCTTGTGACTCTATCTTCTTTCCTCCACCAGACCTTGATCCTCAATGTATGTATTCCTGAAGGTATTTTCTTCCAATTCCAGCCCTGGATTATATGCAAATATTTATCACATATGAAAGCACCTTCAAATATGCATAAAATTCTCTTGTGTGTTGGTTTAATAGGCTAATAGTGTGTTTAATAGACTAATAGTGTAATATACTCTAATGTTGCTTCATGTTTAATAAGAATCTAGGGTACATATTGGGGGAATTATTTACAAGAGCCCTGTGCCGCCGGGGGATCGCTGTGTTTGATGCTCCGGGGACACTGGCCTCTCAATTATATCTATGAGGTGATGCATAAGGCGACACAAAGCCCAGAGAAGGCGTAACAAGGAAAAAAAAATTAATTTCTCCTCGTGTTTTCCTCTTTCCATGTGTACTGCATTCTGCAGCACATATAGAACAAGGAAATCACCTCCATGGATTGTTTTTGTGTGGGAAGGTGCTCCTTCCTGCACAAAAACACTTCTGCAAACAACACAGACAGGTGCCTGCATTGGAGCTGGGCACCAAATTGTGTTTCGGCGCTGGCTGAAAGGACAAGAATGCACCATATCTTGTAAATACAGTACATTCCTGTACCTTTGAGTTGGCATAGAGCAGTGTAGCACAAAGGCTTGTGGTGCTGCCCTATGCCAATTTTTTGTAAATGAGGCCCTGCGTGCACAAGACAACTGACTTGCTTCTTGATGTGTTGTCAGAGGCGAGAGGCCTGAATGTGTTTAAGTTTATTCAAAAAATATATCACTTATTATAAATGTCTGTCAGCACAGTGAAAGTGAAATGTTTAAAAAAAATGCACTTATTTGAATTTTGAAAAGTCTTTATTATATTTCTATGTGGTGGTTGTTGGGATCACTGATACAACATCGACTCCTATAACATAACACCGAACTACAAAAATATTGAATCAACAATATCGTATACAAAAATATTGACACCCAATGTACAAACAGAAATAACACAAACATTGATTAAAAAATATCGATAACATTTTTTTCGATGACAAAATATCGACAACAAAAATAAAGAACACAAAAATATTGATAAAATTAAAATAAAATGTAACTACAAAAACATTGAAATAAATAATATTGACAACACAACCATCGATAAAATACATATAAACTATACCAAAAAATAACATTTAAACATAAAAATAAACTATTTTCAATAATGAAATAAAATAACATATTCCAAACATTATAAACAAACACTAAAAAAAATTACAAAATTAATAAAATTAAATAAAACAAATAAAATGAAAATGCAAAAACAAATAAATAAACAAATACAACATAAAAAAATATCACAACTACCAAAAATAAGCAAACATAAATATATATCATATATAAAAAATATATAACATTTATCTATGTATACATTTTAATACCAATAATAAACAAAATAAAAACAAACATTAAATAAACATAATAAATATTTAAAAAAATTAATCGTAACTGCCAAAAATTCGAAAAAGCTATCTCGACACCAACACAAATAAATAGAAAACTCAAAACTAATTAAATGAACGCTATAAAAAGCAATAAATTAATTAACACAAAATTTACCTTGTAACGGACAAACACAGAGGAAGCATGAACCTTTGCAAGACAGAAAACAGAACGAAAAAGAACTACACAATCAACTATTCAGAAAAACTCTCATTAAATTAAGAACAAACTTTATAACTAAATAAATAAAATTAGTTTAAAAAAAAACTAAAAATATAGCACAATTTCCTTTATATGTCACAGATTAAACTTCACTAAAACACTACCTAGAAAACTCAAAACTTAGGGGCCGATCATGATTTTGGAAGGCCCATCACCGCCAGCCATTCCGCAATCGGACCGCGATTTTCCCACCGCCACATTACAATGGCGGAGGGAATCACGCTGGGACCGTGGCGGACGCAAAGACCGTCCGCCACAGGACCACCACCAGCAATCATACAGTTTGCCTGGTGGACGGTCCAGATAGCCCAAAATGGTGGCGGTGCCAAGCAGGCACTGTCCACCAAATTAGGATGCTGGCTACAGCCGGCCTTTCCATGGCGGCGATGCCGCCATGGAAAGGCTGGTGGGGATTTGTTACGGGGGCCCGTTGTTGGCCCCCCTTGTGTTGGGGGGAGGTGTGGATGCACTGGGGGGTACCCAAGGTACCCCCCCTACATTTCACAGCACTAAGTGGCAGGCACCGTGTGGTGCCTGCCACATAGTGCAGTGAAATGCACATCCTGCCTTTTTGGCATCGCGGCGGGTGCACCCGCCACAATGTTAAATGGCAAGATGCGACCGCCATGGTGGCGGTCACATCCTAATTTGGTGTGCAGGACCGCCGCATGCGTGGCATCCTAATGACCCCCAAAGATTTATGTTCAAAACATCAATAGAATCAACAGTAAACACAAATATATATTAAAGTAAGTATATGACTTAACCAACAAATAAAGTAAACAAATTAAAACTAATACATTTAGTAAAAAAGCAAAACTTAGCTAACAAATACTTTTCTTTTAACAGCTTCTAGAGATGACAACAAAACAACAACATCAACTAAAGAAACTTTATCAACTAAAAGTAGTACGTTTTTTTTTTACAACTAAATAAAAATAGAGACTAAGGGGCACATTACGATGGCGGGCGGAAGCACCACCGCCATGCTGGCGGATGCAAAAACCACCAGTTACCGCCGGCACGCAGCAGTCCACACGCCCGTCCAATTACGATGCGAAAAGTAGGCCAAACACCGCCGGCAAGCCAGCAACACCGTCCGCCATCAAAGTGCGCCCGTACATGTAGCGGCGCAGCTAACTGACACACACCGTCCGACGAAACACGTCCCGCCCGGCGCATAAATTACGATGCCGCAAACAAACGGCTCCCATGGCCAAGAGATACCGTACGACAAACCGAGCGGTAACACGGATGCCGAGCACGGACAACGAAGAAGCGGCTCCCCGAGCATGAATCCAGCACTGCAAGCACTCCCCATGCTTCTGCTGATGCACCACCAAGGACACAACGTACCGCGGAGACGCAGGTAGGCACACACAGAACAAGTGCACGCAAACAGCGCACACAGTGCAAGGGCGGAAAAGCGGACAACCCCCCACCAGCGCGTGTACACTACACATCCACCATCGCATCCACATATGACACACAGGCCAAATCGTAACATCGCAGAACACATGTGTACACACCACCTGGGACTAGGAACCAACCACCCCGTCACGGCCCCAAAGCGCCGATGACGCCGCCACACATGCGCACAACGCAGAGGCCAACCGCAGCGCCATGCATGCGTCGCACACAGACACAGGGACACAACCAAGCAGCACACACATCAGCCCCACCCCGAACGCACATGACACGTGACAGGCCGGCCACAGACATGTCCCCAACGCCCAATTCACGGACAACACCCAACGCCACACAACCGACGCACACATGTCAGTGAAGACACGCAACAGCAGGACACACCCCAGTGTAACAAACATGGCGTAGCACACAGCGGCGGCAACACCAACTAGGAGAAGCAGGGCCCCTTCGGGAAGAGGAACGCCAGTACCACACAGAAACACCCATACCACCCTGCACATATGAACAAGACATATAAAACGGAACACCAAAGAGCCCGGGGACCGACAACAGGTGGCCCAAGAATAACATTCACACACAAGGCCCAACGCAGAGCGGAAAGGCAGCCTGCCGCCCACACAAGGGAGAGCAGACAGCACTGAATGACCTTCCATTCCAACTCCGAAACCACAGCCCTACGACAGAAGCCGGTGAATACAGCCATTGTCCAAGAATAGACCAACACAGGCATGCCGAGGAGACCGACCACAGGGCAGATAGCGCATATCACAGAAGCACACAACGGACGGGGAAGAAAGAAGAAAACACTCCCCCATGTCGGCCACATGCAAGTTAATTGGAAGGAGTCACACATCACTGACCTTGAACTGTCTGAGAAGCATGTGGGAAGAGGGCCCGTGTCCTCCAAACAAGCCAACAGAACACAAGTCCTGTCTCCCTACGACTACACAGAGCTCACAGCAACCCTGGAGCGTGCACATTGCAGACTGCACACACAGCCGGAGCACGCCACCTCAACGAACCGCTGCGAAATGGCAACCGCAACACACCTACCCAACTACGCCGAACAGCTCAAGCTGTACAAAACCAACCTGTTCCATACATTGGGATGCGATCTCCTGTCCCTGCTGAACGTAAGTTACCGACTGACTTACCGCATCACATTGTTCAGCTGCGTCATGCCCGTCTTCTACTGTCGGAGGTGTCCCTACCAGCATCCCATCGAGATATGCCTCTCCAACCCGGCATGTCTGAAGGCGGACCTGCTACCACTACTCCTCCCTCTGGACGCACACGACAGGGCCTGCTCTGCCTATGGGGGCATGGCGTATGTGGCCAACATCGCACCCGCACTGAAATGGGACCACTGTGCCTCCACACGACGGATCATCGAGAACAGCTACATCGAATGTCACCCAGCATGCCCCATCATGGTCCTCCAAGGGACAACTTACGAACAACACCTTGACAGCCACCATCCGCTACATTGGCTGGCAAACATGTACACCACCAATGACATGGAAGCCCTGCTGGACGGCATTGCATACCTGACAACCTGTCAATTCGTCGGACCACAACGCAGGTTCCCGAGTGACCTATGATGTCCAACCCCGCACCCATGCTTAGCTTCTGCACGGACTGGCCAGTCACCACCACAACAGCCATACCAAACGACCGGCAACTGTAACCACACCATCAACGACATCGCCATGACATCGGATATGACCGGGACATGCACACTGTTCCCCATCACATCCAGGAACACCGCATGCATCGTGGGAGGCAGTGGCATGGGCTCTGTGTATCGCACCCACATGGACGGAACTGCACGAACAACCAGGACACGACATGGATCCAGCGCACATGGACACACACACCGCTCAGTGGACATGAATAGGTCACCTGGAGTCTGTGGGTGCTGCACCCCTCCCACCCCCGCCCGGGAATCCCATACCAGGACCTTTGCATGGACGACAAGTGCATACAACAACAACACGACCCCAGTGACTGTGACATGTCCAGTAACCACCACAGTGCAACAACAAGTGGCACGCCGCTGCATGCACGCAAGCACATGCCCTGATGTCATCTCACATGCACGCGTGCATGAGGAACAACCGCAGCAAACCTGTCACATGGAACTGAGATGGACTGTGCCCATGATGCCAAGCGGTCTGGTAGGCTACATGTATACCGTCTGTGTCAAAGTCCGCAGCTCCGCAGCTATACGTAAATGTACATTAGCACAGCCTTGGCCAAGCAGATGTCACTCTGAAGCCCACATCCCACATGCAACAGCCAATCACATGTAACCCCACACCCTATCCCATTTGCAATCATGCTCAGTATATCCTCAACATGTATTCCGCTGCCAGTAGTGTCCACTATACTGCATCACAGAGGACAGAAGACACAATATAATGTTTGAAACCAAAACTGTCTCCGCTGACTCATTTCACAAGTACGAATGAGAGAGGATGAGAGTATGTGAAGTACACGGCAGTCGTGACATGACCATGTAGTCCACTGGTATTGGATGTCAACGCAAATGAGTAGCACTACTGTGGAAGACACACATGTGTCGTGTGAAGTCGTATGGACGCAGTGCTCAGGTGGGTGGGTGCGACGGGTAGATGCGCACATGCCAAGTTGGAGCACGCCGTGTTGGGAGGGGTCATGAACAGTACACCACCGCTTCCCTGGGCATTGTGAGAGGACACCTGTCGGGGGAGTGAACACGTGTGTGCACAGCAGCCGGGCACACGTACAAAGCGGTACCAGGCGCACCTCAGCCCACCCTCTGTGGACAAGCTGGATCCTGTTGTGCGCCCGCCATGCCCCTTGACAAGGCACACACAGCCCCAGTCGACCAGGTGTAACCCCAACATAGTCAATCCGCACAGGCGATACAGGGCACGGGATGGCAGTGGAGCATGGTGTGTGAGAGGTCTCCTCGCGCTCCTCCTGGTCATATCACGCAGGCAATAGAACCTCAACGTCTAGCATGGCACAAGTCACATGGAAGTGTAGGGGGACGCACCACAGCACGAGCAGCACTGACGTCACGGGAGGTGGCTCGCACCATCCCATCCATTGCCCATCATACCAACCACGCCACATGCCATTGCGACTAAGTGCAAGCGCGTGCGCCACCACCCCGAGCCCTCCCCAGAGAGGCCAAAGAGTGAATGTGTGGGCCATCAGTCACAGACGGACGTGGCCTGGCCGCAAGGGCAGCCACAGCCAGTGGGTGTCGCAGGTGGCGGATCCGGAAGGCGAAGACTGTGATGCATAGTCCATGCAGGCCGGGTCTCCATTTGGGGCACCACGCAGGTGGACGGCGTCCCGCAACACATCATACCCTGAGACAGCCCACTCATGCAACTGGACCCACACATACACTCCTTGCCCTCTCTGGTGCGAGCTTGGGGCTGCCTGTGCAAGCGCTAGCCTCGCAGGTGAGCATGCATATTGGGGGAGCGAGGGGAGGACATGAGGGCTGGGGCGAAGATGACTGTATCACTGTCAGTCAGTACAAGGGATGACCCAGATGTGGAAAGGAAGAGACGTGTCCCGTGTGTACTGCAACTAGTCGCCAATCCAACTACCCCCATGTCCGGAATGTAAGCCCGCACCTAGGCCCGCCCATCCGCCACATCGAACATACCACCAGCACGACAACCTTCCCATTCGAAACACTGACTGGGGGTGGCGACCAGTGTACAATCATGTGTAGCCTACCCACGCGTACATGTGGGCCCTCCATGATCCATGTCACCTGCGGCAAAGTCATGACATGCGCAATGAGGGAAGTGAGGAGAGCTGTCCGCCCCACACGCAGAAGGTGCATCAGCTCCACAGACCCAGCAGCGAGTCCAGCAGGGGTCACATGTGCAGGGGCAGCTGTGCCTGGTGTGAAGGCACATGCATATAGACAGCACATCGACCAATGTGTAGTCTGCCCACATCTACAGTCCATCATCATGCGGACATAGGAATTGAACACAGGGCAACACATCTTAGTTGGTGCACCCACCGTGACCAACAATGCGCAATCATCGACGTACCCGCCCTGTGCATGGCCCCCCACCCAACGGAGGCACATCCAGTGCCACCATCCCACACACACAAGCCTACCACGGAACATGCTGTGTCCAATGGTCAGTACAGAGTCAGCGCCCATCTGGTGGAACCTGAACAGGAGACACATGCACACACATGCCAGCTCCCACTATGTACGTCTGCCACCTGGCACGTGCAATGTAACCTCTCACCTGTGACGTGTGACTGCAAGCACACAGCCGTCTTGGCATGGGGCTGTCAATGTGGACACCTGTCAATGTTTCGGGAGGTGTGATCCGTACAGTGCTGTACATAGGGTGCAGTGCTGACACCTACTACTGTCTCATATCCCCTCGTGCCACAGGTCCCACTTGTTTTGGCCACTCAGCCTGTGCCCACATCGTTGTCGTCGTGTGCCATACTCATCCAGCCGCGGAAGCAGTTCCGTGCTCAGCAGACATTCATGTTGCCGTGGCGTTGCCGCTTGACGGATATGCAGTCAGTCCCCATCAGCACGCCCCGCAAGTCATTGGGGCCTAGATCCCCATGTGCATGCACATGGCAGTGGTTTGTATCACTAGCCATTGCCATTGTTGGGAGACCTGTGTAAGTGTATTGTGGCCGTGCCGTCACAGCTTGACAGCTGGGCTGTGGCTCATGTGCTTGCTCAGTCATGTCAGTGATGTGTATGCGAAATTGCTATGTGTCGTGTTGCATTGACATGTGTCCTCTGCCATTGTCCCTAGGCGGAGACCGAACATTGACCGCCCATACCAATTGCTGGCGGACATGGACGATACAGAGGTTATTAGGAAGTTTCGGCTGGACAGGCCAACCCTGCATCGACTGTGTGCCATGTTAGAACCCCATCTCCGTCCCCGCAGGGTGTATCCGACTGCTGTCACCCCCACGGCTAAGGTGATGGCCGCCATGCATTTCTTCGCCACTGGGTCATTCCAGCACACAGTGGGCATTGGAGGAGGGATGTCCCAGCCCATGTTCAGCAAGGTGCTGAGGGATGTACTGGCAGCCATGATGCTGTACCGGAACAGGTACATCCGCTTCCCCAGGGCTCGTGAATTGGCGGCAGTGAAGGGTGCATTCTATGCCCTTGGCAGAATCCCACACGTCGTTGGAGCCATTGACTGCACACATGTCGGCCTTGTTCCACCACAGGCCACTGAGCACCTGTACCGCAACAGGAAGCACACGCACTCCCTGAATGTGCAAGTGGTGTGCCTTGCGGACATGGTGATCACCCACGTGTGTGCAAAGTTCCCAGGCTCGGCCCATGACGCACACATAATGCGCAACAGCATCTTGCCACGACTGATGTCCAATATGCAACAGGATCGTGCCTGTATTGTCGGTGAGTATGTGGAGTGGTGTAGCGTGCTGGCTGTGCGATGCTGTCCCCTGTCCAGTTGGATTAGCAACGGTTCTCTGTGTCCCTCACACCCAGGTGACTCTGCGTATCCGAATGGGGCATGGCTGCTCAGTCCATTGAGGAATCCTCGCACCCCAGCAGACGATCGCTACAATGAGGAACATGGGAGGACCAGTCGTGTGGTCGAGCGTACCTTTGGCCTCCTCAAGTCCAGGTTCAGGTGCCTGGACCGCACCGGGGGTGCGCTGGCGTACTCCCCACAGAAGGTGTGCCAGATAGTGGTGGCGTGCTGCATGCTGCACAATCTGGCCATTCGGAAGCAGATCCCCCTCATCGTGGATGACGGAGATCAACCAGGGCCCCAGCCCGCAGACCAGGACAGCTCGAGTGAGGAGGACAGCGGAGAGGAGGAAGCTGGTAATGTGCGGCAGCAGCTCATCGCCCGCTACTTCACTTGACGGTGAGTGTCCATGTACGACGGCTGATGTGGCTGTATCTGTGCAGGTGTGTGTGTGCTGTGTCAGGGTGGCCGTTTGTTCACTGCGTGCTGTGTGTCAACGCTCCATGGCCAGGGTAGTATGCCACTGTTGGTGGCTGTGGCATTGTGCCCAATTGCTCTGTGCGATGTGTGTACATTGCTTGTAGTTGTTGACATGTACTGTGTGATGGGTGTGTGACACACTCATTGAATGTGCTCCTGTTCTGTCTCCCACCCCTAGGTCCCTACAGGCCCTCCGGATTCAATTGCCATGCCACGCATCAGGTGCCTTTCCGCCCAAGGTGGCCGTTGTATTCCGTACAAATAAGACACAGGGCACAAACAGCAGTTAGTGAAAAAGGTGCATTTATTACAAACTGTGACATGTGATTGTGTGTAAGGTGATGACAAAAGTGGTGCGTGCAGTGACAATGAGCTGTCGGTCATGGCTGCGTGATGATCAGGGTGTACCCACTGGTTCTATGTCCATAGTCCAACACACACATGCCATCCAGATGGCTGTGTGGAGTGGGATCGTAGTCCAAGTCAATGCAGTGGCTGGTCAAGGAAGGCTGGCGGAAGGCTGGCTGGCTGCCTCACTTGCGTTTGGAGCGTGCGAAGTCCTCCCGGGAGATCTGTTTCCACTTCGGACGGCCCCTTCCACGTTTGCGAGGGGGGTGCCTGCTTGCGACATGCTGGTGGTTGAGGTGTGATCACTGGCTGTGGACGCAGGGGAACTGGACACTGCTGCTCCACCCTGCGCCCCGGCAGGTGGTGGCGGAGGGGGAGCTGCTGTCCCTGGCTGTGACCTCACCGCCACCACCAGCTGTCCCATGAGGTCCACGATTTGGCCCATGCGGGCGTCCATGGACCTCAGCACCCCCAGCACCTCACGCGTGTCTGAAGCAGACCAGACCCATTGTCCTTGGGCCTCTTCATAGGCCCCAAGGACTCTGGCCATGTGAGGCAGGGCATGGCTCCCAGGGGAGGCTGGCGTTTCCCTGACCCTGCTCCTCCTACCAGTCCTGCTGCCACCGGCCTGCTCACTAGCCACATTGCTCACCACGGTCCTCGCTGTGGCTCCCAGGGTGGATCCAGTCGTCCGGGCCACCACCTGCGCTGGGGCTGGTGCCAGCGAAGACGTGGCGGTGGTGGCGGCGGTGGTGGTCGGTGCGGCGATGGTGGCGGTTGCGGCAGTGGTAGTGGCCACAATGACCGTGGGTGTGGCCGCAACGACAGTGGCAGCAGGGGGCTGGGAATGTTCAGCAGCCCTGGATGATGGGTTGGTGGGTAGGAGGGGTCCTGGGGAGCGGCTGGGCCCTGCCACACCAGATGGGCCTGCTTGGTGGTCCGTGTCCGAAGAGGAGGACAGATCCTCCAGATCCGTGTGTCCTCGTTGGGGGCTTGTAGGCTGGCTGTGCTGGCTGCTGGCTCCATCCCCAGCATCCAGCAGTTCGTCACCTGTGGAGAGAATGAGATTTGTTATTGTGTTGCACCTGGCGAAGTATGTATTTGTCGTCTGACATTGACAGTTCGTGCAATCTCGTACATGGGTTTCCCGGAGGCGTGTGTGTGGCTGTAGCATCTGTAGTTGTGTGTGCTTGGCAATGGGACTGTGTGCTGTGCACATGTGGCATGGGACGGATTGGCCATGCCGATGGGTGTGTTGCTGTGCCCCTACTTATTGTGACTCTGGTGTATGCGGGCTCCTGGCCCATCCTGGGTCTGGTTTGTACTTTGCTTTTGGTGTTCAGATGGGACGCTTAGGAACACATATGGCAACATGGGGGCCATGCCCCAGATTCGCATTTGGGAGGGGATATGCTTTAGGGGTTCAAAAGGAACGCTAAGGAACGCATATGGCAACATGGGGGCCATGCCCCAGATTCGCATTTGGGAGGGGATATGCTTTTGGGGTTCAAATGGAACGCTTAGGAACGCATATGGCAACATGGGGGCCATGCCCCAGATTCGCATTTGGGAGGGGATATGCTTTTGGGGTTCAAATGGAACGCTTAGGAACGCATATGGCAACATGGGGGCCATGCCCCAGATTCGCATTTGGGAGGGGATATGCTTTCGGGGTACATACTGTGAGCCATGGGTGCCGAACGTGACATGTGTTGTGGCAGCATGACAGTGCATGGTTTGAGGTGTGCGCATGCTTGACATGGCCTGCATATTTGCTGTCTGTTGTGATTACTGGACATGGCATTGGACGCATCGTTATGAGTGAGTGATAGCTGTGTGCCAGCCAACGTATTGCAGTTGTCCCATCTCCTTGGTGTGCGTGCTGCCCTGTGCCATGTGCATCACTGCAGTGCTCGGGGGGGGGTGTGGCCCATGTTGTGTGTTGTTGCTCACAGTGTGTTGTGCGCTTAATTGACTTCTGGCACATGGTTGGTCATGGGCATGTGTCTTAGCGTGACTGCTGTATGTGTGGCAGCTGTCCGGATGACATGCCTTTCATGAGACTGGGGCTGACGGATGGGATGGATGGTATGTTGTATGTGCATGGTGTGTCTGTGAGTTTGATGGGTTCAGTGGTGTTCGTGTGCATTTATGTTGTTCCGCTCTGTTGCGTCTAGTGTTGTTTGTCTTACATAGGCGTAGTTGTGGGGTGTGTGGTTGACAGGCAGTAGGGGCTACATGGACAGGACTTCAATGGTGTTTCGGTTGTGTGTGATGAGTTGCACAGTGGCTGCCGTGTGGGACTATATTCAGTGTGGCTTGTGCATGCAGACGTGGCTCCTTGGGTGTTGCTATGTCTGTGATGGGTCATGTGGGGTGTGAGTCTGTTGTTCATGTCCGTGTGCACATTGTTCACTTGTTCGTGACGGTGGGCGGTGCTGCGTGTTCGTCTGCTACGTGACATGTCCCATGTGTTGGTCGTGTTATGGTCCTCATGCCTCCAGTAATCCAGCCCTGTCCAGTTTCCCACCTGCAAGTTGTTCGTGCGTGCACTGTACTGGATGCCACATGGCTCTAAGCGGGGGTGCTCCATGTTGCAGGTCTGTGGGGGTGGGGGGGTGTTGTGGGTCGTGGGGGTGGCTGGACACCCACTGACACCGATTGCTGTGGACCGTGATGTCTGCCTTTCGGCTGTCGTTGTGCACTGCGGTGGCTGACACGTGGCTGTTGGGTGTAGGGGATGCTCCTCCTTGCTGTGCTGTGGGACTGGGGCCTGGTGTGTGTTGTACTTGGGCTGTCCACCGTCCCACCCACTGCACTTTGTGTTCCTGCCACTTACCTGTTACTTGTCGGTTAGTGCAGCTGTGGCGGACACATGGGTGTGGTGGGTGCTCGTTGTGGCGCTTCTGGCATATTTGGGGACCTGTTGGTGGTTACGTGGCTGGCTTAGTGTACACATGTCCCTACGCATCTTACAGTTGTTCGGTTTGGGCTGTGTGTGGTAGTGTCTGTTGCATGTGTGTGTGATGTGTTGTGTATTGTGTGCTGGACATGGGGGTGTTTGTCCCTGGGAGCTGTGGCATGGTAGTTGCGCATGTGAGTACATAGCGGTGTGCTGGTATACATTAGTTTGTACTTACCAGCCTCCACTCCCCCTGCTAATCCGGCGAGGATCTCCGGATGTATTACGACTCGCACCTTCTCCTCCCACGCTTTGAAGGTCTTAAAGAGCGCGGGATTCCCTCCGCCAGTGACGGCAGCCAGCTCTCTGTTTTTGCCCTCCTTCTTCTTGACCAGGCTCTTTACGTCATTCCAACGTTTGTTAATTTCGACTCTGTTCCTGGGCAGGGTCCCGACTGCATTGACCTGGTCTACGATCCGGTTCCACATTCTGTTTCTGGTGACTAGTGGTGTGTGCTGGACCATGTTCCCATAGATTTGTGGGTACACCTTGATGATCTCGTCGACCATGACCGTCAGCTCCATGGGCGTGAACTTGGGCATTCTTTGTGGTGCCATGGTGTTTGTGGTGCTGGTGCGGTGTGTGTTGTGTAATGTGCAGGGGGTTTGTGGTGCCGGTGTTTGGTGGTGGTGGTGGTGGTGTTTGGTGGTGGTGGTGGTGGTGGTGGTGGTTGTGATGTGTGCGTTTCTGTGGTGTGCTGCTGTCCTTGCTGTGTCACTGTGTCCTCTCCTCTCCTCTCTGGTTTGCAATGTAGCAAGGGGTTGTGGTCTGTGGGAGTGCTGCTTTTGTACTCACCTATGTGGGTGTGTCCTCATGGTCTGTTGTTTTCAGGTGTGTTGTGTCTGGGGTTCTGGCCTTTGTATTTTTTGTTTGTCCGGGGGGTGTTTTCGGGATGTGTACTGTGCTTGTGTATTTGTGCGTGCCTTGCTGTGTGGACTTGTTGGCCATGTTGTGTGCTATTGGTTTTGTGTGCGGATGGTTTCTGTGCAGGTACGTTGGCGCCATGGCTTCTGCCGTGTCGATTCTCATCGGCGTTGTTTGCGCTGGCGGGCGGTATATTTGTGGTTTTTCCGCGCTCATGTCGGTGCTATCGTAATGTCACGTGCGGTGTGTCGGCCGTGAGGGCGGGCGGTTTTGTGTTGTCGTGCGTGTTTCCGTCCGTGGCGGGCGGTTTGACTCCGACTCGGACGTTGGCGGGCGGTATTTTGTGTGCTTTTTCCGCCGATGGCGGTTTTCGGTTTGTGAAATCGTAATGGCGTGGTCGGTGTTCAGGCGGTGTGTGCGGGCGGATTTTTGCCGCTTCCATGCCTGGCGGATTTATTTACGCCGGGTATCGTAATGGGCCCCTAAATAATCGAAATAATCAAATTAACTAAAACTATAATGTTTTCCTTTATGTTTCACAGATTACACTTCACAAAAACTCCACCTAAAAACTCAAAACAACGATTAACTTTGAAAACAAGGACAAAATCAACATTAAAGAAAAATATAAAACAAAGTAAGTATATAAATTAACAAAACAAATAGAGAAAACTAATAAAAAACAAGAAATTAAATAAAAAAGCAAAATATAACTAACAAATACTTTTCTAATCAGAGCTTCTACAAACTTCAACAAAACAACATCACCGAAATAAACTTCATCAACTAAAAAAAGTAAGTATATTTCTTCTGAACTAAATAAAAATAAAAATAGAAACTAAATAAACGAAATAATCAAATTAAATTTAACACTTTAATAAAAATAAAATTTTCCTTTTAAACCAACAGAAAAAAAGAAACCAGTGAATCAACCACAACAATTGATAAAATATCCAACAAGAAAATTAAAGCAAGAAAAATGTTAGCTTATTTTCAAATATAATAATTATACAAACACGTTTATTGTTCAAGACTTGATAATTAATAAATAAATATATATATACATTATCTACTGGCGGTCGCCAGTAGATAGTTATAGTTAAAACCTATTATCCATAGGAAATCCGCGACATTCTATTTGAAATAACGTTGTCGCCGGTTGACGAATCTTCGCGAAAGTTTCCAACTTGTTGGGGCGCTCCGGTCCGCTCCTATCCTGAAAGTCTCGGGGTGATACGTCAAGTGGGGGCCGAGAAAAAAGGGGGGTCCCAAAACGCGTTTTCCCCATTCATTTTTCCATAGGAACCTTTAGTCGCAGCTACAGCCCGAACTGCTGAACGGAATTACACCAAATTTGGCAAAGAGGTAGCCCTTGGTTCAGTGTCGTGCCTTTTGCTTAAATGGTGTAAATCCGTTCAGTAGTTCCTGAGAAAATCAAAAGTAAAGTCACATATATATCTGGGCGGAGCCTAACCACACATTTCATCGTGAGATCTGATTGGCTGTCAGCACTTCATCCTGGAATTGCTGGCAGCCATCTTGGGACCAATATAAATGATAGTACCTCATTGAAATGCATTGTAGTGAATAGAAGATTTTGAGGGTCACCAAAAGGAGAACTATAAAGGGTGATAACAGGCTTTAGTTACATTAGAATTTATTTGTTGATGGTACCATACTAATTTTAGGAATTGTGGTGTATTCTAAGGTGATTTTACCATGTGAAAAACCTTCTGCTGGGATATCATGAATCATGTTTGAGAGAACACTATTTTCTCATGCTTGTCCCATGGAGGTTTGGAAGGTGCTCCAGAAGCTAAAATGAGAGCATATTTTCTGTAAATTCACATTATCTTTCTCACTCATGTGAGAATGAAGTCTGACATTCTCAGTAAAACATGTACATCCAACAAGGGCAGAGACTGTCAGTTGATTCCTTTGTGTTCTACTGCAGCTTCCCAGAGTGTTCTAAAGAACAACTAGAGCGCTAACAGCCTTACTTATGACAAAAGTATGGCACACCTGAAGCCATCTTGATTGGAATAAACTGGTAACACTTAAAACATTTAATTTAAAAGGAACAAAATGATGGGGTACATTTTGTCATAGAAATTATGGTTAGTGCTGTAGAAAGAAAAATTAGGACATGTTTCAAGTGTGATCTCAAATATCTTCCTGTTATATTTCAACAGGAGCAGCCTGTCAGTTGATGCCTTTGTGTTCTACTGCAGCTTCCCAGAGTGTTCTAAAGAACAACTAGAGTGCTAACAGCCTTACTTATGACAAAAGTATGGCACACTTGAAGCCATCTTGATTGGAATAAACTGGTAACACTTAAAACATTTAATTTAAAAAGGAACAAAATGATGGGGTTCATTTTGTCATAGAAATTATGGTTAGTGCTGTAGAAAGAAAAATTAGGACATATTTCAAGTGTGATCTCAAATATCTTCCTGTTATATTTCAACAGGAGCAGCCTGCCAGTTGATGCCTTTGTGTTCTACTGCAGCTTCCCAGAGTGTTCTAAAGAACAACTAGAGCGCTAACAGCCTTACTTATGACAAAAGTATGGCACACCTGAAGCCATCTTGATTGGAATAAACCGGTAACACTTAAAACATTTAATTTAAAAAGGAACAAAATGAGGGGTTCTTTTTGAAATAGAAATTATGGTTAGTGCTGCAGAAAGAAAAATTAGGGCATGTTTTAAGTGAGATCTCACTTTCAATACCAGCAGCAGACTACCAGTTAACTCCCTGGTGAGCAGTAGCTTTACTCCAGTGATCTAATGAGCAACTAGAGTGCTAACATTCTGAATTTATGGCAGATGTGAGACACATCTGAATGCCTTCTTGATGGAATCAAAGTAAAAACTGAAAGCATTTCCTACTGAGGAGACTGCAGTAAATGAAGAAATTAGGAAACTTCATAACAAAGAAGTCTTCCAAGATGGCCACCAGTGAAAAAGAGCCCAAATGTAGCACAAATATTTCCCAGATGTAGCCCACATATAGCCCAATGACAAAAGTGTGCAAAACACTTTTTATTTTTAGTTTTTTTGCAGTTTTATGTAGTGCAGACTGGTCAGGTATTGGAGCATTGCATCTTAAAACATGACCCCCTACACTACAAAAACACCACTGCACTACCTTAAACCCTAAAACACTACCCCCAGCACGACCCCTACACTACACAAGCACCACTGCACTATCCTAAACCCTAAAACACTACCCCCAGCACGACCCCTACACTACCCAAACACCACTGCACTACCCTAAAACATGACCCCATACACTACACAAACACCACTGCACTACCCTAAACCCTAAAACACTACCCCCAGCACGACCCGCTACACTACACAAGCACCACTGCACTACCCTAAACCCTAAAACACTACCCCCAGCACGACCCCCTACACTACACAAACACCCTGCACTACCATAAACCCTAAAACACTACCCCCAGCACGACCCCCTACACTACCCAAACACCACTGCACTAACCTAAATCCTAAAACACTACCCCCAGCACGACCCCCTACACTACCAAAACACCACTGCACTACCCTAAACCCTAAAACACTACCCCAGCACGACCCCCTACACTACACAAGCACCACTGCACTACCCTAAACCCTAAAATCCTACCCCCAGCACGACCCCCTACACTGCCCGAACACCACTGCACTGCCCTAAACCCTGAAACACCAGCCCCTGCATGACCCCCTACACTGCCCGAACACCACTGCACTGCCCTAAACCCTGAAACACCACCCCTAGCACGACCCCCTACACTGCCCGAACACCACTGCACTGCCCTAAACCCTGAAACACCACCCCTTCACGACCCCCAACACTGCCCGAACACCACTGCACTGCCCTAAACCCTGAAATACCACCCCCAGCATGACCCCCTACACTGCCCGAACACCACTGCACTGCCATAAACCCTGAAACACTACCCCCAGCAAGACCCCCTACACTGCCCAAACCCCACTGCACTGCCCTAAACACTGAAACATCACCCCCAGCAAGACCCCCTACACTGCCCGAACACCACTGACCTAAACCCTGAAACACCACCCCCAGCACGACCCCCTACACTGCCCGAACACCACTGCACTGCCCTAAACCCTGAAACACTACCCCCAGCATGACCCCCTACACTGCCCGAACACCACTGCTCTGCCCAAAACCCTGAAACACCAGCCCCAGCACGACCCCCTACACTGCCCGAACACCACTGCACTGCCCTAAACCTTGAAACACCAGCCCCTGCACGACCCCCTATACTGCCCGAACACCACTGCACTACCCTAAACCCTGAAACATCACCCCCAGCACGACCCCCTACACTGCCCGAGCACCACTGCACTGCCCTAAACCCTGAAACACCAGCCCCAGCACGACCCCCTACACTGCCCGAACACCACTGCACTGCCCTAAACCCTGAAACACCAGCCCCAGCACGACCGCCTACACTGCCCGAACACCACTGCACTGCCCTAAACCCTGAAACACCAGCCCCAGCACGACCCCCTACAATGCTCGAACACCACTGCACTGCCCTGAACCCTGAAACACCAGCCCCAGCACAACACCCTACACTGCCCGAACACCACTGCACTGCCCTAAACCCTGAAACACCACCCCGTGCATGACCCCCTACACTGCCCGAACACCACTGCACTGCCCTAAACCCTGAAACACCACCCCCAGCGCGACCCCCTACACTGCCCGAACACCACTGCACTGCCCTAAACCCTGAAACACCACCCCCTGCACAACCCCCTACACTGCTCGAACACTACTGCACTGCCCTAAACCCAGAAACACCATCCCCAGCACGACCCCCTATACTGCACGAACACCACTGCACTGCCCTAAACCCTGAAACACTACCCCCAGCAAGACCCCCTACACTGCCCGAACACCACTGCACTGCCCTAAACCCTGAAACATCACCCCCAGCAAGACCCCCTACACTGCCCGAACACCACTGCCCTAAACCCTGAAACACCACCCCCAGCAAGACCCCCTACACTGCCCGAACACCACTGCACTGCCCTAAACCCTGAAACACCAGCCCCAGCACGACCCCCTACACTGCCAGAACACCACTGCACTGCCCTAAACCCTGAAACACCACCCCTGCATGACCCCCTACACTGCCCGAACACTACTGCACTGCCCTAAACCCTGAAACACCACCCCCAGCACGACCCCCTACACTGCACGAACACCACTGCACCACCCTAAACCCTGAAACACTACCCCCAGCAAGACCCCCTACACTGCCCGAACACCACTGCACTAAACCCTGAAACACCACCCCCAGCAAGACCCCCTACACTGCCCGAACACCACTGCACTGCCCTAAACCCTGAAACACCACCCCCAGCACGACCCCCTACACTGCCCGAACACCACTGCACTGCCCTAAACCCTGAAACACCAGCCCCAGCACAACCCCGTACACTGCCCGCACACCACTGCACTGCCCTAAACCCTTAAACACCAGCCCCAGCACAACCCCGTACACTGCCCAAACACCACTGCACTGCCCTAAACCCTGAAACACCAGCCCCAGCACGACCGCCTACACTGCCCGAAAACTACTGCACTGCCCTAAACCCTGAAACACCAACCCCAGCAACACTACCTACACTGGCCGAACACCACTGCACTGCCCTAAACCCTGAAACACCACCCCCTGCACGACCCCCTACACTGCACAAACACTACTGCACTGCCCTAAACCCTGAAACACCACCCCTCAGCACGACACCCTACACTGCCCGAACACCACTACACTGCCCTAAACCCTGAAACACCACCCCAGCACGACCCCCTACACTGCCCGAACACCACTGCACTAAACCCTGAAACACCACCCCCTGCACGACCCCCTACACTGCCGGAACACCACTGCACTGCCCTAAACCCTGAAACACCACCCCCAGCACGACCCCCTACACTGCCCTAACACCACTGCACTGCCCTAAACCCTGAAACATCACCCCCAGCACAACCCCCTACACTGCCTGAGCACCATTGCTCTGCCCTAAACCCTGAAACACTAGCCCCAGCACGACCCCTACTCCCCGAACACCACTGCACTGCCCTAAACCCTGAAACACCAGCCCCAGCAAGACCCCCTACACTGCCCGAACACCACTGCATTGCCCTAGACTCTGAAACACCAGCCCCAGCACGACCCCCTACACTGCCCAAACACCACTGCACTGCCCTAAACCCTAAAACACCACCCCCAGCACCACCCCCTACAATGCCCGAACACCACTGTACTGCCCTAAACCCTGAAACACCACCCCCTGCACCGCCCCCTACACTGCCCGAACACCACTGCACTGCCCTAAACCCTGAAACACCACCCCCTGCACGACCCCCTACACTGCCCGAACACCACTGCACTGCCCTAAACCCTGAAACACCACCCCCTGCACCACCCCCTACACTGCCCGAACACCACTGCACTGCCCTAAACCCTGAAACACCACCCCCTGCACTGCCCCCTACACTGCCCGAACACCACTGCACTGCCCCAAACCCTGAAACACCACCCCCAGCATGACCCCCTACACTGCCCGAACACCACTGCCATAAACCCAGAAACACCACCCCTGCACGACCCCCTACACTGCCCGAACACCACTGCACTGCCCTAAACCCTGAAACACCACCCCTGCACGACCCCCTACACTGCCCGAACACCACTGCACTGCCCTAAACCCTGAAACACCACCCCCAGCACAACCCCCTACACTGCCCGAACACCACTGCACTGCCCTAAACCCTAAAACACCACCCTCAGCACGACCCTCTACACTGCCCGAACACCACTGCACTGCCCTAAACCCTAGAACACTACCCCCAGCATGACCCCCTACACTACCCGAACACCACTGCACTACCCTAAACCCTAAAATACTCCCCCAGCACGACCCCCTACACTACCTGAACACGACTGCACTGCCCTAAACCCTAAAACACTCCCCCAGCACGACCCCCTACACTACCCGAACACCACTGCACTGCCCTAAACCCTAAAACACTCCCCCAAGCATGACCCCCTACACTACCTAAACACCACTGCACTGCCCTAAACCCTAAAACACTACCCCCCGCATGACCCCCTACACTACCCAAATACCAATGCACTACCCTAATCCCTAAAACACTACCCCCCGCACAACCCCCTACACTACCCAAAGACCACTGCACTACCCTAAACTCTAAAACAATACCCCCGCACGACTCCCTACACTACCCAAAGACCACTGCACTACTCTAAACCCTAAAACACGACCTCCTACACTACACAAACACCACTGCACTACCCTAAACCCTAAAAACTACCCCCAGCACGAACCCCTACACTACCCAAACACCACTGCACTACCCTAAACCATAAAACACTACCCCCAGCAGTACCCCCTACGCTACCCAAACACCACTGCATGACCCTAAACCCTAAAACACAACCCCCAGCAATACCCCCTACACTACCCAAACACCATTGCACTACCCTAAACCCTAAAACACTACCCCCAGCAGTATCCCCTACACTACCCAAACACCACTGCACTACCCTAAACCCTAAAACCCTAAAACACTAACCCCAGCACGACCCCCTACACTACCCAAACACCACTGTACTACCCTAAACCCTAAAACACTCTCCCCAGCACGACTCCCTACACTACCCAAACACCACTGCACTACCCTAAACCCTAAATCTACCCCCAGAATGACCACCTACACTACACAAACACCACTGCACTACCCTAAACCCTAAAACACTACCCCCAGCACGACCCTCTTCACTACCTAAACACAACTGCACAATTTGTTACAGGCGTTGCAACGCAGGCCTGTGGTGCTTACTTGAAGTACCTGGTGGGCTAGTTGGGCCCCAGGGACTCTCAGGATTCAAGGTGACCTACTCCCCAACTTAAAACGCGCCACGGGGCGCGTTTACACAGTGGTGAAGGGAGGGGGCGGGGCCTCAGGTGACATGTGCGCAAACACGCCCTGTGGTGCGTTTTAAGTTGGGGAGTTAATTCCTTTGAATCCTGGGGGCCAACTAGCCCACCAGGTACCTTCAGTAAGCACAACAGAGTTGCGTTGCAGAGAGGTGAAAAAAGGTGCGTGGCCTCGGAACGCCTCTCTGCAACTCAGCTCTGTGGTCCTAACTGTAGGTACCTGGGGGGCTAGTTGGGCCCCAGGGACCCTCAGAATTCAAGGGGACTTAATCCCGCAACTTAAAACGCGCCACGGGGTGCGTTTGCACACATGTCACCTCAGGCCCCCCTCCCTTCACCACTGTGCAAACGCGCCCTGTAGCGTGTTTTAAGAGGTAGTTTTAATCCCCTGCCCTATTATGTACTAGGGACTTGCAGAGGAGGTCATGCTAATCACAGGGGTACCCCAACGCATAGTGTTCCCTAGTGTATGTAGGTGTTTTCACTGTATTCTAAGTGTCGTTTAGCATAGCACTGGCTCTGGTTAGTCAGAGTCAGTTACCACCAGTACCCGTCTGAAAAAGTTGTGGGCACAGGATGATTTTGCAACAAGGCCTCTTTCTGCTCCTCTGTTGGTTCTTTCTGCACATCTTTTGCTTCTTTCTGTGCGTTTTTTCTTCTTTCTTCACATGTCCTACCTCTGTTGGCATAGTTAGAAACTAGCATTTAAAAAACCTTTGAAATTCACTTAAAAACCATAGGTTTCAGGCACGTTATAGTTAGAAATTAGCATTTAAAAACCTTTGAAATTCACTGAAAAAACCATAGGTTTCAGGCACGTTATAGTTAGAAATTAGCATTTAAAAAACCTTTGAAATTCACTGAAAAACCATAGGTTTCAGGCAAGTTATAGCTAGAAATTAGCATTTAAAAAACCTTTGAAATTCACTGAAAAAACCATAGGTTTCAGACACGTTATAGTTAGAAATTAGCATTTAAAAAACCTTTGAAATTCACTGAAAAAACCATAGGTTTTAGGGACAGTTATAGTTAGTTGGGCATTGCACTCGTACAAAACCCGTGAAATTCCCCTGTTATAGTTAGTTCAGCTAACTATAACTCGCGCCCGCAATGCACTGCTGATGACGTCACATATTACATCACTCATCACATGGTCAGTGACATCACTGATGACATCACTGATGACATCTCAAATGACATCACTGATGACATCATCCATGTGATAATTTCATGCATCTTCTCACACCCTAATATAACTTTTGATACACCCACTCTAAATTACAGACTGCCATTCTCAAAACCATAGACACTCCAACACCAAAAACTACATACCCACTCACTGATTCTTAGGTCTACACACACATCCACTCACTCACCTGTACAGTCACTCATACTTACAGTCACTCAGTACAGGACTATCATATGCACTCATACACCTATATAAACACTCACACACCGCCACTCATCCATAGAGGTACTCACACACCTAGTCAGTCATGCAAAAAATTAATCACACACCCATTTACTCACCTATACAGTTATACACACACCAGCTCACTTACTCATACAAATACTAGCACATTCTTACGCTCTTATACAATCACTGATACAAGCACACACGCATCCATACAGCCACTCTCACAATAACACACTCTCACTTATAGCCATTTAAATACTCTAACACACATATATACTGCCTTTTACATATGTAGTTACTCGCACATGTACCACTGAGATATACATTCACTCACTAACACACCCATACACACACTCACCCACCCAAGCAGTCCATCACAGATGCACTCTTGAAATCATGCACCCAGTGAATCACCCACTCACACATCTATGTATAGAGTCACACACACCCCACCCACACAAACACTCAGGCAGCCATACAGATACTCAGAGAACCAATCAATAACCCATATAGACACTCATGTAGCTATTCGCAAATCCATGCATCCACTTACACACCAACAAACAGACGGATACAGACATTCACACAGTTTAGTCACTAACCCATGCATTCAGTAAGATACGTTTAATCACTCACTTGTAGAGTCAGTCACTCACGTACTAAATCATCCATTCAGACACTTATACACCCACTCATTCTTCAATACGCCTTTCCCTATATATATTAAACATATTTAAACTTTACAGAAACACACAGTCACTGGATGATGTCATCAGTGATGTCATCAGTGATGTCATTTGAGATGTCATCAGTGATGTCATCAGTGATGTCACTGACCATGTGATGAGTGATGTAATATGTGACGTCATCAGCAGTGCATTGCGGGCGCGAGTTATAGTTAGCTGAACTAACTATAACAGGGGAATTTCACGGGTTTTGTACGAGTGCAATGCCCAACTAACTATAACTGTCCCTAAAACCTATGGTTTTTTCAGTGAATATATATATATATATATCTATGAGCAAGAGGACAAGGGTCTCCGAAATGCGTAACCTGGTGGAATAAAATCTTAAGCTGGTGAAACTTTACCCTCAGTGAGCGCCTATTTGGTTAAATAATTGACATTTGAAGTTCAGTGGGCTTCGCCGACATGACGCTCCAACTGCCGCGGGCGAGAGAAGGGCATTAGAAGCAAGCCGTATGGATTATATATATATATATATATATATATATATATATATATATATATTTATATATATAAATGGCAGAGGGAGCACAATTCATCACATCACAAAAGGTAAAACTACTTCTGTGCTACATGGGCTATACAGGAAACAAAACCCATTGGAAATGTAGTAAATACTACTCCAATTCTTGCTATGGGAGAGCCACAACAGTCGAAACAAATGTAGTTAATGTCAGGGAACACAACCATCCCCCCAATGTGACAGAAATTGAGGTCAGAAGATGAGAAAGATTGAGAAATTCATTCTTCATGACAATAACAGTCAGGAAAAACAAATTATCTTTGCCACCACCAACATCATACACAAATTAAAAAACCTGCGAAACGTGGATGATGGATGTTACATTCAAACTTTGCCCCAAGCCCTTTTACCAACTATATACCATCCACGGCAAATATGAAGACACTAACATCCCCTTCATATATGTACTACTCCCCAACAAGCAAAATACGACCTACATGGACCTCCTTACAGTAATAAAACAACACACCAACAACTACTTCTCACAAAAAATACAAATTTACTTTGAACAAGCAATGATTCAGTCAATTTTAAAAATATACTTACTCATACACTGCAATACAAGGTTGCTATTATCACTTCAACCAAAGTATATGGAGACACCTACAAAAATCTACTCTAAGTATATATTACGCCACCAATAGCAACTTTGCCTATCAAATCAAAAAATGAATAGCCCAAGCCCAACAACTGAAGTAGCCAACCACTATAATATACTTCTTGAAAGCCCTTTCTACCAAGCAAACGAAACAAAAGTAACTCCCTTCCTAGACTACTTTGAAGACATCTGGGTGGGAAGGCTACACAGGTCAGGGCACAGTAGGCAACCAAAGTTCCAAATTTCCTGGTGGAACGTCTATGATAGCACCCTAGCTCAAAAAGCTATAACTAATAACGTGGTGGAAGAATGGCATAATGCCTTCCAAGCCACAATAGAAAGAGGACAACCAACCTTACACAAACTAATAGAAGCTATCAAAATAAAACAGAGCTATCAAGAGCTAAGGCTAGAACAATCCCTAACTAAGGGGCTGATTACGATGGCGGGCGGAGGCACATCCACGGTGCTGGCGGTGGTGGAAAATGCCCTTTTCCGCACTCCAGCAGCGGTCCTCCCACCCTCCATATTACGATGGGCAAGCATAGCCCATTTTCCCTCTGCTGCGAAGTCAGGTGAACCGCCAGATTTTTGCGCCCGCCACTGCGACGGAGGGAGCCAATAGAGACTCACTGCCGTGCGGAATGACGTTCCCTCCACCGTACAAATCACGATGCCGCAAACAGCCCATCACACCGCAGTGGAGAATCCACCCACTCAGAGACGGCGGAAGCATGACAGCGGAGCGCGAAACCAGACTCCCGGTCCCCTCCACCCGGTCCTGATCGCAATGGATCCAGCTCTCCAAGCCCTTCCGGTGCTGTACCTCATCCACTACCAGCAAATAATGCATCGTTGCGGACAATGCCGCAAATACACAACTCCGCACACAACCACAACACACAACTCCTGAGCCGACACACGGTTCCTGTCCACATCAGACACTCTGGTGTGGACAGGAACACATCCCCCAGTGTACCCACGCATCTCCCACCTGCCAGAAACTGGACCCTCCGCATCCGGGTCACCCATCAACAGCGAAATCACAGCAATATCCTGGTCACATCACCGCAGCGGTGAAGACGCGGGAAAACCTGCGCACAATGTAGTAGGCAGGGCCTTTGCCAGGCATGGGCAGTCTGCAAAGATTCACAGGGCTCCACCTTCACCCTTCCCACACTACTCTTCCCACACCCATTTGGGAACATGCTGTGTGCTCCTCCTGTGCCCCCCTGCGCAATTAATCTGCCAGGTGTAGCCAGACCTTGTACCTCACACATCAAAGGACAAGGGAGATTGCCTGGGAAGGTGGGTGTGAAGAGGAACACCCTGCACAGAAGCTCAGGGGCTGGAGAACCCTCCTCCTCACACCAACCTTCCACTCCTGTGAAGCTAACTGAGTATGATCACAAAATGAAGACTCAAACTGCCCATGTACATCCAATGAACTGTTCACACTGCCTGTCAAGTCACTCACAAACACCCCACACTGACACCCAGCCACATACCCATACCATAGGCCAGCAGCAATGGAGGACAATAAATGGGCCAGCCAAAAGTGAAGTGGACAGTGCTGGAAAACCATGGAGCAAGCCACATAGCATCTGTACATCACATGCAAGAGAAGGAACATATCACACCACCCTTAGGCCATCAAATCAGACATGGCTGGCACAGTGAGTGAAATTAAGCCAAAGTGCAACAACTCAGGGAGACATCAAGGCAGGCCATGCATAGGCACAGGAATGATAGGATGTGTCTGAAGTCATACAGTGACCAGCCACACATCTGTCTCCACTTACTTGACATGTGTATGTCATCAGCACAACACACATGGCTCATTGTCACACTCCTTGACTGTCAAACACAAGTAGGACCTTCACACATACCCCTCCTCTACCCACCTCACACCTGCAGCACACAACACCTGTGAGAAACACACAGAATGGTACAAATGATGTCTTGTGAGTCCAATGACAACCAATCACACTCCCTGTGGTGCATCCACAAATTTCACACTCGCACTCAGGGATGCCTGAACCAATGCTGACACAAAAACAATAGCCAAACACAAAGCTCACAAACAACATCCACAGAAGACCAACAAGCCCAGACATATGCAGCCAAATAGTTGAAAGGCAATGTGACCACAGACAGAACAGGAGTACACAACGTTGTCACTCAGGGCCAATGCCCAGACACCATACCCCAACACAAACGAGAATCGCATCATCCAAAAACAAACATGAACAATAACTGGGATCAATGGGACAATCAGCTGACACAGACTGAGACACCACACCACTCATCAAGTGAACATGGTGTCACAGTGTACCACAAGCATGCACATGCACAATCCTGACAAGTGACAGGTCAAAAATCGGAGGAGAAATCACCAATGTGCACTCAAAACAAGCTCAGGAACAAGAATCCTCCTTGCTGCATGTGCCAGACACACAAGTAATGCACACTACACTTGCAACACACATCTGCATGTATCACACAGCAACAACTACTCACACACAATCTCATGCAAATAGAACATCACACACACATAGCATCTGTCAGTAGAAAGAGCCAACACAGGCCAAACACTGCATACATCCACAACAAAAACACAACAGATGCACATACCAATCCATCACATAGCAAACTCAGCTGGACATCAGGGGGATGAACACCAGGCAAGTACAAGGCAACACACACTGACAGCACTGCAAGCACACGAAGCATTGTGTGCACACCAACTAAACCAGTAGCACATATATCTGAGTGCCACACCATGAACTCCCACAACACAAATCATCACAGCACACAGAGAACATCACACTCAGGAAGGGTAGCAGTACCTCAGCAAACACACATACAGCTTAACCATCACCCACAAATGCACAACTAAGGGAAACCCAGGGGCAAACAACATGGCTAGAGGACTGTGCTGCTCAAACATATGCACTGCACATGAGCAACCATGACTGCAAAACAGTTGAAGAAAACAACACATAACTAATTTGGGCAACTGTCCTGAGTGGCACATTGGTCCTGTACACATTTCAGCCTCACACAGCATAGTGTCACACTATGAAGTGGTGGGGAGGCTCACACACTGGCAAGCCATGGGGTGGAAGACATGAGATTGAAGTGGTGTGTACGTCAGTAGTGGACAGGTGAGGAGTGAACAGTACACAAACACATAGAGGAGTTACTCATAATGTGTAGGCATCAGAAGCACATATAGGGGATGGCATGACTCCACATACCACATACCATACTGGAGCCAAAAATGGGTCAAGTGACAGCAATGCATGAGAAAACTCACAAATAATGTCAGTGTAGCTGAGCAGGTCTGCACAGTGAGCACAAACAGTAACAAGACACATGGCTGATAAACAAAACACAACACAGACTTGGCAGGCACACACACTGCGTACTCACAACTGGCAGCGACAACAAGTAGGTGTCCCCCAGGAGTGCAAGGACACACCAACACACTGCATAGTGCCCAACCTACAACTCCTACATGTGCCCACAATCTGAAGCACATGGCAGACAATTGAAACAAACAGGCACTCATTACCTGGATCATACATGTGTACAGTTGGCATTGCAGGGGCACACACACATCAACACTACTGACAATGACAGCCCATTCACACGGTATGACCACTGAAGTTCACATATTCAAATGTACCCCGTGTGACTTGGAAGACAGGCCTACACAAGATGACCACACATCAACACTGCTGTTCACACATCAAGAAAGATCACACAGATATGATGGACCTTGGCCACCCCGCAAGTAATCCTGTGGAAAGAAATCACCTCTGTCGTGGTACTGCATCATAACATGACATGTGTACAATGTAGCAAACCTGACCATAGAGTGATTAGGATAAGAGTAGATCATCACAAACAACCATCATTGTACCCTCAGGCCTCACTGTCTTGAAGAACTAAAGTGCCTGTCACCTCTGCCAAACTCTGAAAAAGTAAAACAACCAATTGGCAATGTTGAAGTGGCATACAGAGCATGTGTCACATGAAACCATACCCATACATAAAACCTCTTATTTAGCAAGGACACAGACAAAGCAGACAACAGGAGTAACTGTTTTTATTACATATTACTCAGATAGGCACCAAAAGTAGAAAACAGCAAGGCCATTGGCCAGTCCATAGTTCAAAGTATGTACATGTGTGCATGAGACCCTGCACAGGGAATGGGCATCCAAAGTGACAAACAGCAAAGCCAGTGGCCAGTCCATAGTTCAAAGTATGTACATGTGTGCATGAGAACCTGCACAGGGAATGGGCATCCAAAGTGACAAACAGCAAGGCCAGTGGCCAGTCCATAGTTCAAAGTATGTACATGTGTGCATGAGGAACTGCACAGGGAATGGGTAACACCGTACACTGCCATGGGAATCAGCACAGCTCTGGGGATACAAATGGGCAGTCCAGGCACCGCTGTGGTAGCGATGGGTTTGGGAGGGGGACTTTGCCTCACACTTGGCTGTCAGTTGATCTGGGAGGTGGCTGATTGTCGGGGCCAGTTGGAGGACTGGATCTGGGAGAGAGAGGACCAGCTGAGGTAGAGGCATCAGTGGCTTTGTGAGCCGGAGGGCTGCTTGGACCAGGTGGCATGGTGGCACAGGGAGGTGGAGACATGCTGCCGTGAGACACAGTGTGTGAGGGAGAATGTGGAAGGCTGCCTTTCCACTTCTTGGGGATTCGATAGGTAAGAATTGTCTTGGTAGGAGTGGGAAGTGGGGCGGACACAACAGCCTCACTCTCAACCAAAGGTGCATCAGATGCAGGTGGCTCTCTCTGTGGGGATTTGCTGGATCTGGTGTTATGCTTGGGCTGGCCTTGCCTTTTCCCCTTCATCCCCTGTTGACCAGGTGCACCCCCCACATTGCTCTCCTGTCCCAGCTTCACAGGGGTATGGGTGGAAGTTGAGGTTGTGGGTGAATCTGCCTTAGAGTGCTGTTTGTGCAGACTCTTTGCAGGCACCAGCTTCACAGCAGGCAGGGCAACTGTTTGTTTGCCTTTGGGAGCAGGTTTGGGGACTGGAGTGTCCTTGGATGGGGGTGATTTGGATGCATGTGAGGCCTGCTTCTTGGCCTGATGCCCCTGAGTGTCACTAGAAGGGCTTTTGCCTTTGCGCTCCTGTGTGCCTCTTTTTGGTTTGGGGGATGGTGTCTGTGCTCTGGGCCGCTTGGAGTGCTGCTGTTGTGTGCTGCGTGTTGAGTACTTGGAGCCTGAGGGCTGTGGTGTGTGGTCACTCTCGTCAGATGTTGCCACTGGCAGGGTGGTTGCAGAAGGGACTGGAGCTGGACTCTGGACCTGTGACAGCTGAATGGCTGCCGTCACTGTGGAGGACAAAGACTGGACAGTTCTGTGCAGCCCACCCACGTCAGAATAAATGCCCTCCATGAAGGCAACTACCTGTGCCAACTTCCTGTCATGATCCTGGAAGGCATTCAGGAGAGTAGTCTGACCCACACACAGCTGGCGCAAAAGGTCCACCGCCTCAACACTGAGGGCCCGATTCACAGAACTAACTTAAGACAAAATCCTAAACTTACTACCATTTTGGTATTCACAGAAGGCACTTACTCATTTTGGTATTCACAGAAGGCACTTACTCATTTCGGTATTCACAGAAGTTAGGAGTCCTAACTTTGGGACTCCTAAATGCCTTCTGTGAATACTGTATTTTCAAATGGGGGTGCACAGCTCAAAAAAGAGTCCAATTAGGCAGTTATCAATTTGTAAATGACTTCTTTATTCAAATTCAGGTACAGGTCATCAGACATAAAAACTCCAGCCAACGCGTTTCATTCCCATAAAAGGAACTTCATCAGGGCTGAAAGAATCACACTCCTAAACTGAGAAAAATCCTACCTTTAAGACTTTCGGTATTCACAGAAGACATTTAGGAGTCCTAAAGTTAGGAGTCCTAACTTTACTACTCCTAAACTGAGAAAAATCCTAACTTTAAGACTTTCGGTATTCACAGAAGGCATTTAGGAGTCCTAAAGTTAGGACTCCTAACTTCTGTGAATACCGAAATGAGTAAGTGCCTTCTGTGAATACCAAAATGAGTAAGTGCCTTCTGTGAATACCAAAATGGTAGTAAGTTTAGGATTTTGTCTTAAGTTAGTTCTGTGAATCGGGCCCAATGGGCAGCAGGGGAGACAGGGGCAGCGGTGCCTGGGGGGAAGGACACTCTACCCTTCTTACTGCTGCGGGAACAGGCAGCAATAGTGGTTGTAGCCGGGAGGGTGGGCACAGGATGATATGTGGTGGAAGAAGAGGCAGATTTCCCGCTCCCTGTGCCCGCCAACATCGAGGAGTCACCGCTAGAGTCAGATGATGTTGAGGTTGGTGTTTCTGGGTGTGATTCTTCCAGGGCACTCCTGTCCCCCTCTGAGGCGCTGGTCACATCAGTGTCAGTGAGCTCATGTGTAGCAGTCATGCCAGATGCCTCACCACTGGTGTCCATCCCCTGTCCTTCTGTGCCCTCTGTAGATGCTGCAAAAGACAGAGACGTAGGTTCAGTAGAGTGCCCTACTCACAAACATAATATGCAACCAAAGCAAAAAACTAGAATATGATACCCCCATGTTGCACACCACCCTGTGCAGTCTACATGTGCAAGCTTTATGCAAAAGTCGGAAGGTGCATGGAAACATGCATAGTTTGCATTAATGACCCATGTGACGTTCACACTGCCAACTAGCTGGCCCATGCCTCCTTGTTACCTGACATACTGATTCCTGTAAGCATACCTACGTGCCTGTAGGTGAGATAGATGTACATCTCAACATGCTGTCACAGTCACATACGGAGTCACTTTAAGGGGACAACACAGATACTGACTCCAGAATGTCCTTCTACTATGGCCATGAGCTACTGATGTCCACCATGTTGTGCTTTGAAGCGCAACAACCCTTGCCCATTGTTGTCAGATGTGTAGTTCTCACAATTTCAAAGTCAGGCACTGCACACATCGACGAAAGCACACTAAGATGAGGAACACAGCTATTCACTCTCCGGTGATGCCTATGACACCCATAATGCAGCAGATGGCATGAAGCCACATCTCATCTTGCAATGTCAAGGGCCATTATTTTAAACACATGAGAAAGTACATGTAGCAAAAATGCATGGCAGCTGCACTCAACACAGAGGCCACTTACAAGCCATTGCAGCACACCAGAAACATCACAGAGCTCAACACTGGCGCAGGGTTGGAATACATGCAGTCACTCACACCCAAAGTCACCCTTCGCAGAATACTCACCCCCAACTTGCTGCTGATGGGCCCTCAAACGTCCATCCAGCTCTGGCTGTGTCACAGCCAAGATGCGGGCCATTAGTGGTGTCATGCTCCTGCGCGACAACCTTCCAGTCTGAGGGAGGAGCCCCAGCGTCATCTCTGCACATTTTTGCTCAGCCGGCAGATGTCATCCCACCTCTTGTGACAGTGTGTGTGCCGTCGGTTGGAGACACCCAGAGACCGCACCTTGCGTGCAATGGCCCTCCATAAGGCCTTACGCTGGTGGACTTTAAGCTGCAGGCATGGGAGACAAGAAGAGGAAGTTTCAGGGACACTGGGTCATGTTCCACTGTGTCTCAGTACAGGAGCATGCAAACACTTAGCACAGCTGTACAGAAACCTTGAGCAGAGGCCATACAGCATGACACATAGCACATTTGCATCAGATAATCGGATTGAAATGTATTTAGGTATGAGGATGGACACAGGACCTGGCCATCTCACACACATGCAGAATGGCAGCACACAAAGCAATGTGAAGAAGGCCCTCATCTGTGATGCAGTATGTGAGGGAGCAAGACATACATCATGTTGGAAATGATGTGTTGGAGAAGACTCACTGTGTCCAACACTACACACCCCTCAATGTCCTTGGCCTGTGAGTGGCTCACTGTGTCGTGGATGTCACATCTAGGGACATGACCTTACATTCTCACACCTTTCTCACAAGGTCTGTCTTGTGCAATCATCAGGCCTAAGATAACTCATTGAGAAACAGGGTGGCAGACAGCACATATGTCTCACTCTGTCCATTTACTGATGGGTCCCTGTCAAATTGGGCAGTATCTGTGCAGGCCAGGGGGACTCACACTGAGGTTAAACCTGGCCCATCTGAACAATCACATGCATGTACAATATGAGAGGTTAAACAGTGCCTACACATGCGAGTCAGTACACATCATGAAATCAATGGAAGGAGGATGTTTCAGAAGTACATCACTCTGATGTGCCATAGGCGATTTTCCACCAAGAGTGTCACCCTCAGGCATTTCAATCTTGTGCATAATGCTCACATATCCATGGTGACAATATGAAGAGTGTAGACACATCCTTCTGTACCCTCTGGACGAAACACATTTGTAATGTCCCAAATGAGCATGTGAAAGGCGAATGGACTCTGACATCCATTAGCACAGGCAATGTTTGTTCTGACTTCCACTTTCCAAACCAGCAGTGTTACTGTATGGGTGCAAAGACACTGCATGTCCCTCCCATCGTTCAATGCAGCCATTGATCTGTGGTAATAAGGCTACACACCCCATTGACATGAAGTCAGCATGCCAGGCAGTGTATCACACAAACTTGCACTCACAGGCACATACTACAGCAGAGCAACACCATATGAGCACTCTTTGCACTCTCCAAATTTCACTCTGAAACACTTACCATTACATCAGGAGCACCATATAGCCTCCCGTAGTGTGTAAGCACCTCGTCCACCAGGACCTCCAGCTCCTTTGTGGTGAAGGGATGGGCCCTGATGTTCTCAGTTCTCGCCATCACTGGGTCCAGGAGACAGGAACAGCAGCAGTTGGGGATGAAGAATGGCAGGCAGCAGTGGAAATGTGTGGCTCTCTCACAGACATATATAGCCCCCTGGGGTTGTTTCAGTGGTAATCAGCTGCTGCAATTGGTGTTCCGGGTCAGCTTTTTTCAAATGTAACCAATGACCGGCCCCGCGGTGGCGGTGCACGCCTTCCGCGATTTTCAAAAGTGTATTCCACTAGCGCGATTGCGGTTCGCATTGGCTGAATGGGCATGGGCATTGGCGGTGTCACACCGCGGGGCCCAGGCGGTCGCTACCGCAATCGTGCATCTTACAGTTGCATCCTATGACTGGCCCCGCGGTAGCGGAGCACGCCTACACCGATTTGCAAAAGTGTATTCCTCTAGCGCGATTGTGGTTCGCATTGTCTGAATGGGCATGGGCATTGGCGGTGTCACACCGCAGGACCCAGGCGGTCGCTACCGCAATCGTGCATCTTACAATTGCATCCAATGACCGGCCCCGCGGTAGCGGAGCACGCCTACAGCAATTTTCAAAAGTGTATTCCACTAGCGCGATTGCGGTTCGCATTGGCTGAATGGGCATGGGCATTGGCAGTGTCACACCGCGGGGCCCAGGCAGTCGCTACCAAAATCGTGCATCTTACAGTTGCATCCAATGACCGGCCCCACGGTAGCGGAGCACGCCTACACCGATTTTCAAAAGTGTATTCCTCTAGCGCGATTGCGGTTCGCATTGGCTGAATGGGCATGGGCATTGGCGGTGTCACACTGCGGGGCCCAGGCGGTAGCTACCGCATTCGTGCATCTTACAATTGCATCCAATGACCGGCCCCGCGGTAGCGGAGCACGCCTACCGCGAATTTCAAAAGTGTATTCCACTAGCGCGATTGCCGTTCGCATTGGCTGAATGGGCATGGGCATTGGCGGTGTCACACCGCGGGGCCCAGGCGGTCGCTACTGCAATCGTGCATCTTACAATTGCATCCAATGACCGGCCCCGCGGTAGTGGAGCATGCCTGCCGTGATTTGCAAAAGTGTATTCCACTAGCGCGATTGAGGTTCGCATTGGCTGAATGGGCATGGGCATTGGCAGTGTCACACCGCGGGGCCCAGGCGGTCGCTACAGCGATTTGTCAGTTTTCTATTGGTGCCAGTGACCGTGATTGCGGTGGAGGTGCACGCTTAGGGCACCTATGGACACATCATGCTGTAGCAATGGCAATGGCCAGTTCTCATCATTGAACACTCCACACTTACAATGAATCATGCCACCAGATAGTTAAATTGAATGCTGGTGTGACATTTAACTCACTGATGTCTACACATGCCAAGTCAGTGCACTGGATTACATGCATTGGCATGTAGTACCTCACATGTCCCTGATGATGTTGTTGTGCATGTACACAGATCTGTTGTGTGATGGACTCTCAAATATGGAAACATGTCAATGTGTGAGATGGCTAAGCAACACACAGTAATGATGGACTGACTATTTAATGTGCCTACTTCACTGTGTAGATTGCTGAACTCATGTTGATACTTGATCTTTATGCACACACTGGGCTCATTGTGTTGTTAATGTGTGCCCTGTCCGACTCACGCAAGAAGGTGTGGCAGGTACAGCAGCTACTTAGGAGACAGCAGTGTTGCTGTTTCAGACGTGCTGTGTCAAATACTCTCAGGGCTGATGTCGGAATGTCCCATTTTACATTCACATAGTCTGAATCTGTCTCGGGTGTACTCAGTTTGTACATACTGATCACGAGTACAACTACTTGGGATCAAGTTGTTTCTGCATGTGACTTGTGCTGTATGTTGTTATTTCAGGCCAGTCATTGTTGGCGCTGTGTCAGTCAAGACGTACGATGTTGGGCACATCTCATAGGGGAATTGAATTGACAAGTGTCCCCTTTTATCTTATGTAGGAGGCGACCAAATGAGCATCGTCCATTCACCTTGCTGCCGGACATGGAGGATGTGGACATCATCCGTAAGTTCCGTTTGGATCGGCAAAGCCTCCAAGACCTATGTGCTCATTTGGAGCCCCATCTGAGGCCTCGCAGGACATATCCAACTGCTGTGTCACCAACATGTAAGGTGATGGCGGCCCTGCATTTTGTTGTATTCAATGAAGTCCGGACTCCAAGCGTAGATTAGATAAGTTCTTTATTCAAGATGTTATAAGTAGAAAACAAGGAAAACCCCACCAGGAGCAGCCGCCCTGCTGCTCAGCCCATACCCAACTGACACTCACAGACATCCAACATTCCATCCATCTAACATTCCACGCCACACTCATTCTGGCTGAGCAGCAGGTAAACATAAGTTACAACACATCTCCCTTCTTTAGGGAAACAAATGCATTGTGAAATAGATTAGATGAAACAATTAAAATAATGACAATATGATAAATAACATATAGACATATCAAGAAATTAGATACAATGCATAAATTAAATTGAAAAGAACGTGCAAGTGTAAATACTAAGAACAACCTCACATCACATCACATCTCTTACTCATATAAACCACCATCCAAACAACATCACATCACATCTCTAACTCATATAAACCACCATTCAAGCAAAATCACATCACATCTCCTACTCATATAAACCACCATCCAAACAACATCACATCACATCTCTTACTCATATAAACCACCATCCATCCAACAAACCAAACCCCACATGCCACGGATCATGTCAGTTGGCCAGACCGGCATGAAGAGCAACACACAGGGAACAAACCTGAATGCGGTACGTAAGGGAACAACACAACATAAAAGCGCACTACACATCAGCGCACTACACATCAGCAATCCAACACCCTCATAACACTGCTACACGCACAACTGAAAACAGTGCATAAAGAAACAACACAACGTAAAGGCGCACCACACATCAGCAACCAAACATCCTCATAACACTGCTATACGCACTCAACAACATGGCGCATCACATATCCGCTAGCTAACATACCAATCAAAACAATACTACTCTAACATACCCACAAAAGGGAAACTCGAACACAGATACAAATGAGACAATGGGTGACTTATTCACACCTCATCATTCCGGCAACAAGAATCTTGTAATGAGTGACTTAGCAGTATATAGCCATCTCATACACGACAATAAAGCAATGAGTGGCCTAACCCTTCACAGCCACCTCATCCACCATATCAATAGTGGTTCAAATTCTGGGACCTATGTCCCCTCACACCATATCAATAGTGGTTCAAATTCTGGGACCTATGTCCCCTCCCAATTTTAATTAAGGGACTAGGCTCTCTGTCGTGGTTCAAATTCTAGGACCTTTGTCCCCTACCAATCCTGACTCAATGGCCAGCTTCTGGGTTCGCTATCTCAATTCCAGGCTCAATCTGGACCCTATGTTCTAGAATCACTGTCCCGGTTCTGGGCTCACAATAGACTCTCTAACCCTGACCCTCATCCGGGCCCAATTTGGACTCTCTGACCCTCATTTCAGGGATCACAGTCTCGGTTCTGGGCTCCCTGACCAGCTTCTGGGATCGCTGTCCCAGTTCCGGGCTTACTCTGGACACTAGCGCCCACTCTGGATTCTATCTTCTAGGATCACTGTCCCGGCTCTGGGCTCTGTACCCCTTATGTCTCTTTTGTTTTTTTTCTTTCAGTCACACTCACTGTCGTGGTTTTGTTTCTGGGACATTTGTCCCCATTATGGGCTCACTGACCCGCTTCCAGTTCTGGGACCATAATCCATATTTTGGGTTGTCTGACTCACTCTTGAGCTTGCTGTCCCGGTTCTGGGCTCTCTGCCTTTTTATCACACTCATGTTTTTTTTAATCAAGCACTCTGTGGTGGTTCAAATTATGGGAGATTTGTCCCCCATTATGGGCTCACTGACGAGCTTCTGGAAACGCTGTTCCGGATCGCTGTTCCAGTTCTGGACTCTGCACCTATTCTCTCTTGTTTTTTTTTTTTAAGTCAGAGTCTCTGTTGTCACACTGGTTAATAATGCACACTGCCGATATAATACAGCGATTTACTAGGTATTTAAACATTCAATACACTCTATTTCCATACCAGTAACGTGATTGGCAGACGTCGGCAGGAAGAAAACTGTTCAATAAATAGCACCACATCTCTCTGACGATCTCTGCGCAGCAACGTTTCCAGCAATCTGTAATTTTCAATTCACTTTATTGGCAATACCTGGTCTTGTAAACTGCGTGTCCATAGGTTACTCACGCAATTAAAAAAAATGGAGGCACGCAAATTGACGTAGAACTGGGTGGTTCTCGGCACGAACATGCACCCATTATTGCCACACAGAAATACTGACGCGGATGGAGTGAAGAGTCGTCACTGAAGAGATGGTTGCACGATGATGCTGAAGCTCTCCATGAGGTAAATCGGCGCGTGCGTTGGCCATCTCGTGCAATACTTATTTTTTTTAAAACAAACTGAAACAGTTAATCCATCACCAAGGACACCATATGGCACAGTTTGATAAAAAACGATGAAAAGACTACATGCTGCACACACTTCAATAAATCAGTGAAGGCGCATTGAAACAAGTTGTGATTCTTTCAGTACAAATTACCCGGTGAATTTCGTCCCTGTTAAACGCCATCAGACAACACTGGGGCCCGATCCTTGCCCCCGATAAACACATTCAAGATGCAAGTCCTCAGAGTGTTCAATCACCAGACACCGGGGCTCAGTTTTTACACCCGATCATCATATTTCAAGTGTAAATCCCCAGAGTGCTTAACCACTTCACTCCGCATCTCAGTCAGAGCATGACACCGGAGCTCGGTCTTTGCTCCTGATCAACACATGTCAACAGTAATTCGATCTCTGCCCTCGAACTTATTTCAATTGTTAACACTGGAGTCTGATGTTTGCCCCCAATTAACATATTTCAACTGTTAACGTTGGGACTCGTACTTAGCCCTTGATAAGCACAGCTGGATCTGGCACACTTGGGTTTTAGGGCGACCGATGGCAGGGTCACTGGTGGGGTTCAGGTAGCCAGATAGCGTTAAATACGTACTTTTAATTACCGCAAAAAGTCTTTTACCTTGTGATTTCCTTGGCTTCAATTTTCTGTTTCTGTCGAGTTTCAGTTTTCTGTTTCTGTCGAGTTTCAGTTTTCCCACATCCTTGGGCTTCACTTTTCTGTTTCTGTCAAGTTTCAGTTTTAAGTTCCTTTAGGTGGCACACATGGATTCTCCTTCAAAATCGTCGCCAAATGTTGTATTCAATGAAGTCCGGACTCCAAGCGTAGATTAGATAAGTTCTTTATTCAAGATGTTATAAGTAGAAAACAAGGAAAACCCCACCAGGAGCAGCCGCCCTGCTGCTCAGCCCATACCCAACTGACACTCACAGACATCCAACATTCCATCCATCTAACATTCCACGCCACACATTCTGGCTGAGCAGCAGGTAAACATAAGTTACAACACATTTCTTTGCAACTGGTTCGTTCCAGTGCACGATGGCCAGCGCAGGTGGGATGTCGCAGGCAATGTTCAGCATGGTGCTACGGGATGTCCTGTCCACTATGATGGTATACAAGGTCACCTACATCCATTTTCCATGAAGACAGGATTTGGTAGCTGTGAAGGGTGATTTTTATGCCCTTGCCCACATCCCTAATGTTGTTGGTGCCATTGACTGCACCCATGTTGACCTAGGTCCGCCACAGGCACGTGAGCACATCTACAGGAATAGGAAGCATTTCCATTCCATTAATGTGCAGGTTGTATGCCAGGCAGATATGATCATCTCACATGTCTGTTCCAGATTCCCTGGCTCAGCCCACGACTCCTATATCCTGCGTAACAGCATCGTACCACAGATGATGGCAAATCTGCATCCTGACCGTACGTGGCTTGTAGGTGAGTTAGCTGAGTCAAGTATTGTGCTGTATGTGTGACATGCTGTCCGCAGCTACAGTTATATTACACAATTGTTCTGTGTATCTGACACCTAGGTGACTCTGCATATCCCAACCGGCCTTGGTTGCTGAGCCCACTGCAGAATCTCAGGACCCCGGGTGAAGTCAACTACAATGAGGCCCATGGGAGGACATGTCATGTGGTGGAGCGTACTTTTGGGCTTCTGAAGTCTCGGTTTCGGTGCCTGGACAGGACCGGAAGTGCACTGATGTACTCTCCCCAAAAGGTGTGCCAGATAATTGTTGCCTGCTGCATTCTCCACAACCTGGCCTTGTGCAAGGAGATCCCCCTGCTCCTGGACGATGATGCGCCGCAGATGCCCCCCCCTTCAAGCCCAAACATGTCCAGTGACGAGGATAGTAGAGAGGAGGAAGGTGTCGACCTGCGCCAACAGATCATCAACCGCTACTTCCCTTGAGTGTGAGTAACATTGTCCAACAGTGCCATTGTCTGCTGTCTTTGATGGTGGTGATGAGGCAGAGAGGAGCTTTTTGACTGTTGCCTGTTGTTGGCTCTGTGCTGATGGCTGATGTTTGTGGCACAGTGTAGTCCTGACCAGCTACATGATGTCTATGTTGAGATTGTTTCTCCTTGTGATGTGTGCTGGTTTGTGTACCTTGATGACTAGTGTTGTGTACTGGCTGTGATGCCAACACCTGATGAGTAAATGTCATTCTCTTGTGTCTCTCTAGGTCCCTTCAGACTCTCAATGCCTCGTCACGATCTGAGCTTCTGGTACATTGTGTTCTGAGTCAACATTGTACATATTGTGATAAACATGGAGCTGACACAAAGACATAGGTGTGTAAAGAGTGTTTATTTACATTGAGTGGTTGTGACAGACAAGTGATGTTTCAAGTAATTGGTGCTAAGTGAATCAATGAGTTGTCAGTGATGGCAAACAAGACAATAGAGTAGTCACCACATTGATGAGGTGACACAGTCCAACAGACACCTGCCATCAACATGGCAGTGTGGGTAAGGATAGTCAACAAAGTCAATGTCAAGGTGTACAGAGGTGCTATCATGGCTGTCTCTTTGACTTGCGTTTGGCTGGTGCTTTGCCACTTGATCTTCCTGTGGTGTTTCTCAGACTGCCCCTCTTGCGTTTTCCAGGGGGGGCTCCTGCTGCGGGATCAGCGGTGTCTGAGGAGTCATCCTGTTGCTGCTCACCCCTCTCTGTGGTCGCAGCTGGGCTGGTGGGGGGATCATCCTGCGGGCCACTGGAGGGGGGTTGAGCCGTTGTTTGGGCCACAGGTCTGTCCCTCAGCAAATCCAGAAGCTGGCCCAAGAGGTCCACGATTTGGCTCATATGCGTGTCTATGGACCTCAGCAGCAGGCGGAGCTCAGGCGATTCTTCCAGAGCCTGGCCCGTGTATCCCTGGGCTTGTTCGTAGGCCCCAAGGACTCTGGCGATGTTGGCCAGGGCTTCGATCCCGGTGTCCTCTCGATTTTGTCCCCCAGTTGCCCTCCCACCTGCCCTGCTGTCCCGGACCTGTGGCGTTACCATTTGACACACCCGCAGACTCTCCCTGCCCTCCTCTGATTGTGTGATGGTGTTGGTAACCACTGAGGCAGGGCGAGTGTTGCAGGCAGCAGTGGTGGTGGTGGTGGTGGTTGAGGCCGCACAGGTCGTTGCAGCAGGGGACAGTGCAGTTGTTGTTGCTGAGGTGGTGGTGGTGGGGACAGTGGGGGCCTGGGACGTGGTGCGCTCTGGCAGTCCGGACGGTCCAGGTCGGTGCTCCTCATCCGAGAAACGTATGGAGTCTGCATCTGAGAGTCCATGTTCCAAGTGTGGAGACTGGCTCTGCAGGTTGGTGTTGTCTTCTGCAGCAGTCAGTTGCTGATGTCCTGTTGAACAGAGGTGAAATGGTCATTAAAGTGCACCCCACAAGCATGGTGTTAGATGTTTGGATGTTACATGTGTTACACCACACAGTTTACATTGTTTACACTTTGTATGGCTGCAAGGTACTGCACATCATGCCATGATGTGCAGGTACATACATTACTTGTCCATGGTGTGACATGTAAATAGATACCATGTTCCACGTACAGATTGTGTGATTACAAGGACATGTCGTCATCTACCGACTTGCAGCCCTTCAAGTTTATGTGATTTGTCTTTTTGGTTTGCTCTGCAATGAAGATGTTACATCTGAGCAAGAACTAGCCATTGTAATCTTCTGCATACCTTTGTAATATCATGTACTTTACTTTCTTTAAACAACTGACCATGCCTGTTTTGTGTTCATATGGGCCTTCATGCTCTGCCACCATGGCACTTACACATAGCATTCAGTGTTGGACATGATTGTGCCCAGAATTTCTTCACAATGTGACTTGCTGGCTTAACGTTACATTTCTGTGACAGTTACACACGCTTGGCTGTCTGCACACAGGAAGTGACTATTGGATATATGCCATGTTGGGTGACATGTGAGGGGTGTTGTGGTCATATGGCTCCATGCTTTTTGAGAGGAATGGCAGGGTGCATGCACAGTCTACCTACCTGTACTGTGACACAATTGAGGGGAATTGCTGCCACATGGTTGTGGGTGTGGGGAGAGCTCAATTCTGGTGAGCTTTGGGACAAGGGAGCCTGGTGGGAGTTGTAGTGCGGGCTTCCCAAACACAACCACCCCCTCCCTGTTAAGATGGCTACCTACCTGTTGGGTGAAGGTGGGCAATACAATGGCTGACACATAGTTGTGGGGAGTGCTCCATCCTGCTCAGGGGTGGGACAAGAAAGCATAAGATGGCTACCTACCTGTTAGTTTGATGAGGGGGATGTAATGGCTGACACTTGCTCCGGGGGGGGGCAGTGCTCCCTCCTGGTGAGCTTTGGGACAAGGGGGCCTGGTGGGAGTTGTAGTGCATGCCTCCCAAACACAACCACACCCTCCCTGTTAAGATGGCTACCTACCTGTTAGTTTGATGAGGGGAATGCAATGTCTGCCACTTGCTTCTGGATGGGGTGGGGGGAGTGCTCCATCCTGGTGAGCTTTGGGACAAGGGAGCCTGGTGGGAGTTGTAGTGCAGGTTTGCCAAACACAACTACCCCCTCCCTGTTAAGATGGCTACCTACCTGTTGGGTGAAGGTGGGCAATGCAATGGCTTTCACATGGTTGTGGGGAGTGTTCCATCCTGCTCAGGGGTGGGACAAGAGAGCATAAGATGGCTACCTACCTGTTAGTTTGATGAGGGGGATGTAATGGCTGCCACTTGCTCCGGGGGGCAGTGCTCCATCCTGGTGAGCTTTGGGACAAGGGGGCCTGGTGGGAGTTGTAGTGTAGGTTTCCCAAACACAACCACCCCTCCCTGTTGAGATGGCTACCTACCTGTTAGTTTGATGAGGGGAATGCAATGTCTGCCACTTGCTTCTGGGTGGGGTGGGGGAGTGCTCCATCCTGGTGAGCTTTGGGACAAGGGGGCCTGGTGGGAGTTGTAGTGCAGGCTTCCCAAACACAACCACCCCCTCCCTGTTGAGATGGCTTCCTACCTGTTAGTTTGATATGGGGAATGCAATGTCTGCCACTTGCTTCTGGGTGGGGTGGGGGGAGTGCTCCATTCTGGTGAGCTTTGGGACAAGGGGGCCTGGTGGGAGTTGTAGTGCAGGCTTCCCAAACACAACCACCCCCTCCCTATTGAGATGGCTACCTACCTGTTGGTTTGATGAGGGGAATGCAATGTCTGCCACTTGCCTCTGGGTGGGGTGGGGGGGAGTGCTCCATCCTGATGAGCTTTGGGACAAGGGGGCCTGGTGGGAGTTGTAGTGCAGGCTTCCCAAACACAACCACCCCCTCCCTGTTGAGATGGCTACCTGCCTGTTAGTTTGATGAGGGGAATGCAATGTCTGCCACTTGCTTCTGGGTGGGGTGGGGGGAGTGCTCCATCCTCGTGAGCTTTGTGACAAGTGGGCCTGGTGGAAGTTGTAGTGCAGGCTTCCCAAACACAACCACCCCCTCCCTGTTGAGATGGCTACCTACCTGTTAGTTTGATGAGGGGAATGCAATATCTGCCACTTGCTTCTGGGTGGGGTGGGGGGTGTGCTCCATCCTGGTGAGCTTTGGGACAAGGGGGCCTGGTGGGAGTTGTAGTGCAGGCTTCCCAAACACAACCACCTTCTGCCTATTGAGATGGCTACCCACCTGTTAGTTTGATGAGGGGAATGCAATGTCTGCCACTTGCTTCTGGGTGGGGTGGGGGGAGTGCTCCATCCTGATGAGCTTTGGGACAAGGGGGCCTGGTGGGAGTTGTAGTGCAGGCTTCCCAAACACAACCACCCACTCCCTGTTGAGATGGCTACCTACCTGTTAGTTTGATGAGGGGAATGCAATGTCTGCCACTTGCTTCTGGGTGGGGTGGGGGGAATGCTCCATCCTCGTGAGCTTTGGGACAAGTGGGCCTGGTGGGAGTTGTAGCGCAGGCTTCCCAAACACAACCACCCCCTCCCTGTTGAGATGGCTACCTACCTGTTAGTTTGATGAGGGGAATGCAATGTCTGCCACTTGCTTCTGGGTGGGGTGGGGGGAGTGCTCCATCCTGGTGAGCTTTGGGACAAGGGGGCCTGGTGGGAATTGTAGTGCAGGCTTCACAACCACCCCCTCCCTGTTAAGATGGCTACCTACCTGTTAGGTGAAGGTGGGCAATGCAATGGTTGACACATGCTTCTGGGTGGGGTGGGGGGAGCTTTGGGACAAGGGAGCATGGTGGGAGTTGTAGTGCTGGCTGCCTATACACCTGCCCCCATGGTAATATTGCTAGCTACCTTTGGGGTGAAACAAAGAGAGTGGATGTTGGAACTGTGTTGGGGAGAGTGTGGTGCACATGCATGCATTTTGACCTAGGAGGTGTAGCTTTGTAGTTGTGCAAGACAGTACATAGCAGTGTGATGGTAGATATTTGTTGGTACTTACCTGCCTCCACTCCCCCGGGTATTCCTGTGAGACTCTCTGGATGCAGTATTCCAAGCACCTTCTCCTTCCATACCATGAATGTTCGTAGTGGAATGGGAGGGCCACCGCCAGTCCTCTGAGCCAGCTGACAGTTCTTGTTGTTCTTCTCTTTCACCTTGCTCTTGAGGTCATGCCACTGCTTCATGATCTCCTTCTTGGTGCACGGGATGGTCCCTACTGCATTGACCCTGCTGACTATCCTTGCCCACATATGCATTCTGGTGGCTAATGGTGTCTGTTGGACCAGGTTTCCAAACAAATGTGGTTCTACTCTGATTACCTCATCTACCATCACTGACAACTCATTGTCAGTGAATTTGGGCATTTTCTTCTGTGACATGGTATGTGATGTGCAAATGGGTTAAAGGTGCAGGTGTGATGGTGGTGGTGTTGATGTGTGTGGTGTGTGTGTTGTTGTGATGTGTGCAGATTTGCCTATCCTTTGTGCTGTGGGGTTGGGCCCTTCAGTAGTGAAGTAGTGCAAAGGATTCTGGTCAGGGAAGGGGCTGGTTTTATACTCAGCTATGTGGGTGGGTCAAAATGGTGTATTTCTGTCAGGTGTGTTGTGTGGGTTGACCTGGGATTTGTATTATTTTGTTGCCATGGGGATGTGTCATTGGGGTGTGTTAGGTGTTTTTGGAGGCTGAGCCAGGTTAATAGCCACACTTGGTAGCCTTGTTGTGTGATTTTTTGTCATCTGCCATTGCTGTTCCGGAGCGAGCGCGGCGGTGGGTATACAACCGTTCTTCCGCCGGCTCTCCCATTTATCAGTGCTTGCGATCGCGGCAGTCGGAATGCAACAGCCCTTCCGCCGGCTCTCCCATTCACCAATGGTTGTGATCGCGGCGGTCGGAAAAAGCTAATAGTTCCGCTGTCACCGCAATGGTATCCTAATTCAACATGCGGTCACTCCGCTGGCCGTGCAATGGTTTTGGGTGTTTCCGCTCCAGGACCGACCGCCCCGGATGGATTTTTACCTGCTCTGCACGCTCCCGGCGGTCTTTCGTGGAATCCGACCGCCGCGGTCGGATTTCTCTGGCGGTTCATCCAAAATCTGACCACCGGTTTTCCCGCGGTACATGCAGACGGTTAATTTCCGTTACCACGGCGGTCGGAGTGCTTTTCCTCCCGCCATCGTAATCGGGCCCTAAAATAGGCCCTAAACTCAGTAAGCAAAGAAAAACAATGTATGAATACCTACAACACAAAACTCGACCATTTCCAAACACCAAAGGGCTAGAATACCTAGACATGATGGCTAAATCTATACTTTAAACAAAAACAATGCTAGACATCATAAGCATTTTATAATCACAAAACATTTAAACAATATAATTCTACTCTTTTTAAATTAAAAATTATAATTATGTATTTTAAAAATTAAAAAACGTACATATAAATATATGACATAATATAATTATTCAAATAAAAAAAAAAATAAAAAAAAATGTAACCAACGAACCCGAAAAATAAAAGGAAATGTAAAAGTAACTTGTTTCAAAGAAACAAACACATTTTCCTTTTTTTAAAAAAGAAACGCATCGTCAGCACCATCCGTTCATGAAACGGGAAACCTGTAAAGAAAAAAAACGCCCTCCCACAATAACATGTACAAACCCACACGCATTAACTTCGACATTTAATACAACATAACATCTTTAAACAACACATAACTAACACTACATAACACTCTACTTCTCTTCAACACTACGTCAAACACTACGTCAAACACATAAAACAATAAACTACCAAAACAACACCTAACTACACCAAAAATGAACAATTCAGACCCTAACACCCTAACAAATCTAACTACACTACTACTGCCTCTCCCCTACCCTAAAACTACCTTAAAAGTAGATTAAATCAAACTTACCTTAACCGACGAAACACAGCTCCCAACCGCAAGATGACCTAAAAATTAAACAGATAGACAGAAAAATGAGAAAAAGCAAAAAAATGGCTTCATAATAAAAACGAAAAAAAGACTGACTCCCATAGACAAGAATAGAGAAATAATACAAAAAAATCCAAAACATTCAATGTATATTTTTATTTATGGGAAAAAAATCTAATCGTTTTAAAAAAATGCTCCAAAAATTGTAAAATATATATTAATTATTATATTATCAAAAAAATACAATATTTACTAACTATTAAAATGTATGTTTGTTTAATGTACTCACCTTCAAAATATAAAATTACAATAAGACTATTGTAAAAATATCTTTGTAAATAAATTGTAAATTTGTTAATATATTAAATATTATTTTTTTAAATGATATTTTATATACTAAATAATAAAAACAAAATGCACAAAATATAGCTTTGTAAAATACATATGTAATTTTACAACAAAAATAAAATTATATAAAATGTATTAAAAAAACATGTAAAAAGAAATGTACTAAAATGTTTATGTTTTTTCATTAAAAATTATAAATAATTGAAATCAACAAGTTTATAATGAAAGAACTGAAAATATATTTACTTTACATGACTATACTTCATAAAAATGTAAATGTTTTCAAAACTGTTAAAAAAAATATGTATGTAAACATATATTTTTTTATTTTGCAAATGTACATGAAAAATATATGTTAAAAATATAATATACTTTATAATAAATTCTGAATAGCATCAAAATTTCTGAATCATGTTTTTCAACATTTTCAAAAATTGTATAACAAAACCAAATAAAAACTATTGAATTGTGAACAGCAAAAAAATACATGTATTTGCAAATAAAAATGTTAACATTAAAAACTAACATACGTCTCCTTTTTTATTCAAATGTACATATAAAACTCTTTAAAAAAACTATGTATTAAACCATAAAAATTACTATTTCTAACCCCAAAACCAACTAAACTCATGGAAAAGTGCTGGATAATAAACCATAACAAATTACTATTCCAAAACCAACTAAACTCAGGGCAAGTGCTGGATAATAAACCAAAATAAATTACTATTCCAACTCTAAAACCAACTAAACACAGGGAAAGTGCTGGATAATAAACCAACAAAAATTACTAATCCAACTCCAAAACCAACTAAACTCGGGGAAAGTGCTGGATAATAAAAAAATTAATATTCCAACTCCAAAACCAACTAATCTCAGGGAAAGTGCTGGACAATAAACCAACAAAAATTACTAATCCAACTCCAAAACCAACTAAACTCGGGAAAGTGCTGGATAATAACAAAATTACTATTCCAACTCCAAAACCAACTAATCTCAGGGAAAGTGCTGGACAATAAACCATAAAAAATTACTATTCCAACTCCAAAACCAACTAAACTCAGGGAAAGTGCTGGACAATAAACCCAAAAAATTACCATTCCAACTCCAAAACCAATCAAACTCGGGGAAAGTGCTGGATAATAAACCCAAAAAAATGCTATTCCAACTCCAAAACCAACTAAACTAGGGAGGAGGTTGAAGTTCTACTCTGCACTGTGAAGTCAGGCTCTCCCCTTGACATCATTCCTGCCAAAATGTCCTCCGCACTTTCAAAACAACTCTCTGCACCCATCTGTTGCCTTCTCAACCTTTCCCTAAGAGAGGGACACCTCCCGCAGGAATGGAAGACGGCACAGGTCAGACCCATTCGTAAAAACACGAAAGTTCCTATGGAAGACCTCTCCAATTTACGGCCCATTTCATTATTACCGCTTATGAGTAAACTCCTGGAAAAGTCCATTAATAAACAGTTGTCAGACTATGTTGATTCCTCAGGTAGCCTTGATACATCGCAATCAGGTTTTAGGCCTAAGTACAGCACGGAGACAGCCCTGGTGGCTGTCACGGATAACATCAGGATGGCCTTAGATAAGGGCCAACCCACTCTTCTCGTGTTGTTAGACCTCTCGGCCGCGTTTGACACGGTCAATCACCAGATTCTACTTAGGAGGTTGGAGGAAATAGGGATTGGAGGTTTAGCCCTGCGGTGGTTGACAAGCTTTCTCACTAATCGATCTCAGACAGTCAACCTCGGACCCTTTCGTTCTAGAACCATGGAGCTGACCAAGGGAGTGCCACAGGGCTCATGTTTGAGCCCCACCCTGTTTAACATATATGTCGCTCCCTTGGCTGATCTCCTGAGCTCCTCCGGGTTTACGCCAATCTCATACGCTGATGATATGCAGCTTATCTTCTCTTTCAATAAATCTACCCTCTCAGCCCAGGCTACCTTCTCTTCGGGCATGATAGCGATATCTAATTGGATGAGGAGTGACTTCCTCCAACTCAATGTAGGGAAGACCGAGATCATGCATTTTGGTGAGGCCTTATTGTTATGGTCACCAAACTGGTGGCCACAGGATCTCGGTTCTCCCCCTGCACCTAAGACAGTTGTAAAAAATCTCGGTGTCCGCCTAGATCAGGCGCTAACCTTGAAGGAACATGTGGCCCACACTGTCGGCTCCTGTTTCCATGCACTGAGTCTGCTGAGACTTGTCTTTCCTTTTCTTCCCGATTCCTCAAGGAAAACCCTCATCCAGACATTGGTACTGAGCAGACTGGATTACTGCAACGCTCTGCTGGTAGTCCAGAACACCGCGGCATGTCTGGTCTTAAACGTACCTTCTAGAACTGCCTCTGCTCCGTTGCTTCATCAGCTCCACTGGCTGCCGGTGCGCAAACGTATCAAGTTTAAAATTTGCTGCACCATCCATAAAGCTGTGTTTGGCAAGGGCCCTGCTTACCTTGCTGAGAAATTCAACCACTATGCCCCCGTTAGTGATCTACGCTCAGGAACTAAGGGGCCCATTATGATAACGAGTGGATCGCCACCGCCAAACGGGCGGTGGCGATCTGCCCGCCATTTCCCACCGCCCGCCTGACATTTCCCCACCGCCATATTAGTATGGCGGTAGGGACCCAGGCGGACGGAAAGACCGTCCGCCGGTTTTCCACCGGTAGGCAATCCGCCCGATTGCCTACCGGGCGGAAAAGGCCTGCAATATGGAGGTGGTGCCTTGCAGGCACCGCCATCCATATTAGGATGATGGCGGTCACATGCCTTTCCATGGCGGAGACTCCGCCATGGAAAGGCATTCGGAGAATGCCTTTGGGGGCCCGATGTGGGCCCCCTGGGGGGTGGGGGGGTGGGGGGCTGCACTTGGGGGTACCCATGGTACCCCCCAACATTGGCATGCACAAGGTGGCAGGCACCGTGCGGTGCCTGCCACCTTGTGCATGCCAATGCACACAGTGCATTCCCAGCAATGTGGCGGGCGGTGCTGTGTGCACCGCCAGCCACAATGCTGGGAATGGATGATGCCACCGCCACGGTGGCGGTGGCATCCTAATCGCTGGTGCGGGACCGCCGCACCACTGGCGGCCGTTCCCAGCACCGCTAGGGTGGCGGGCGGACGGAAGTCCGCCCGCCATCCTAATAGGCCCCTAAATCTCTTCTTGTAGTTCCCCGGGTAAAGAAGTCTAGGATGGGGGGGGAAAGCCTTTTCGCATCTTGCACCTCGGCACTGGAATGAGCTCCCCATTACGTTGAGACAATGTCCAGATCATCTTCAATTCAGAAGACTCCTGTTCTCAGCTTTCTCTTGCATGCTCCGCAGCGCAGAGATAACCTTTCGTGGGTGATTCAGGCGCTATATAAGTCTATAAATAAATAAATAAATAAAGTGCTGGACAATAAACCAAAAATAAAAATACTATTCCAACTCCAAAACCAACTATACTCAGGAACGTGCTGGATAATAAACCCCAAAAAATTACTATTCCATCTCCAAAACCAACTAAACTCAGGGAAAGTGCTGCATAATAAACCAAAAAAAATTACTATTCCAACTCCAAAACCAACTAAACTCAGGGAAAGTGCTGGACAATAAACCCCAAACAATTACTATTCCAACTCCAAAACCAACTAATCTCAGGGAAAGTGCTGGACAATAAACCATACAAAATTACTATTCCAGCTCCAAAACCAACTAAACTCAGGGAAAGTGCTGGACAATAAACCAAAATAAATTACTATTCCAACTCCAGTGCCAACTAAACTCAGGGAAAGTGCTGGATAATAAATCATACAAAATTACTTTTCCAACTCCAAAACCAAATCAACTCAGGGCATGTGCTGGATAATAAACCATAAAAAAGTACTATTCCAACTCCAAAACAAAAAACTAAAAGAAAATGCAAAATAATTTAAAATTTATACATATATAAAAATATAAAACATTTCAAAACTATGAAAAATCTAAAATGTATAAAAATTTAATTTGTTTATTAAAATTAACAATTTAACACAAACATTTTAAAGATTTGGCCCAAATTTAAAAAACCCAATATATATATATATATATATATATATATATATATATATATATTATACAATACAATAATAATAAAAATTTGAGATACCCCTTCTCACAAAAATAAAAAATATATAAATATTAAATTCTAAATTTCAATAAAAATTTGTAAAATTTAAAATTTCTAAATCATCCAAATTAAAGACATTTATTAATAAAAAATAAAAAATAAAAAGATAATGTAAAAATAAATGTTTAATTAATTAACCTATCATATATTTATTTAAATATTTTTTAATTTAAAAGAAATATTTATAAACTATTTATACAATTTACATCAAAATATTAGCACCCAAAAAACATTTAATATTTTTCAAATTTTCAAATTTCAAATTTCTTTTTAACCAACATTCTTAAATTACTCCCCACCCTTATCCCCTTTAAACCCAACATCCCTCTCCTAAATTTATACATAAACTTAAAAAAATACGAACATTTTTAAATAAATATTTTGAATTGCTCCCCACCCTTATCCCCTATAAACCGAACATCCCGCTTCTAAAATTTTACATAAATTAAAAAATGATTTAAAACTTTAAATAAATATTTTTAAATTACTCCCCTATAAACCCAACATCCCGCTCCTAAAAATAAATTAAAATACAATAAAAACAAACATTTTAAGATGAAAATATAAATATAAACATATAAAATAACTACTAGCAAATTAATAAAAAAACTAATATTAAACAAAAAGAAAAAAAATACTAAAAGTCGATATTATTCACAACAATATATTTGCCATCGATATTTACAAAATCAATATTTCTACATTACACAAAAATTTATATTTTTAACAACGAAAAAGCGTACCTCGACATTTTCCACCATCGATATTCTTGAGTTGATATTCATGCAATTCGATATTTCAATGTCGATATTCTGCCTCTGCACCGGTTGTTGCATAATCTGCATTTACATCTAACATTTACAAGGTCTGCCCTTGTGGGAAATGAGGCCATTAACTCGGCTCTACCTAGTTTATTGGCTCATGCACTTCTAATTGTGCTTTAAATGGCGAGAACCACCTTTTGTTGCTCTCAGACATGCATATATTAATTGATGTATCTGAATTGCTGAAATTAAATTGTTGTTCAAAAGTTGCAAAAAAAGCTTCAGTGTTTTGGTTGGGGTACTGAATTAAGATGTGAGATGATTGTATATGTAATTGGTTGGGAGTGACCACTAGAGAATTATGGGCCCAATTTAGATGTAGTTGGATGGAGTATTATCCATCTGCATGATGGAGTACTTTAAGACAGCTATTTGGAAGGTACACGTTCGGCCATATTTAGATGTTTCCATTGAGCCAATAGATATATAGCATTTCCAGAACCACTGTCACGGCTGTTCCTGAAAATGCTTTGAAATGTTCATAGACAACTCCGTCAACATAATGGAGCCATACGTCAAACGTTCATGTCCTTTTTAAATTTTCAAAAACAAAGCCCAAAAGTTGGATTTTGTTTAAAAAATAAATAAATTCTCTGCACGCTATGGGACTTGTCTCATGGTGAGGGGGGCATTTTGCAGTTTTCACTGGCCCTTGCCAACAAGGGTTTCCTGCAGTGATGGGCAGTACAAACTGACCCCTATGTCCGCCTATTTAAATTAGGTAGGCAGACATAACAAGTGAACCTCTGATGGCCCTTACTCCATCCAGCCATTAGACTGGTGTATCCACAGCGGAGATGGAGTAGTCTTCTCCTTGGTTAGACCAAAGGTCTGCATGCATTTAAATCGGGCGGGTGGACCATTATGTTGGCGGCCGAGTACCCTTTCTGCCAACATATAAATGGGGCCATTTGATACCTTTTGTTGCTCTATTTTTGTATTTTTATATATCATGCAAGATGGTTGGCATTTCATGCTGTTTTTGTTCACTGATCGAGGAGTATTTATTGATGCTGAGCTGGACACTACCTAGTGACCACAAATTGGTTATCCTCCACATAAACACTGATCTTGACCCCAAAAAGGTACACAATGATATTGCTGTGGCTGGGGCTCCTAGTTACCAAGACAGACATTGCTTGGATGTGAAAGGACATACACCTGACAATGTTGGAGAACTGGCATAAAGGCTTAGATCAGTGCATGAGCCTAGAGAATTCAATTTACCTTGCTAGATGGTGCCCTCAGAAATAGTATAACATTTGTACATATTGGAGGCTACAGGCAGATAACGTTGACCCGTATACACCTAGATGTAGGAGATCAGAACACAAATAGCCTCTTTATAGAGGATAATATTGAGCAATATGAATGGTGTACATATCGCCAGGATATATATATAGCATGATTTGTTGCTGGTCATTGTCAGTGACAATACTGTTGTGTACTGAATGTGGTGTACAGTTTCGGTTCTGCTGTAAAATCAATAAAAAAGTTCTATTAAAAATGATTTAATGGTTTCCCAACTGTATATCTCAAAATATAGAGGAAAAAAGAGATTTTAAAAAACAATATTTCTTATGTTCACTTTTTTTAACTGAGATGGACCATGGGGCCTATGCACAAAAGGAAATTTAGTCATAAAAGTTGACCACATTTACCTCTCTTATGCCTGCCAGGAATTCACAATGGGATTTGTGGCAGGCATAAACCCTTTTACAGAAGCAAAGATCTCTGCCATGAGTATGGAGAACACTGCATCCATAAACCCTACTCAAGTGGTGTTCCAGGGCATTCCAAGTTTGTTTTATTATTGTCCAGAAACTAGTAGGCTTGTGTGCATTCACAAACTCCTATCATTCCATTTTCCAGCCTGGTGGGGTGCAGTGAAAGGGATTTGTCCAAAGGGAATATATTTTCATGGCAGACAATAAACAAAAAAGTGTGCATTTGTACAGAGGAATCCATTCCATTACATGGAGTTCTCTTCCACAGAGAGCTGCATACAGTGGACATGGATTTCAAACATGGAAATCATGTTGTTTCCCAAGGAATCTGCATAGATATCTGTGCCAGCTGCATTTTTGCATGTAGATACAAGCAGAATTAGCAAATTTGAAAAAGTAGTAGAACTACACTCGGACAAAGTTTAAAAAAAATCTATTTAGCTTTACAATTTTTTTGTGCATCAGTCACCATAAATTGTATATGAGCTATGCTACTGGCTTAAATTATTCTTTATTGTGGATTCATCTTGATTCATGTTCATTTTTTGTGAGTCACTATCAATTGTGTGAAGCACAAAGGTGAAGTCTTTGCTCAAACTTTCATCTTTTCATGTAATTACTATAATGTAACATGGCAACAACTTCTTTAACAATGCGCATTTGTTTCATTTAATTAATTAATGTATTTAAATGTGTGCTTATTGCACCGCTGACTGTTTTTATTTATATGGAACGTAAAATTCCATTTTCAGTCCTGGTTCCCGTGGAAGCTGTAAAAAGTAAACAGGGCTCATCAAGATAATGTTTACCTTCTTAACTTGACCCATTTTGTCAGGAGTCCCAAAACCAGTGCCAAGGGCCGCAAGGGGCAAGTGCATACTGTATGGTTGAAGGTCTCTTGTGCAGTATTCCTGTGCTGGCCTCATCATCATTTCAACAGTTCTGACTGCCTCAGTATGTTCTCCTCTACAGAAGTACTGAGCTCTGTTGGAGGAGTCTTTTCAGCACCAGGTCATAGATCTTATCCTCTGTAACCTTAAGTGCTGACTGGCATTAGTTTCACAAAGTAATCCCTTGAGGAAGTTCCAAAGTTAAACACAAAGGGGCCGATTCCGATCTCGGCCGGTAGTGCTCCGAATCGGATTCGGATTTACCGGATCCGATTCGGAGCCCTATTTCCCGACCGAATCGTACGCGGGTCCGGCCGAGCGAGTACGATGCAGGCACCCGCGAAATCTCTGACCGACTCAAACGCGGCTTCAACACGCTCCGACCGACTCGCATGGACACGACTCGCACCGCGCTATGGAGACGTATACCGGCCGGGTAAGTACGATGCACGCCGCAAGCAGTGCATGTACGCCGCGATGCGCATCGACGCGTACCTGCTGTAGGGGGCGCCCTTGTCCGCCTCGCACCCATTGAGTCAATGGGAGCCCGCGTACGCGTTGTACGACCGGCTCCCATTGACTTCAATGGGAGTCCGACCGACTCGAGTCCGATGGCATGCGTGCGCATCGTACTCGTTCGGTCGGACTGCCAGAGTCCGATTCGGTCGGAAATCTCTCCGGGTCCGGCTCGGTCGGAGAGATTTCCGGCCCGAATCGGAATCGGCCCCAATGTCTCTGCATGGCACATCCAATGTAGGGAAAGGACTATCCTGCAGGTATCAGGTGTCCTGGGGCCTCCCAGCATCTGACTACAGGAGGGGAAATAACTGTGTGTTACACCACTGGTTTGTGAGCTATCTTAGAAAAAAGGTATATTTTTTCTTATAGAAAGGAAGACTTGCTTGACTGTATTACAATAATGCATGGGTGTTAGATCTGACAGACATAGGGTGGGCTTCCCCCCAACATTTTGCCTACCTCCCCCACTTTTCTAACCTCACTTTTGCTGGGATTAGGACTAGACTGAATAGACTATGTGCTGTCAACACACAAAGGGCTGCATACCCCCTGTAGTGAGTCTGGAGGCAGGACAGGAAGAGGGGACATCTGAGCACTTCAAAGGCATGTCTTTGAAGTCACCCCACTTCAAAGGCACCACAAGATATAAGTACTGGACCTCAGACACCACCACTTCAGTACGTCTCTTGATCTGAGGATACTCTGCCAGGAAAAAGGACTGCTGGGCTGCTAAAAGACTGCCACTCTCCAGTTGGAAGGAGCTGCTGCCTTGCTGTGCTAATCTGCTGCCTGTTGCTCTCTTTCCTGGGGATGAGTAACTGGGCCTGGAACCCATCTTGAACCCAGGTTCCCCAAAGTGACTCAAAGGGACAGTCTGTTGGCCTTATGATCTGAGCCTCAGGGTCATAAAAGGCTGCCCACAGCTCCTGAACCAGTCTTCAACAAGTTCCTGACCCCCAAGAGGCACCTATCATGACCTGTGCTCTTGGTGTGCTTCTTGAGCTCTTAAAGTCAAGCTTTTGAGCTCTTCGTGAACAGGCCCTTTCGCTCAATAACTACGCCGCTATTTGACCAGCAAGCATCGTCTGCCCACGTGGATCACCACCATGAAGCCCCAGCCTATCTATCCACGATGCCTAGCCTGCTCCTTGCGCCCTGCCGACCATCACCAGTTACACTCTCCTTTCTCCCAGCGACCTACTTCCTCGCAAACTGGTCTCTTGCTACAAACCTTGTACAGATAAAACTTCAGCAAGACTAATCTGGGACTGTATCCGACCCGCGCTCCATCATGGTCAGCCTGAACTTTTGACTTTGACCCGGTCTACCATGACCAGATAGCCGGGGTTGGCACTTTCTGTTTTTAAGCGCTATTTTAAAGTTTAGTCTTTAAAAATTCATAGCTCAGGATCCACTGATTGAATTTTTGTCATTTTTGTCTTTTTTATTTACTAAATTAAGCTCACTTTTTCTAACCTCATATGGAATTCTTTTGTAGGGTTACTATATGAATTGTTCGACAAACACTGCCTCTAAGTTAAGCCTGACTGCTCCGTGCCAAATCCTAGAGGGTGTGCACAGATTAATTTGGGGTTTGCTTCTACCTTACCCTGACTAGGATTGTGGTAATTGCTTGATCAGGGCTTATACCCCTGTCAACCAGTAACCCAATTTTCAAGAAGTTTTCTAGTACCTTTGTAAGGTGTATTATCTTCATTTACTGACTGAGCACCATTCAGGAACTGACTCTGGACATATCCTGTTATGACCATGGGTGTTGGTTCACCAAAATACCAGTGGCAGTGGATGTGACATCACATGCCCTTTGGCCTCAATATCATCACAGGATGTGGCATCATATGACCTCTGACCCTGACTTTTTCCAGGAAGGCAGGTCGCATGACTTAACATCACAACAATTTGGGATTTGTGTTGGATAGTATCACAAAGTAACACAAAGCTGCTTTGCATTATTTTGTATCGCCGTGGCAATCCATGGATGGTGCATGGGGGTATCCTAGTAAACACCCATGGGTTTGGACGCAAATCCCAATACGAACTCTGGCCCTGACTTTTTCCTGGAAGGTAGATCACATGACTTAACATCACAACAATTTGAGATTTGCGCTGGATAGTATCACAAAGTAACACAAAGCTGCTTTGCATTATTTTGTATTGAGGTGGCATTCCATGGATAGTGCATAGGGGTTCCCATGCAAACACCCAAGGGTTTTGACGGAGATCCCTATTTATAAACACTGGTAGAGAGGAATTTGCATGAAAATGCAAAGCCTCCTTGAGGCAGGTGTAATGAGTAGACTGTTTTTTATTTATTCATGTTTTTTCAACTTTGTATGGATGCTGTATTCTACAAAACACATACAAAGTGGGAACAGCCTTAAAGTATAGTTTGTCCACTGGAAGGGGCCCCTTCTAGTACAAAAACTACACTTCAGAGAATGCACACACCTTAAATTCTGGCACACAGGTACCTGTTTTGATGCATGGCTGCTTAAAGTGCGCCAGAGAAGAAATGTGCCCCCCTTGGTGCAAAGCAGCACAGCAAGTTGCCTTGAGTCAAAGAATAGCAAACCTGACCTCAGTCAAACACAATTTCATTCACTACCTGCCACCTGACTCTAATTCACTTTCACTGACAAACAAATGCTTACACATACAGTAACATTTTCTCACACACAGGTACTTTTTCTCTCTCAAACATGCTCTCACCCACAAGCATACATACAACATCACTTTAAAACTATTTCTTACTTTCCACAGTTGCCACATTAGATCCTAAGTGTGCTCCATTTTATATTTCACTTGTATGTACTAATACTATATTGTTCACTATTAGTACAATGAAACAAAGGCAGGCAATTAGGAATGCAGACCACCCAAGTTTTCTTGGCACTGATTTTGCCATTCTTGAGGCTAGGAGTCGCAGAGGCAGTGCCTGGGGTCGCAAGGGGCAAGCCACGAGTCCCAGCTGTGACCCCTGGTGACCCGTAAATGGCATACAAGTTCTGCCAAGTGTGTGCATTCTCTGACGCATAGGTTTTGTACTGGAAGGGGCCGCTTCCAGTTGAAAAACAATGATTCAAGTGTTTCCCCCTCAGGGGCCGATTCCGATCTCGGTCGGAGGCGCACCCAATACCATTCGGTCGGGAAAAAGCCATGCGAAAGCCTGTTTCCCGACCGATCCGTACAGCACACCGAACGAGCAAGTACGATGCGCACAATAGCAAAAAATCCGGCCGAGCCGTACTCACCCAAACCAGGTCCTGTTCTCCGACCGAGGCGAATCCGGAAACGCCGAATCGAGTCGCACGGAAGGAAAAATGCAGCCCCGTCCGGCCGGACAAGTACGATGCGCTTCCCGTACGCGCCGAACCCGTCGCTACGCACGGCACGTTAAAGCATCCGGGAGAGGCGCACATAAGCTCCGATTCACGCCACAACACGATCCATGGCTACGAGACGAACACGGCACCGGCGAGGACGACGCGAAGCGACGAGGACGAGGCGAAGCGACGAGGACGACGCGAAGCAACGAGAAGGACGAACGACACGAACCAACCATGAATCCCTTCGTCCCGATCATACCAATATTCTACATCTACGACCGGAACAGGCACGGACGCGTACGGCGCAGAATGTAAGCCAGACACCAACCACAAAACACATACAACACGTACACGACACATCACACACATACACGGGGATGCTGAATATACTTACACCAGCAACAGCAGCACCATAGGGGCGGGATGCCCATCACCAATGCCACATATGCACACAGGGGCCTGAATGCGCACCACCACCCCTACCCAGGGGGGCTGGATGCCTACCACTACTACCACCCTCACCCAGGGGGGCTGGATGCCTACCACTACTACCACCCTTAGCCAGGGGGGCTGGATGCCTACCACTACTACCACCCTCACCCAGGGGGGCTGGATGCCTACCACTACTACCACCCTTAGCCAGGGGGGCTGGATGCCTACCACTACTACCACCCTTAGCCAGGGGGCTGGATGCCTACCACTACTACCACCCTTAGCCAGGGGGGCTGGATACCTACCACTACTACCACCCTTAGCCAGGGGGGCTGGATGCCTACCACTACTACCACCCTCACCCAGGGGGGCTGGATGCCTACCACTACTACCACCCTCAGCCAGGGGGGCTGGATGCCTACCACTACTACCACCCTTAGCCAGGGGGGCTGGATGCCTACCACTACTACCACCCTTAGCCAGGGGGGGCAGGATGCCTACCACTACTACCACCCACACCCAGGGGGGGCTGGATGCCTACCACTACTACCACCCTCACCCAGGGGGGGCTGGATGCCTACCACTACTACCACCCTTAGCCAAGGGGGGCTGGATGCCTACCACTACTACCACCCTTAGCCAGGGGGGGCTGGATGCCTACCACTACTACCACCCACACCCAGGGGGGGCTGGATGCCTACCACTACTACCACCCACACCCAGGGGGGGCTGGATGCCTACCACTACTACCACCCTTAGCCAGGGGGGGCTGGATGCCTACCACTACTACCACCCTTAGCCAGGGGGGCTGGATGCCTACCACTACTACCACCCTCACCCAGGGGGCTGGATGCCTACCACTACTACCACCCTTAGCCAGGGGGGCTGGATGCCTACCACTACTACCACCCTTAGCCAGGGGGCTGGATGCCTACCACTACTACCACCCTTAGCCAGGGGGCAGGATGCCTACCACTACTACCACCCACACCCAGGGGGGCTGGATGCCTACCACTACTACCACCCACACCCAGGGGGGGCTGGATGCCTACCACTACTACCACCCACACCCAGGGGGGGCTGGATGCCTACCACTACTACCACCCCCACTCATAGGATGGACAATGCATGACACAACAAGCACACCACAACCTAGGGAATGCAAGATAAAGACATCCCCCCACCACCATGACAAGCGTGTGTAGGCTGTGTCAAATGCCTACAACACCGAACATGACTTTGAACATACAATGTGACCCCCTAGCACATGTGCCACACATATATGTGTGTGGCACCCACAATGCAAGCAGCCCATGACCATTGTGGCAATGGGGCCTAAACCCCCATCATCACAGTGACCAAAAGGTAAGTGTGGGGTCCATAGTCGAAGCACATTTTGACCATTGTGGCAATGGGGTCTAAACCCCCATCATCACAGTGACCAAAAGGCAAGTGTGGGGTCCATAGCTGAAGCACATTTTGACCATTGTGGCAATGGGGTCTAAACCCCCATCATCACAGTGACCAAAAGGCAAGTGTGGGGTCCATAGCTGAAGCACATTTTGACCATTGTGGCAATGGGGTCTACACCCCCATCATCACAGTGACCAAAAGGTAAGTGTTGACAAAGAAAGAGCTGCAACTGCCAAACTGCATGGATCATTCCTGGTCACAGAACCAAAAACTCATCTGTGGCAAAGTAGTGTATGTGTCCCATTGCAACATAAATTGGGGGAGCCAAATACTGCAGTGCAAATGAGACATTCCTTTGGCCATGTGCAGACAAACAACACCCATGGGGGCTGAGACCGTCAACAGTCATCAATGACACAATGACAGAAGTGACCATCAGAATGCAGAACCACATATTTGCACCAATGGGCACACAAATGCAGATATCCTGTGGAGACAGCAGATGTGAGGTGAACAGATACCATACCATGGCAGCAATGGGACACACAAACCATGATCACTGTGCTGACCGATGACCTAGGAGTCCCAGGGACAGCAGGGGAAACACACCAAACAACATACAGCCAATGGCACACCCAAGATATGCCAATGCAGTGGTGCAGATGCACAAACACAAACAGGCAGACCAACACTGTCATCATACACAGCAGGTGAGGGGTGGGGGTGCCAGTGTCCCCAGGCAACCACACAACACATGAGGAGAGCTGAATACCAATCATACAGATGTGCATACACTGCCACACTAAGGTAACTCATGGATCCAAATCCCCTATGTGGGCAAGCAGGCATTGTCAGATGAGAGGGAGCACAAAACACACATGTCACACAGGCACGTAGGAACAACAACTGACACAGCAAGACACAGACACACCACAGCACCACCCCCAGGGCCCCCACAATGTGGTGACCCTGGGCTGAATAAAAATCCCACTGTGATGACAAAGCTAAATGTCATTCACACTGTGAACCACAGTCAGGTGTCCTGAGCAACAAACTACCATCACACCTACACAAGCACAAATCAATCAGCATGGCCAGTAAGCCAAGGCCAACATGGAGGCAGGGGACTAGCTGGGCAACAACTCCCATCTGCACACACTCAAGAACACACCCTTCGACCTCTAACAATGTGCAGCAGTGAAGTACACATGCACTGGTGACATTGCACATGCACCCATGACTATTCCAGGGTGGTGGGTGGGAACCAAGGTGCAGAAACACATCACACATGGCCACTCAACAAGACTCCTGAATGTCTGACACACTGCACACTACGCTGTACATGGACATGACGGCGATACCACACCAACCAATGGGATCCCAGCCACAGTCACACACCAATGAAGAAGCCAAGGTCACCCACAAAGAACACACATAGACAATAACCAACATTGCAGCCCGGACCCTGAGGAGTGCCAGCAGTCACACACACAACGTGTCACAATCACTGAAAGATAACACGAACTGAAAATCACATGACAGGGGCAAACAACAAGTGCCAAGGGGAAACCTGACTGTGACCCATCTGCGTCTGCACACAAACTCAGCCCTGACAGCAAACACACCTATGGGTGACACCCTGATGACCAGTAATGTGCCATGCACCCACATCACAGAGAACATAGGGAGAAGACTTTGGGGGAACATAGCTCAAGTCAGCAAGCATCACAAACAGGTACAACACCAGGGATCACAGCATGCGCAGATAAATGGAAGTGAACACACAGACATGCACATACAACACACACCTTGGGCGCAGGCAATGTCACACGTGTACACACTGCCATGAGGGGACTCCACTCCTGTGTGAGGAAAGCTGTGCCATATGTTGCCTCAGTAGGGCCCCATCATGTCAGCTGAGCACTTGGTCACACAATCAACAATTAGCACCAAATGAGGGCTCCCATCACATCAGCCTGGTCATGGATGTGCCAACGGAATCATCAGCACAGATCCAACACACTTGTATAGCAATGTTGCACTGACTACACGGATGAGTCCTTCCCCATTGATGCCCAAACCTGCATGTCCAGTGGAGATGGCAACACGGTCAGGGAAGTAGACAAATGCAACGATGGCAGGCACAACAGATGTGCAGGGGTGGAAGCCACAGATATGAAATTGCTAATGTAAGTAGGAAACCCATTGCCAAATACTGAACACATGACACCCTCAGATGCTGCTATTGATGACATGGATACACCACATGATAGGACACATTCCCCCTGGACCACATGGGTTCCTGCACAGTAACACTTCATAATCATGAGACCAGATATCACCATCACTGCAGCAAGGGCATGGTTAGCAGCACCAACAACATGTACATCTGAAGCATGAGCACTAGAGAAAAGAAAGTTGCTTTATTCAGCATATGTGTTGATTGAAAACGACGTCCAGAAAAAATAGAGCAAAGGCCAATGGCCAGTCCATTGTCAAAGTTCAAACAGGGTGACACTGGCAGATGTCACCCTACGCATGCCTGCACAAAACCAGGGACAATCCACTAGGAGGGGCAACCGGGGGGCAGGCCAGGCACCGCAGGGACAGGATCAGGGCTCACCAGGGGGAGTCAGGGAAGGGGTGGTGGGTGCTGGAGAGCCACTGACAACTGCAGTGGAGGTGTCTGACATGGTGTGTGCCGGCACAACTGGGGGGCATGACTCAGATGTCGTGGGTGCCGGCACAACTGCAGTGGACCCTGCAGATGGAGTGGACAGGTCCGCCACTGCAGTGCCCAAGTCAGACAGGGCGGTAGTGGACTCCACTGCAGTGCCTACCTCCAGGGGAGGAGAATGGGGAACAGGCAAGGTGGGTTGGACAGAGGGGGAGGACACCCTCACCACATCAGTGGCACAGACAAGCGCAGCGGGGGGTGTGGTGCTGGGAGAGCAAGTGGCAGGGGGAGAAGGCCTGATCCTCTTGGGGATGGTATATCTGTGGGTGGGGGAACCTGGGGCAGGGTGTGGTGGGGGCACCTGTGCAGTGGGGGCCTGAGGGATGGAGGACGGAGACCTTGTGCCTGAGCTGCAGGGCGGTGGCGGGGTCTTGCTCTTAGGACTCCGGGGGGACTTGCGGGTGGGGGCCTCAGTCCGTCTGCGCCTGGGGGAGGGTGTCCGGGGGCGAGGGGCACTCTGCTCCGTGTGGGTGGGCTTCCTCTTCCCCGGGATGCTGGAGCAGCTTCATCGGTGGGGAAGAGGCCGAGGTCACAGAGGAAGAGCTGCTGTGACTTTGGGGTTGCAGGTGAGGCAAGGGAGGGTGCTTTGGAGGGAGAGGGAACTGAGGACTGCGCAGTGCATGTGGATGCGTGTGTGTGTTCCAGGGCCCCATCCCCTGTGAGTCTGGCTTCAGTCCCCTGAATGTGCGTGCATGTGCGTTTTGTCATTGGCGTGTGTGTCAGTGTGCTGGATGTGTGTGTGCTGGTGTGTGCCTGTGCCGGTGTGTGTGTGCTTGGGACGGGTAAGGTGCTGGGGAGTGTGGATGGAGCAGAGGCAGGAGGGGTGAGGGACCGTTTGAGGAGGGACACTGCTGCCATCAGGGAGGAGTCCATGGACCTATTGCCCCTCTGTAGGTCAGACATGCCCGATGAGATGCCCTCCATGAACGACACCAGCTGAGTCAACAGCGCGGTGTGCGCATGGAGGACACTCAGCATGGCTGTCTGCCCTACATGGAGCTGGCGAAGGAGGTACACAGACTCCTCACTCAGGGCAGCAGGGGACACAGGGGCAGGGGGTGCGGTGCCTGGCCCAAAGGAGACACGCTCCCGGACATGGGAGCCTCCACGGACCTGGGGAATGGGAGCCGATGGGAGGGCGGTGGTGGTGCTGGTGGTGGCGGGGACAGCAACACTAGCTGGGGTGTGGTGGCTGCTGACACCCACCTCCACAAGGGAGTCATCCTCCGAGTTGCTCTGGTCCTCAGCTGAGGTGGATGCTGCTGAGGACTCCTCGGTGTGGCTCCCCTCGCCCTCCGTGCCACTGGGTCCCTCCGACCACTCCTCGGCTGCTGACCCAGTCTGGCTCTCTGGCTCCTCCTGGTCCGTGGAGCTGTCCCCTTCCGTGGCCGTGGATGTATCTGCAAACAATGGGGATACAGACAGACATCAGTCACCTGCACATAACGCACACACCACTGTGAGCACAGCACATCACAGAGCAAGCCCTGGCATCATTAGTTGTACATTGCTAAAAGTGCCCTAATTGAACAGGAGAAGTCAATTGTCAGTCTGATGCCAAGCATGGCACTCACATCCCACATGGCCTTGCACCCATCTGTCTGGTGTCTGTTGGATTGCAACACCCCAGTGTTGACACATGCACCAAGTACACAGTAGTTGGACAGTGCAGAGGACACAGTGTGGCATGTGGACATGCACACATCACAGCTCTTGCCACTGAGTCAGTACAGGTTTCCGGATGAAAGGGATGCCCAGAGTCAAATAGGAAATGCATGTGATGCATACCAGCGACAGACACCATGATGCACCCATGTCCTGATAGCCAGCGCCACTAAGGTGTGCATGTAGCACATGTCACTCCCCTGCAGGCTCACCAATCAGTAGACACATGCCATGGCGGAGGCATGACTGCAAAGTCATACATCACTGTCTCAGCCAGACAACAACACTCTGCACTGTGTCACAATAGTAGGTCATGGGGAATGCAAGTCCTGGAGCTGCACAAGTGCACATGTACATCCCCCCCACAACACATCCTCTTAACCCTCATCTGTCCAGGTCATACCTATTGGACATATGGTAGACCTGTGACACTACCCTCTGAACCTGAGCCCCTCACACTCTGCTGTGCATGGGGAACAGCTGCCTGAACTTCACATTCACATGCCCCAGTCTGCATGGGCAGCTGATCAGACACCTATGTGTCACACAAGCATCGTCTCCTATGGTCACATCTCCAGTGGCATGCTGAGCCCCTACCAAGAAACTCCACAGCAGTCCTGGCGACTAATCCACAGCACACTGACACAGAGGCAGACACCTGAGGGGTCAAATCACTGCGCACAATGTGTCAGCTGATACACGGGAGTGGGAGTACAGAGTGTATTGTATGGCCTGGAGTAGGCATGACTGTCCAGCCCCACATGAATGAGGGATGAGCCCTGGACTGTAGGCAGCTGGCTAAGTATGTGTGACACACGTCATATACATACTCCTGGGGCCCAAACATTGTTCCCACCCGCAGCATGGGTGTGTGCCAGATACCCCAGCCACATGTGGTGGATCAGCTCAGCAATTGGACCACAGATCAAAGTAACACGCTGAATACATGTCAGAATACAGGCATTGTGTAAGCAATGGACCCACCCATGATGCCCACCACAGAGTCAGGGAAACAGATGCTGTCTCCCACCTTGAGTCAAGCAAACTGCAAGGACACAGTCCTAAGTGACAGAATTCCCTGCATGTAAGGGCCACACCTGGGTATCAGATGAGGAGTGGGCAGTGCACAATAGATGGACATGGCTCCTGGACAACATGACTGCTGTACTGTGGCAGTTTAACCAGGCCCGAGGAGGGCACATAGCATGTTAGACAGAGTTCACAGTGCAGTCTTTGACTCAGCCCCTCCTTGCTGCTCTCTGGCCTTCAGCTGCCCATCCAGGTCTGGAAAGACCACCGCCAGGATCCTGAGCATGTGGGGGGTCAGGGTCCGTGTTCCGCCCCTCCTGCGAGGAGGCGACAGCTTCAGCTGGACACGTGCAATCCTCCGGGTCCAGCCCCGAAGGTCCTGCCACCTCTTTTGGCAGTTGCGGATCCGGCGCCTGTAGACCCCCACGGACCGGACAGCCCAGACGATGTCCTTCCATATCTCCTGCTTCCGATGGGCAGAAGCCTGTCAGGATGACAAAGTGATAAGGCCATTACTACACATGCAACATATCCGTGCATGACACAGTTGCATATACATGTCGCAATCACAAGGGCACATGGTGTACACAGGCAGTGCACGGCTGCCCATGGACAGTTTTCCAGAAGTCACTACATGGTATCATTGCATGGGGAGTAAAACCCTGTTCAGAAGCACTGTCACTGCACCATACCTGTCCAGTGCAAGTCACTACACACTATGGGGGTGACAACTACTCAGTGAGCCTGCTAGCCAGTGGCGTGCAGACTCTCAGCCTTGCTAGTCAGACAAAATGCACATTCAGAAAGGCAGTGCACAGGACACTCACCTGCTCCCCTGGTGTCCCATACAGCTTGCTGTACTGTGGAAGTAGGCTGTCCAGCAGGGCCTGGTTCTCCTCAAGGCTGAAGGCTGGGGCTCTCTCCACAGTACGTGCCATTGCAGGGTCCAGAGGGGCAGAGACAGCAGCAGTGCAGTGGCAGATGTCGTCCTGGAGCATGTAGTGCAGGCAAGTGGGCTCTCAGGGGAACAGCCAACAATATATATGTGCTGGAGAGGCAGATCCTGTCCCTTGTGTCCAAAGTGATAGGTCCAAGTCGTTTGCATCTTCTGAATCTGGCCAATCCATGGAATAGCAGCACCAAAACACGCCCACAGCATCCTTCAAATCTTCAACTTCATGACATACATGATTTTGCAACATTGTTGTGGGTGACCAACTGAATTCCCAGCAACCGACTCGTTCAAAATTCGAAAACGCGTCCGTTGCCAGGCAAGCCCATTGTCAATGGGTGCGCACCGATCGGTCCATTGCGGTACAACGCGTACAGGGGTACAACGCGTACCCGCACACATTGAAGGCAATGGGCCGGCCGGAGGCACCGATCGGTCCATTGCAGTACAACGCGCACAGGGGTACAACGCGTACCCGCACACATTGAAGGCAATGGGCCGGCCGGAGGCACCGATCGGTCCATTGCGGTACAACGCGCACAGGGGTACAACGCGTACCCGCACACATTGAAGGCAATGGGCCGGCCGGAGGCACCGATCGGTCCATTGCGGTTCAACGCGCACAGGGGTACAAGGCGTACCCGCACACATTGAAGGCAATGGGCCGGCCGGAGGCACCGATCGGTCCATTGTGGTTCAACGCGCACAGGGGTACAAGGCGTACCCGCACACATTGAAGGCAATGGGCCGGCCGGAGGCACCGATCGGTCCATTGCGGTTCAACGCGCACAGGGGTACAACGCGTACCCGCACACATTGAAGGCAATGGGCCGGCCGGAGGCACCGATCGGTCCATTGCGGTTCAACGCGCACAGGGGTACAACGCGTACCCGCACACATTGAAGGCAATGGGCCGGCCGGAGGCACCGATCGGTCCATTGCGGTACAACGCATCACTGTACATGTGACTGGCATAGGTCAGCATGCCTGTCTCAGATGGACATATGCCAGCCACAGATAGCTCCCAGGGAGTGAGGGGCACACCTACATCACGACAGCCTGTCCAAACCTTATCATAAGGCATGTAAGGCTGCATTTCCTATTGTGTGTATGTTGGTGTACATGTTGTCCTGTGGGTGTCACCTGTGGGCAGCCACCCCCAGGCTGTGCACGTGTTCATGGGGACAGGATCCTGGGTGTTACGTGTACGTGACCACTGTGATGTGCAACTGTTCATATCTGTGCATGTGTCATGGTCACATTTCACAGTGGTGTTTGTGTATGTCATGTCACATACCCCGTGAGTCCCATGTGGGACGGTATGTTTGAGCCAGGGTGTCCCAGTGGCACAATAGTGATGGCCCTCCACAGTCTTTGTGCATGTATTGTTTACAATGTCTCTGATTTCATGTGCACAATGGGAGACAGTCTCCACATCCACGTTGTGTGTGCATGGACTCTGATGTTGTGCGTGTGTGTCACAGACGTCCATGTCTGTCCTGCCATGGCAAGTGTGGCCACTACCTGTGGGGGTCATGTTTGTTTTGCTGTGGTGTACACATGATACTCCAGGTGATGCCAGTGTCCATGTGGCATTACAGGGTCCCTGGGAATGTACCTGTCGTTGAGCTGTGGTGCCTGGGGCACATCTGTCCTCACATGTCACTGTGGGGGGTGACTGTGACACGGCATCATGATATCCAAAGCGCCAACCTGGGACAAATTGATGCCACCTGTAGGACCGTGTTGACAGATGTTGGCCATGTATGTACCATACATGTCCTTCCGGTACTGCACACTTCATGTAGTTGTGCCTCATGATGATGTATGTTGGGATCTTGAGTGTGTTCAATGCCGCATATGTGGGGTGACTGACGATCTTGCTTACTTCTCCTCTGCACTGCAGGGCTCCTGCTGTCCATCGGCCATTCCCAGACCTGGCAACGATGGTGGAACGGGACAGCATCCGACGGTACCGCTTCACCAGGCAGCTGATTGAGGATTTGGCAGTGCAGTTGTCCCCACATTTGCAGCCTGGCCGGCCGTATCCTACAGCGCTGACCCCCAAGGTGAAGGTGATGGCAGCCCTACACTTCTTTGCCACCGGTACCTTCCAACATACTGTGGCGTCTGCTGGTGGGATGTCACAGACCATGTTCAGCCGTGTGCTCCGCGATGTTTTGGCGGCAATGTTGCTCTTCCTGAACCGGTACATCTATTTCCCTAGACTGCGATGACTCACTGACGTGAAGAGTGACTTTTATGCCCTGGGGAGGATGCCGCATGTAATTGGCTCCATTGATGGGACACATGTGGCTTTGGTACCACCACAGGCCCAGGAGCAGGCCTACAGGAACCGCAAGCACTACCACTCGGTCAATGCACTGGTGGTGTGTCTTGCAGACATGACCATCACACACGTGTGTGCCCGTTTCCCTGGTTCAGCACACGATGCCTTTGTGATGAGGAGTAGTCGCATCCCCAGGTTGATGGCACAGATGCAGAACCAGCGTGCCTGGCTTGTCGGTGTGTACTGACTTTGTGCCATTGTGTGTGATCTGATCTGTAGTATTCCGCCCACTTTTCCAAGTCAGCTGATGTGCACTTGTCTTTCCGTAGGTGACTCGGGATACCCCAACATGCCGTGGTTGCTGACACCCCTCAGGAACCCTGTGACACCTGCCCAGATGCGCTACAATGAGGCACATGGTCGGACCAGGAGAGTGATTGAGCGGACCTTTGGTCTCCTGAAGAGCTGCCTGGACAAGACCGGAGGGTCCCTCCCATATGCCCCTGCGAAAGTGTGCAAGATTATCATCGTCTGCTGCATGCTCCACAACCTGGCAGTGCGGAAGGAGTTGCCTCTCATCCAGGATGACGATGACCAACATCCGCCACCTGTGGAGGATCCTGGCCTGGACCACGATGCCAGTGACGATGATGATGATGATGGTGATGGTGATGTCCGCACACAGCTCATCACCAACTTCTTTAGCTGAATGTGAGTATCCTGAGGTGTCATGTGAATGATGTGAGTTGGCATGATGTGTGGGTGGGGCTCTGGCGCTGTTGGAGTGTGTCCATGGGCTACTTGACTTGTCCATCTGTGAAATCTTAGCACTCTATCGGAGCAAATGTATTTCAGGGGCCTGTTATGGAGCCGCTATTTGGGGTAGATCTAATACCACCTCCCTACAGACCCAAGAAAATAAATTCTTAAAGAGATTATTGGCAGTCCCCAATGGGACTGCAAACTACACAATTCATAAAGAACTTTCAGCTCTGTATATTAGTGATACAATAAATGTTGCAGGTCTTACCTTTGGTACAGTATTTGGTCTAAGGATGAAACAAAATTCACAAAAGAATTAATTATGGACTGCCTAGCCCTCGATCAGAGTAGGAAGATTCCATGGCTGGAGCATATTCACAATATTTTAAAACTTTGCAAACCTGACATGGATAGAAGAGACCCCCTTCTATACAGGAGCTCAGTAAACAGGAACTTAAGCACAAATATTTAAAAATAATGGAAAACGAAAGAGAACGGTATGTCAGTCAAAAACACACTGTCATGTCATACTGTGAACGACCGCTTGTGAGAGGCCTACAGCCGTACCTAACATTGGTGAAAAATGTACAGCAGAGATTTTACCTTACAAGGTTAAGGATGGGTACGTTACACCATCTAGTCGCTTTCCTAGAGTGGAAAAATGGTGTCAAAAACTTCCGAATTGCCCATGTGATGGAAAATCTATGCAATCCACGATGCATTTTATTCTTTTTTGTGGTTTTTATAAGGATATCCGGAAATCAGTTTTAAAACCTCTTTTTTTACTAAACAGGCTTTTTAATTATAAATATGCATTCAATTTTGTATGTAGTCTAGAAAATGTGAAAATTATAAGTACTGTTATTCGTTTTATACAACTTGCAGTTAGAAAACGAAAAGATTATTCACATCTAGATGCACTGATATATGAAAATTTAGATGATTATTTTTAATATCGTCCTTTTTTAAGTATGTATTGCTTGCCAAGATCTTTACTTTGTATTCTAGGTTTTACTATGTACGCCTTGCACTAGCACTTTATTTCCCATGATGGAATGTATTTGCTCTTGATCAGTTTATAAATCCTTAGTTCTTTCAGATCACCGAGAGAGATTAATGATGGTCATATGGATTACAAAAATATTCTAAAAAATAATCTGTAAATGTATTTTAAATCTTTCTAAATGATTCAGAACGACAATGTACATTTAGGAATGTTTTTATAGTATGCTTTTATGGTGAGATTTGTTGCACCGAATAAAGCTGATTTTGATTTGATTTGACTGGATGTGTGTTGCGATGTGTGGTTACAGGTGGGCTGTACTCCCCAACAGTGTTGACATGCTAACTTGGTTCTGGGTGGGTATCTTGTAACATTTATTGTGCATGAGTTTTGCTGTTCTGTCCTGTACTGCATTGCTTTTGACTGTGTGTCATTTCTGTCCTTCACAGGGTACTTTCAGATTCGTTTGGTCAACTGTGTCCACCGACGACGTGATTGCACATCCAGGCTGGTAGCTGTTGTGTCCCTACAGGTGATGTGCGCCACACCCATGGACTTCCTTCCGTCTACAGTTGTTGACTGTGTGCCCGCTACCAGGTGGGGTTACCTTGCATCTGTAGTGGTTACGGCATGTTGCTACTGTGTAATAAACCTGTGCTTCACTTAGTGATGTGCGTTGTCTGTGGTCACACATTTGACTGCCATTTGCTTACTGCACCTGTGGGCTACTTGACTACAACTGGGAATGGGTGTGGTGTCTGTGCATTGCACCGTCTTCCCTGGCAACATCAGTGTAGGCAATGAGTCAGATGGCCTAGGTGTGTATGTGTTGTGTAGCCCTGGTGGTGTGTCTCCCTCATATGTGTCACGTTGCCTTTACTCACATGCCTGTGTTGTCCTTGCTGTTGCAGTTCGCATACACAGTGTAATTTTGCAGTTCATCATCCCCATAACAGCACCCATGTTGGAATCACGACAGAGGCAAGTATGGTGTATTAGTGTGTTTATTGTGATACATTTGTGTTAATAGTGCATAGGATGGGTTGTGCTGTACATGAATCTTGCAATCCCAAGTTCCTAGGTGAATTGAAAGTCCGGGTAGACAGGATCCCCAGTATCGGGGCCACAGTTGTCTGACACATTGGTCCAACTTGTACTCCCCATGCAATGTGTGGGAGTAGTGTTGCCGTCAACAGGGTGAACAGTCTGTGCACAAAGGCGAACATCCAGAACAGGTTCAGGCTTCCTGGGAGTTGCGCTTGGCCATCGGCCTCTCACTTTTCCCTCCTCGGACGACCCCTCTTCTTGGGGGGGGGCCCTCAAGTGCAGGCTGCTGCGGTGCAGGGGACTCTCCGCCAGAGTCCTCCTCCCTCCCTGTGGCAGTTGCAGTTTGTTCGGCACCAGATGTTGTTGGCACACAGGGAGGTGTGGACTGGTTGCTGTTCATCTGGCGGAGGCATTGTAAAATGTCCCTGTGCACCGCCGTCATCTCATGCAGTACATCCCACTTGGACTCCACGCGGGACATGTGTGAGTCCACACGGGACATGTGTGACTCCACGTGGGACATGTGGGAGTCCAAGCGGGCATGATGGGCAGCCTGCTGCTGTTTGATGTCTCTGAGGAGCCCCACTACCTGGCTGAGCTCTCCGGTGCTGGACTGGTACGCATCAGCTATGCGTACCAGTTGTGGGTCGTCATGCACACCAGCAACGTCTGCAAGCAGCGACCTCTGTCTCCCACCCCTCCCACCACCCCTGTTGACATGTGCAGTGTGTGCAGTTGCACGCACAGATAACCCTGGTCCACCTTGGGGGTTGGTGGTGGTGGTGGTGTCCATGGCCCCAGGTTGGTCCAGGGTCACTGCGCTGGTGTTGCTCCTTATTCTGTCCATGTCGGCAGGGATGGTATTCGTGGTGACAGTCGTTGTAGGGGTGGGTGCAGGGAGTGCAGCTGGTGGTCCTGCTGGTGCTGCAGCTGGTGGTCCTGCTGGTGCTGCATGTTGACTTGCACCGGATGTGCCAGGTTGTTCATCGTCCGAGGAGGACAGAGGCTGTACGACGCCAGTGAGCTCGGCATCCTCTTGAGCCTGGGACTGGGACTCCTCAGCGTCTGCTGCTGTGTCCCCATCATCACCTGTTTTTGGGAGACACAAACAATGTATGTCATGTTTCTGCAGGCATCAGTGGTTGACACACATGACAGTTGTGACTGTGCCTCTGGGTGCGGGCCTGTACATTGCATTGTCCTAAGTCGTCACAGTCAGGGGTTGATATTGGTGTGGCACATTGTCCTGCATTATTTGGGCATTTCTATGTATTTTCTGGGGTGTGAACATGGTCTGCATTGCTTGTGTTTGGTTGACAGCCAGACCTCCTTCCCACCCAGCCAGCCAGTCAGTTATCCCACCATGGAACGTGCTTGCGTTGCAGGGAGTGGAAGTTGTCTCTCAGGATGTCAGTCAGTGGTGTCCTGCTGTTTGTTGGTGCACAGTTGGCAGCAGGGCCTTGTGCTCCCCACAGCAGTAGCCAGTGTCAGCCATCTTGTGAGTCCTTCTCCACTCCCTGTGATGTGAGCATGGTTCAGGGTGGTGTTGATGGGACAGTTGTGGGGGTGAGCTATGTCTGTGACTACGACTCCCATCATGCCATTGCCTCCACCCCACTTGCCAGCATTCCCATACTTACTTGCTTTTGTGTGGAGTTCAGTGGGTGTGGGTGTGAGGGCAATGGCAAGATGGCTGACAGTGGTGTCCTGCTGTTGGTTGGTGTGCAGTACCCAGCATGCCCTTGTGCTCCCCACGACACAGCAACAGTGTCAGACATCTTTGATGGGCCTTTCCACTCTCTGTGGGATGTGCATGCGTGAGTGTGAGCTTGCTGGGCCATGTGGTGGGGGATGTAGGGCTGTGAGTACGACTCCCATCATGCTATTGCCTCCACCCCCTTCCCAGCATGCCCATGCTTCCTTCCTTTTGACTCTGCTTCCCTGTGGGTTGGGCTGGCTGTGCTGACAGGATGGCTGGGAGTGTTGTCCTGGCAGTTGTTTGGCTAAAAGTCCCAAGAGTGTCCCTGTGCTTCACACAACATAACCCAGGGTGGTGGTGCTTTGTGGGATCTTGTGTTAGGATGGATGGCATTGCATTCTACCAGGTGGGTACTGTGGAGTTTGTGTTGGGGAGGGTGTGAGGGGAGGTGCTGGTGACTATAGTCAGTGCTGCAAGTCCCCCTTCCCACCCAGCCAGCCAGATATCCCACCATGGAACGTGCTTGCATTGCAGGGAGTGGAAGTTGTCTCTCAGGATGTCAGTCAGTGGTGTCCTGCTGTTTGTTGGTGCACAGTTGGCAGCAGGGCCTTGTGCTCCCCACAGCAGTAGCCAGTGTCAGCCATCTTGTGAGTCCTTCTCCACTCCCTGTGATGTGAGCATGGTTCAGGGTGGTGTTGATGGGACAGTTGTGGGGGTGAGCTATGTCTGTGACTACGACTCCCATCATGCCATTGCCTCCACCCCACTTGCCAGCATTCCCATACTTACTTGCTTTTGTGTGGAGTTCAGTGGGTGTGGGTGTGAGGGCAATGGCAAGATGGCTGACAGTGGTGTCCTGCTGTTTGTTGGTGCACAGTTGGCAGCAGGGCCTTGTGCTCCCCACAGCAGTAGCCAGTGTCAGCCATCTTGTGAGTCCTTCTCCACTCCCTGTGATGTGAGCATGGTTCAGGGTGGTGTTGATGGGCCAGTTGTGAGGCTGAGCAATGTCTGTGACTACGACTCCCATCATGCTATTGCCTCCACCCCCTTCCCAGCATGCCCATGCTTCCTTCCTTTTGACTCTGCTTCCCTGTGGGGTGGGCTGGCTGTGCTGACAGGATGGCTGGGAGTGTTGTCCTGGCAGTTGTTTGGCTAAGAGTCCCAAGAGTGTCCCTGTGCTTCACACAACATAACCCAGGGTGGTGGTGCTTTGTGGGATCTTGTGTTAGGATGGAGGGCATTGCATTCTACCAGGTGGGTACTGTGGAGTTTGTGTTGGGGAGGGTGTGAGGGGAGGTGCTGGTGACTATAGTCAGTGCTGCAAGTCCCCCTTCCCACCCAGCCAGCCAGATATCCCACCATGGAACGTGCTTGCATTGCAGGGAGTGGAAGTTGTCTCTCAGGATGTCAGTCAGTGGTGTCCTGCTGTTTGTTGGTGCACAGTTGGCAGCAGGGCCTTGTGCTCCCCACAGCAGTAGCCAGTGTCAGCCATCTTGTGAGTCCTTCTCCACTCCCTGTGATGTGAGCATGGTTCAGGGTGGTGTTGATGGGCCAGTTGTGAGGCTGAGCAATGTCTGTGACTACGACTCCCATCATGCTATTGCCTCCACCCCCTTCCCAGCATGCCCATGCTTCCTTCCTTTTGACTCTGCTTCCCTGTGGGGTGGGCTGGCTGTGCTGACAGGATGGCCGGGAGTGTTGTCCTGGCAGTTGTTTGGCTAAGAGTCCCAAGAGTGTCCCTGTGCTTCACACAACATAACCCAGGGTGGTGGTGCTTTGTGGGATCTTGTGTTAGGATGGAGGGCATTGCATTCTACCAGGTGGGTACTGTGGAGTTTGTGTTGGGGGGGTGTGAGGGGAGGTGCTGGTGACTATAGTCAGTGCTGCAAGTCCCCCTTCCCACCCAGCCAGCCAGATATCCCACCATGGAACATGCTTGCATTGCAGGGAGTGGAAGTTGTCTCTCAGGATGTCAGTCAGTGGTGTCCTGCTGTTTGTTGGTGCACAGTTGGCAGCAGGGCCTTGTGCTCCCCACAGCAGTAGCCAGTGTCAGCCATCTTGTGAGTCCTTCTCCACTCCCTGTGATGTGAGCATGGTTCAGGGTGGTGTTGATGGGCCAGTTGTGAGGCTGAGCAATGTCTGTGACTACGACTCCCATCATGCTATTGCCTCCACCCCCTTCCCAGCATGCCCATGCTTCCTTCCTTTTGACTCTGCTTCCCTGTGGGGTGGGCTGGCTGTGCTGACAGGATGGCTGGGAGTGTTGTCCTGGCAGTTGTTTGGCTAAGAGTCCCAAGAGTGTCCCTGTGCTTCACACAACATAACCCAGGGTGGTGGTGCTTTGTGGGATCTTGTGTTAGGATGGAGGGCATTGCATTCTACCAGGTGGGTACTGTGGAGTTTGTGTTGGGGGGGTGTGAGGGGAGGTGCTGGTGACTATAGTCAGTGCTGCAAGTCCCCCTTCCCACTCAGCCAGCCAGATATCCCACCATGGAACGTGCTTGCATTGCAGGGAGTGTAAGTTGTCTCTCAGGATGTCAGTCAGTGGTGTCCTGCTGTTTGTTGGTGCACAGTTGGCAGCAGGGCCTTGTGCTCCCCACAGCAGTAGCCAGTGTCAGCCATCTTGTGAGTCCTTCTCCACTCTCTGTGATGTGCGCATGGTTCATGGTGGTGTTGATGGGACAGTTTTGGGGCGGGCAATATGTGTGACTGCGACTCCCATGATGCTATTGGCTACACTGACTTGGCCAGCATACACAGAATTCCTTCCTTTGAGTGGTCTTCACTGTGTGTTGGTGTTGTTGTGGTGGCTACATGTGTGGATGTGTTTGTTAGTTCTATTTGTGCCACTGCCTAGCTGTAGTTGTGGTTGTGTTTGTACATGTGTTGGCACAGTTGGATGTGACTTTTTTGATGGCATGTGTTGTGTTTCTCTGACTGACATACACATTTTGGGATGAATCTGTTCTGGTTGCTGTGTGATTGCTATGAGTGCATGGTTTGACTCTCCCCTTGACAGTGATGTGTGTGTGTTTTGTGGCAGTATATTGTGTACATTTGTTGTGTACTCACCAGGCTCTGGGATGTCCTCTAGTCCATATATGCTCACTGGCGGTAGGATGGCCCGCACCTTCTCCTCCCAGGGCCTGAGGTATATTGGCTTGGCAGGAGGGCCACTGCCGGTGTGTTGGCTGTTGATGTAGTCTTGCTTCAGCAGTTTCCGTACCCTCCTGCGCATGTCATACCACCTGTTCTGGATGTCGGTCTTTGTGCGCCGACATGGTGATTGGGCGTTCACCCTGTTGATGATCCTCTCCCACATCTTGGTTTTCTGCGACATGGGGGTCTGTTGGACCAATGTGCCAAACAGCTGTGGCTCTACCCTGAGGATCTCGTCTACCAGGACTTCCAATTCACAATCTAGGAACTTGTGATTCTTCTTGGGGGGCATGGTGATGGGTGGTGATGGTGAGTGATGTGTGTGTTGGTGTGCAGGTGAGGGTGTGTGAGTGTGTGTTTTGCCTGGTGTATGTGAGGTAGGTATTTGTTGGTGTGCTGCTGGTGTGTGGCTTGTGTGAGGGATGAGCTGTGGGTGTGTGGTTGCTTTCTCTTGGGTGCTGGCAGTGGAATGGCATTTGCAAAGGCTCATGGTAGTGATTTGTGTCCTTTATATAGGTGGAGTTGTGGGTGTGTCTTTGTTCTCTGTCCCCACCCCCCCAGTATTTATTGGCTTGGTAATTGCTTGTTTGGCCTTTTTTTGGGTGATTTTTCCTTTGTGTTGTTTGTGTATGTTGGAAACGTTCTTGTGACCGAGTCGGACCCTGCATTGGTCTCGTACGGTGTTTTCCGTTTCGTTCACGCTGTGTTTGTGCAGTTTTCTATGCTGCGTACGCGTCGGTCGCGGTGTTTTGTGTTGCTTCGGCTCGGTTTTGTATGCGTGTCGGTCGTACGGCTTGTCCTCCGTCCGACTCGGTCGTGGTTTTCGCGCCTTGCATCGTACTTTGCGGTTTGGAGTTGGCGTGTACGTTTCGGTCGGATTTGTTCCGGGTGCGTGTCGGTCGGTTGGATTCGCGTGTTTTTCCGGCCGGATTGCTATTCTCCGTGCGGCTCGGTCGGTCGACTTGGTTTCGTTACGTGTCGGTCGGATTTTTCGTGCCTTGCAATGTACTTGGCGTGTCGGGCGCCACGGGTACGTGTCGGTCGGTATTTTTTCCGGATCCGAGTCGGTCGGTGCTTTTTCCGGCCCGAATTGGAATTAACCCCTTTGTATGTGTGCTGTACAATACAGCATACAAGCAAAGCTGAAAAAATGTGAAGTAATAAAAAAGTACTCCTTGTCATGATTGCCTTGAGGCTGCATTAGATTTTTGTGAAAATTCTGATCTACCAGTGTTTGTAAATAAGGATTTGTGTCAAAACCCACAGGTGCAAGGGGTCTCAAGAGGCAAGTCTATGCTGTATGGACTATGGACCCGTTGCAGTAATTCTGTGCTGCCCTGATCACATTTTCAACATTCTGACTGCCTCAATAAACTCTCCTACAGAGGACTCTAATAGAAGACTCTTTTCAGCACATGGATCTTATTTTAAGTAGCATTAGAATCACCAATAATCTTAAATGTTGTTTGTGTAATCACTGGCATTTATTTCACAGTCAAATCCCTTGAAGCAGTTCTAAAAGTATGTCCTGTAGTCAAGCATCTATTCTGTATCTAACAAAATGAGGAAAGAAAGATGAAAACCGGTTTGTCAAGGTGGTGATATTTTAATACTGTAGCTTGTGACAGGGGTGGGTTTAAAATATCATTGGCTGGTGTCCAGTCTGTCCTTGCCAGCGTCACCCTTCCTTCATTCTCCTCCTGTGCTATCCTATAAAACCCAGTCACACGAGCAGCAGGGGCTCATATTTTGCTGTTCATGTCATGATGAAGACTCCAGGAGCCATCTTGCTCCTTACCGCCCTCCTTGGACTCTGCGCTGGGCATCCAGTGGAGGGAGAGGGCTCCCCTGTAGGTGAGTGCACAGGGATCAGGCTTCAAGCCTCTTAGCATCTCATTTCAAAATTCATCTCATTTCAAATTTTAAAATTCATCTCATTTCAAATTTCAAAATTCATCTGAAGGGTTGCGGTTGTGTCTCTTTCTGGAGAATCACTGCAGAAATAAGTAAGTTTGAGTTGGGAGAGTAAGTGTAAATCCCATCCATTAATGTGTTCTACGTCAGGTCTGTAAAAGAGGCCCCTGAGGTTCCTACGGGAAAAGGGGAGAAGGATCCCACCCTAAGGTCTTTGTATATCAGTGGGATGGCAGATTTCAGGGGGTCCTCATCACATTTTGTAGTGGGGAAAGAGTAGCCACTGCTCCCCTTTATGCCAATGATGTGTCTATTACTAAGTAAAGCACTGCAATAGTGGATCAATGTATGGAATGTGACTCTGTCAGGGTGTTATTCAAAACCTAAGATCACAGGTGCATGAAAATGCCATAGACTGTACTGCAACATAGCAGCCAAGATTCACAGGTCCTTCATGACTAGCTATTCCACTCAGGCATTTTCTTTGCATTCTGGGAGCCGTAGTTTTGGTTTTATAAAGGAATAAGCAAGACTTTAAGTACCAGACATCAAAGAAAAATCTCATACTAGAATTGGGGAGATCGTGACTGTGACTTGTATGGTCTTGTAGCGCTTTCAGCAGGCTGGAGACCTTCCATCTCTTTTGGCATAAGTGCTGGCCATGTTCTCTGTTATATTAGCATGTCTTATTTGTCACGCTATGTGTGTATAATGTTGCTGTTTTAGGCTTGCGCATCTTCTAGGTTGACAGACATGTCTATTGCTGATGTGTATGTGGTGTTTCTTGGGGGCACATGGTGTTTTCCCGTGGTGCATTTTGCTGGATACTGTAGTAGCTGGATACGTCCAATGTAGTCTGCCAGATGCTAATGCATGAACTATCAGGGTGAGACATGAGATTGTGAACATGGTGATAGTCAACTGTTGCACACCTGTGCTATGCTGCAAGCATGCAAGGTTTTCTGGCTAATATGTCCTATGGAAAGTTGTGCAAGGCAATCAAATTGCACAATAGAATGTGAGGCACACAGAGACAGGACACTGCTCAGTCACCTCTATTATATTTTACATTAAAAAACGGCAAAGAAGCACATGTTTAGTCTCTGAGTGTGACCCTGCAGTTATTGCTGCATGTCCATTCATTGTCTCCTCTGAGTCACTACTAGGTGAGGAGGAAGGTGTTGTTTCTGATTGTGTTCATGTAGTTATTGTTGCATGCCCATTCACTGTCTCGTCAAAGTCACTACTAGGGGGTCGATTCCGATCTCGGCCGGAAGCGCACCAAACAGTATTCGTCCGGAAAAAATACAAGCCGAATGCGTGTTTCCCGACCGATTCGTACACTCGTCCGGATGAACAAGTACGATGCGTATAACAACCCAGTTTCCGAGCGAGCCGTACTCACCCAATCCAGCTCCTGTTGCCCGCCCGAGCCGGATCCGTAAACGCCGATTCGAGCCGCACGGAAACAAATACACAGCACTTTCCGGCCGGACTAGTACGATGCGCATTCCGTACGTGCCGAACCCGTCGCTACGTCCGGCACGTTTGAGCATTCGGGCGAGCCGTACATAAGCTCCGTTTCGAGCCACAAGACGATCCACGGCTACGAGACGAACAAGCCAGCGACGAGTACGAGTCGAAGACACGAGAAACCCGAACGAGACGATCCAAGCATGAATCCCATTGCGCAGGTCCTACCTATACTCTACATCTATTTTCGGGACCGGCACGGACGCGTACGGCACAGACGGTAAGTCAAACACCAACAATACAAACAAACTACACGTACCCGAAATATGTCACACACACATAGGGATGCACAAATGACGTACACTAGCAACAGCAGAAGCATAGGGGTGGGATGGCCAACACCAATGCCATACACACCCATAGGGGGATGGATGCCTACCACTAACACCACCCTACCACCACCCCTACTCATGGGGGCAAGATGCCTGCCACCACCACCACCCCTACTCAGGGGGGGCTGGATGCCTACCACTACCACCACCCCTACTCAGGGGGGCCTGGATGCCTGTCACTACTACCATACCCACGCTTATGGGGCTGGATGCCTGCCACTACTACCACCCCTACTCAGGGGGGCCTGGATGCCTGTCACTACCACCACCCCTACTCAGGGGGGCATGAATGCCTGTCACTACTACCATCCCCACCCTTAGGGGGATGGATGCCTGCCACTACCACCACCCCTATCCAGGGGGGGCTGGATGCCTGTCACTACTACCATCCCCACCCTTAGGGTGATGGATGCCTGCCACTACCACCACCCCTACTCAGGGGGGCCTGGATGCCTGTCACTACTACCATACCCACACTTAGGGGGCTGGATGCCTGCCACTACTACCACCCCTACCCAGGGGGGCCTGGATGCCTGTCACTACCACCACCCCTACTCAGAGGGGCATGGATGCCTGTCACTACTACCATCCCCACCCTTAGGGGGATGGATGCCTACCACCACCCCTAATCATGGGGGCCAGGATGCCTGTCACTACTACCATCCCCATCCTTAGGGGGATGGATGCCTGCCACTACCACCACCCCTATCCAGGGGGGGCTGGATACCTGGCACTACTACCATCCCCACCCTTAGGGTGATGGATGCCTGCCACTACCGCCACCCCTACTCAGGGGGGCCTGGATGCCTGTCACTACTACCATACCCACCCTTAGGGGGCTGGATGCCTGCCACTACTACCACCCCTACTCAGGGGGGGCTGGATGCCTGTCACTACCACCACCCCTACTCAGGGGGGCTGGATGCCTGTCACTACCACCACCCCTACTCAGGTTGGGCTGGATGCCTGTCACTACTACCATCCCCACTCATGGGGGGATGGATGCCTACCACTACCACCACCACTACTCATGGGTGCCTGGATGCCTGCCACTACTACCATCCCCACCCTTAGGGGGATGGATGCCTACCACTACCACCACCCCCACTCAGGGGGGCTGGATGCCTGTCACTACTACCATCCCCACTCATGGGGGATGGATGCCTACCACTAACACCACCCCTAATCATGGGTGCCTGGATGCCTGTCACTACTACCATCCCCACCCTTAGGGGTATGGATGCCTACCACTACCACCACCCCCACTCAGGGGGGGCTAGATGCCTGCCACCACCACCACCCCTACTCAGGGGGCTGGATGCCTACCACTACCACCACCCCTACTCAGGGGGCCTGGATGCCTGTCACTACTACCATCCCCACCCTTAGGGGCTGGATGCCTGCCACTACTACCATCCCCACCCTTAGGGGGATGGATGCCTACCACTACCACCACCCCTATCCAGGGGGGGCTGGATGCCTGTCACTACTACCATCCCCACCCTTAGGGGGATGGATGCCTACCACTACCACCACCCCCTACTCAGGGGGGCATGGATGCCTGTCACTACTACCATCCCCACCCTTAGGGGGATGGATGCCTACCACTACCACCACCCCTAATCATGGGTGCCTGGATGCCTGTCACTACTACCATCCCCACCCTTAGGGGGATGGATGCCTACCACTACGACCACCCCTACTCAGGGAGGCATGGATGCCTGTCACTACTACCATCCCACCCTTAGGGGGATGGATGCCTACCACTACCACCACCCCTAATCATGGGTGCCTGGATGCCTGTCACTACTACCATCCCCACCCTTAGGGGTATGGATGCCTACCACTACCACCACCCCCACTCGCGGGGGGCTGGATGCCTGTCACTACTACCATCCCCACTCATGGGGGTATGGATGCCTACCACTACCACCACCCCTAATCATGGGTGCCTTGATGCCTGTCACTACTACCATCCCCACCCTTAGGGGGATGGATGCCTGTCACTACCATCACCCCTACTCAGGGGGGCATGGATGCCTGTCACTACTACCATCCCCACCCTTAGAGGGATGGATGCCTACCACTACCACCACCACTACTCATGGGTGCCTGGATGCCTGCCACTACTACCATCCCCACCCTTAGGGGGATGGATGCCTACCACTACCACCACCCCCACTCAGGGGGGGCTGGATGCCTGTCACTACTACCATCCCCACTCATGGGGGGATGGATGCCTACCACTACCACCACCCCTAATCATGGGTGCCTGGATGCCTGTCACTACTACCATCCCCACCCTTAGGGGTATGGATGCCTACCACTACCACCACCCCTACTCAGGGGGGGGCTAGATGCCTGCCACCACCACCACCCCTACTCAGGGGGGGCTGGATGCCTACCACTACCACCACCCCTACTCAGGGGGACCTGGATGCCTGTCACTACTACCATCCCTACCCTTAGGGGGCTGGATGCCTGCCACTACTACCATCCCCACCCTTAGGGGGATGGATGCCTACCACTACCACCACCCCTATCCAGGGGGGGCTGGATGCCTGTCACTACTACCATCCCCACCCTTAGGGTGATGGATGCCTGCCACTACCACCACCCCTACTCAGGGGGGCCTGGATGCCTGCCACCACCACCATCCCCACTCATGGGAGGATGGATGCCTACCACTAACACCACCCCTACTCATAACACGGGTAATGCATGACACAACCAGCATACTCCCACATAAGGAATGACAGAAAATGACATCCCCCCAACACCATGACAAGCGTGTGTAGTCTGTGTCAAATGCCTACAACACTGAACATGACATTGAACATACAATGTGACCCCCTATCACATGTGTCACACATAAATGTGTGTGGCCTCCACAATGCAGGCCGACCATGGCCACTGTGGCAATGGGCTCGAACACCCCATCACCACAGTGACCAAAAGGTAAGTGTGGTGTCCATAGCTGATGCACTTTTTTAACAGTGTGGCAATGGGGCCTAAAGCCCCATCACCACAGTGACCAAAAGGGAAGTGTGGTGTCCATAGCTGATGCACATTGTGAACAGTGTGGCAATGGGGCCTAAAGCCCCATCACCACAGTGACCAAAAGGTAAGTGTGGTGTCCATAGCTGATGCACTTTTTGAACAGTATGGCAATGGGGGCTAAAGCCCCATCACCACAGTGACCAAAAGGGAAGTGTGGTGTCCATAGCTGATGCACATTTTGAACAGTGTGGCAATGGGGCCTAAAGCCCCATCACCACAGTGACCAAAAGGGAAGTGTGGTGTCCATAGCTGATGCACTTTTTGAACAGTGTGGCAATGGGGCCTAAAGCCCCATCACCACAGTGACCAAAAGGGAAGTGTGGGGTCCATAGCTGATGCACTTTTTGAACAGTGTGGCAATGGGGCCTAAAGCCCCATCACAACAGTGACCAAAAGGTTAGTGTGGGGTCCATAGCTGATGCACCTTTTGAGCAGTGTGGCAATGGGGCCGAAAGCACCATAACCACAGTGATCATAAGGTAAGTGTAGTCATGGTAAAAGCTGCCAAAGCCAAACTTCATGGATGAATCCTGGTCACACAACAACAAACACATCAGTGGCATAGTAGTGCTTGTGTCCCATAGCAACATAGATTGGTCGAGGCAAACAGTGCAGTGTCACTGAAACATCGTTTTGGCCATGTGCATACAAACATCACCCATGGGGGCCCACATTGTCAACATTCACAAATAACCCAATGACAGAAGTGACCATCATAATGCTGACCCACATATCTGCACCAATGGACACACACATGTAGATATCCTGTGGAGACTGTAGATGCCAGGTGAACAAATACCATACCATGGCATCAATGGGACATACAAACCATGATTATTGTGCTGACTGATGACCTAGGTGTCCCAGGGACAGCAGGGGAAAGCCACCAAACAACATACAGCCAATGGCACACTCAAGATATGCCAATGCAGTGGTGCAAAGGCACAAACACAAACAGGCAGACTCACACTGCATATCAAACACAACAGGTGATGGGGGTGTATGCCAGTGTCCCCAGGCAACCACACAACACATGAGGAGGCCTGAATTCCAACCACACAGATGTGTATACAGTGCCATACAAAAGTTACTCATGGATCGGATACCCCTATGTGGGCAATCAGGCATTGTTAGATGAGAGGGAGCCCAAATTACACATGTCACACAAGCTTGTAGGAACAGCAACTAACACAGCAAGAGACAGACCCACCATAGCACTACCCCCAGGGACCCCACATTGTGCTGACACTAGCCTGCATGATAATCCCACTGTGATGACAAAGGTAGATGTCGTTCACACTGTGAACCACAGCCATGTGTCCTGAGCAACAAACTACCATCACACCTACACAAGCTCTAATCAATCAGCACGGCCTGCCAGCCAAGGCCAATATGGAGGTAGGGGTCTAGCGTGCAACAACTCACATTTGCACACACTCAACACCACACACCCTGATCTCCACCAATGTGCAGCAGTGAAGCTCACATGGACTGGTGACATTGCACATGCACCCATGACAATACCAGGGGTGGTGGTGGGAACTAAGGTGCAGAAACCAATCACACATGGCCAGTCAACAAGACTCGTCAATGTCTGACACACAGCACAGTATGCCGTACATGGGCATGATGTGAAATCCACCACAATCAATGGGATCCTGGCCATAGTCACACACCAACAAGAAGCCAAGGTGACACACGAAGAACACACGTACACAACTTCCAACATTGCAGCTCTGACCCTGAGGAGTGGCAGCAGTCACACACACAACGTGTCACAATCACTGAAAGCTACCACAAACTGTAAATCACATGACTTGTGTAAACAACAAGTGCCAAGGGGAATCCTGAATGTGTCCCATCTGCGTTTGCCCACATTCCCGCCCTGACAAAAAAGACAACCTGGTATGACAACCTCATGAACATTAGTTTGCCATGCACCCACATCACGGAAAAACCAGGTCCAAGATGCTGGATGAACACAGAACAACTCAGCAAGCATCACAAACAGGAACATCCCTAGGGACACAGCCTGTGTAGGAAAAGGGAAGGGAACACGCACAGACATGCTTACACAACACACAACACAGGCCCACGCAATGTCACCGGATTACACACTGCCATGAGGGCACTCCACTCCTGTGGAAGGTCCGCTGTGCCAAACCTTGTCTGTGCACGACCCAAACATGTCAGCAGAACACTCCGTCAGTGAGTCAATAACTACAACACACAGAAGGCTCTGCTCACATCAGCCTGGGTACGGGAGTGTCACGTCAGTCATCTGCATACACCCAAAACACGTGTCTAGCAAGTTGCACTGTATACACAGATGAGTCCTTCGACATTGATGTGCAAAACTGCATGTCCAGTGGAGCTGGGCACACAGTCAGGGAAATCGGAACATTGAACAGTGGTAAGCCCACCAGATGTGCATCAGTGTAAGACAAAGATGTTCATTTACAAATGCAAAACGTACATCCCTGTGTCAAATGCTGAACATTACACCCTCAGACTGCAGCAAAGGATGCCATAGAACCAGACTACAACAGGACACATATCCCATGGACCACATGGAGTCCATCACAGCAACACTTCATTTTCCTGATATGAACACTATTACAACTGCAATTGCAGGATGCTACTCATCCACATCATGTACATCAAAAGAAAACCCACAATTAAACAAAAAGAGGCTTTATTCAGCAAATGTCAAGGAAAACTCTGAAGTCCAAAAGAAACTAAGGCCAATGGCCAGTCCAAAATCACAGTCCCAACAGGGTGATAAGTGACAACTGGTCACCCATTGCTTGCCTGCACTGGTACGGACAGGGGACATCCCCTTGGAGGGGCATACAAGGGGCAGGCCAGGCACCGCAGGGACAGGATCAGGGGATGGCAGAGTGAGGCAGTGAAGGGGTGGTGTGTGCAGGAGTGTCACCGGCAACTGCAGTGGAGGTGTCTGACTCAGGGGGGGCCGGCACCACTGTGGTACACAAGTCAGTTGGTGTGGGTGCTGCAACCACTGCAGTGGGCTGGTCTGATGTAGTGGACTGGATCCCCACTGCAGTGCCTGAGTCAGACGGGGTGGTTGTGGACTCCACTGCAGTGCATGACTCCAAGGGAGTGGAAGGGTGGGCAGATGAGGTGGGCAGGACAGAGGGGGGACCCGGTCTCCACACCAGTGGCACTAACAGGCAGAGCATCTGGGTTGGGGGTGGAAGAGCAAGTGGCAGGGGGAGGGCCTAAGCAGTCTGGGGATGCGGTATCGGTGTGTGGGGGAACCTGGGGCAGGGTGTGGCGGGGGAACCTGTGGAGTGGTGGCCTGGGGGATGGAGGAGAGAGACTTGGTGGTGGAGCTGCGTGGTGGTGGTGGTGGGGTCTTGCTCTTCCTGGTCCGGGGGACTTCCGAATGGGGTCCTGTGTCTGCCTGCGCCTGGGGGAGGGTGTCCGGGGGCGAGGGGCACTCCCTCTGTGTGGGTGGACTTCCTCTTCCCCGGTATGCTGGATCAGCAGGATCGGAGGGGAAGAGGCCGAGGTCACACAGGAAGATCTGCTGTGTAGGTGGGGTAGCAGGTGAGACAAGGGAAGGGGTCTTGGAGGGAGAGGATTTGGAGGACTGCGGAGTGACTGCGGATGCCTGTGTGTGTGTGTGTTCCCCATCCCCTGTGTGTGTGGTATCAGTCCCCTGAGGATGCTTGTGTGCACGTCTTGCCTTTCTCTTGGGTGTGTCTGTGCTGCTCGTGTCTGTGTGCTTGGGTGATTGTGCAGGTGTGCATGTGCTTTGGACAGGTAGGGTGGCAGTAAGTGTGGATGGGGCAGAGGTGGGAGGGGTGAGGGACTGTTGGAGGAGGGACACTGCTGCCGTCAGGGAGGAGTCCATGGACTTATTGCTCCTCTGTAGGGCAGACATACCCATCGAGATGCCCTCCATGAACGACACCAGCTGTGTCATTAGAGTGGTGTGTGCATGGAGGACACTCAGCATTGCTGTCTGCCCTACATGGAGCTGCCGAAGGAGGTACACAGACTCCTCACTCAGGGCAGCAGGGGACACAGGGGCAGGGGGTGCGGTGCCTGGCACGAAGGAGACACGCTCCCAAGCACGGGAGCCTCCACGGACCTCAGGAATGGGAGCCAATGGGAGGGCGGTGGTGGTGGTGGTGGTGGCGGGGCCAGACAGACTAGCTGGCCTTTGGTGGCTGCTGAGACCCACCTCCACAAGGGAGTCATCCTCCGAGCTGCTGTGGTCCTCAGCTGAGGTGGATGGTGCTGAGGACTCCTCGGTGTGGCTCCCCTCGCCCTCCGTGCCACTGGGTCCCTCTGACCACTCATCGGATGCTGACCCAGTCTGGCTCCGCTGCTCCTCCTGGTCCGTGGAGCTGTCCCCTCCTATGGCCGTGGATGTATCTGCAAACAATTAGGGAAACAGACAAACATCAGTCACCTGCACTGACCGCACACACCACAGTAAGTACAGCACATCACAGAGCAAGCCCTGGCATCCTTAGTTGAACATTGCCAAAAGTCCTCACACAGATTCGGGGAAGCCAATTGTCAGTCTGATGGTCAACCATGGGACTCACACCCCTCCTGCCCTTGCAGCCATCTGTCTGGTGCCTGTCTGATGGTAAGACCCCAGTGTGGACACATGCACCACCTACACAGTTGTTGGACATTGCAGGGAACACGGTGAAGTATGTGAACATGCACACATCACATCTCTTGCCACTGAGTCAGTGCAGGTGTCCGGATAAAGGGATGGCCAGAGTCTAAATAGAAATGCATGTGATGCATACCAGCACCAGACACCATGATGCACCCATGTCCGGATAGTCAATGCCACAATGGGGTGCATGTTGCACATGTCACTCCCCTGCAGGATCAGTCTTAGGAAGTTTAATGCCATGACACAGGCATGCGTGCAAAGTCATACATCACTGTCTCCAGTCACATGGCCATGGCAGCCAGCCAACAACAGTCTGCACTGTGTCACAATCCTAGGACATGGGGAATGCAAGTTATGTAACTGACAAGTGCACATGTCCATCCCCCACAAACCACATCATCTGAACTACTATTTGTCCACGTCATACCAATTGGACATATGGGGGACATGAAACACAACTCTCTGAACATGAGCACCTCACAGTGTGCTGTGAATGAAAAACAGCTGCCTGAAAGTCACAGTCGCAAACACCTGTGTGCACAGTCAAGTGATCAGACACCTATAAGTCACAGAAGTATTGTCTATCATGATCACATCTCCGATGGCATGCTGAGCCCTAACCGATAAACATACCAGTAGTCCTGACAACGAAGACACAGCACAATGAGACAGAGGCAGACACCTGAGGGTACACTTCACTGATCACAACATGCCAGATGATACACGGGAGTGGGAGTACAGAGTGTATTGTATGCACTGGAGTAGGCATGACTGTCCAGCTCCACCTGTAAGAGAGATGAGTCCTGGACAGTAGGCAGGTGGCTAAGCATGTGTGACACACTTGATACACATACTCCTGAGGCCCAAACATTGTTCCCACCGGCAGCATGGGTGTGTGCCAAATTCCCCAGGGACATGTGGTGATTCAGATCAGCAAGTGGACCACATATCAAAGTTACACCCAGATTACATGTCAGAACTTAGGCATTGTGTAAGCAATTGACCCACCCATGAATCGCACAACATAGTCACGGGAACAAATGCTGTCCCCCACCTTGAGCGAAGCTAAATGCAATGACACAGTCCCCAAGTGACACAATTTCCTGACTGTAAGGGCCACACATATGCGTATCAGAGGAGAAGTGGGCATGTCACAAATGAGGGACATGGGTCCTGGACCACATGACTGATGTACTGTGGAAGTTTAACCAGGCCAGAGGAGGGCACATAGCATGTCAGACAAAGTGCACAGTGCAGTCATGGACTCACCCCCTCCTTGCTGCTGTCTGCCCTTCAGCTGTCCATCCAGGTCAGGGAAGACCACCACCAGGATCCAGAGCATGTGGGGGTCAGGGTCCGGTGTCCGCCCCTCCTGCGAGGAGGCGACAGCTTCAGCTGGACCCTTGCGATCCTCCGGGTCCAGCCCCGAAGGTCCTGCCACCTCTTCTGGCAGTTGCGGATCCTGCGCCTGTAGACCCCCACGGATCTTACTTCCCGGGCGATGGTCAGCCATATTTCCTGCTTCTGGTGGGCATCAACCTGTGAGGATGACAAAGTGAAAAGGCCATTACTACACATGCAACATATACGTGCATCACACAGTTGGAGATACATGTCTCAATCACAGGGGCATATGATGTACATAGGCAGTGCAACAATGGCTATGAACAGTTTGCCAGCAGTCACTACATGGTATCATTGCATGGGAAGTAAACCTAGTTGGAATGCACTGTTACTGCACTGTACCAGTTCAGTGCATGTAACTACACACTTTGGGGTGTGACAACTACTCAGTGAGCATGCTAGCCAGTGGTGTGCACACTGTAAGTCCTGCTAGTCAGACAACATGCACAATTAGTAAGGCAGTGGACAGCACACTCACCTGCTCCCCTGGTATCCCATACAGCTTGCTGTACTGTGGAAGGAGGCTGTCCAGCAGGGCCTGGTTCTTCTAAAGGATGAAGGCTGGGGCTCTCTCCACAGTACGTGCCATTGCAGTAGCCAGAGGATGCAGAGACAGCAGCAGTATTGGTGGCAGATGTCGTCCTGGAGCATGTAGTGCAGGCAAGTGAGCTCTCAGGGGAACAGCCAGCATTATATGTGTGCTACAGAGGCAGATACTGTCCCATGTGTCCAAAGTGATAGGTCCAAGTTGTTTGAATCTTCTGAATCTGACCAATTCATGGAATAGCAGCACTAATACACGCCCACAGCATCCTTCAAATCTTCAACTTCATGACACCCATGATTTTGCAACATTGTTGTGGCTGGCCAACTGAATTCACTGCATCAGACTCGTTGGAGCTTCGAAACGCGTCCGTTGCCATGCCAGGCCCCAGCCAATGCGTGCGCACCGATCTGTCCATTGCTGTACAACGCGTACCCGCTCACAACAGATGCAAGGGGCCGGCCGGGCACACCGATCGGTCCATTGCTGTACAACGCGTACCCGCTCACAACAGATGCAATGGGCCGGCCGGGCACACCGATCGGTCCATTGCTGTACAACGCGTACCCGCTCACAACAGATGCAATGGGCCGGCCGGGCACACCGATCGGTCCATTGCTGTACAACGCGTACCCGCCCACAACAGATGCAATGGACCGGCCAGGCACACCGATCGGTCCATTGCTGTACAACGCGTACCCACCCACAACAGATGCAATGGACCGGCCAGGCACACCGATCGGTGCATTGCTGTACAACGCGTATTTCGGGATACAACGCGTACCCGCTCACAACAGATGCAATGGGCCGGCCGGGCACACCGATCGGTCCATTGCTGTACAACGCGTACCCGCCCACAACAGATGCAATGGACCGGCCAGGCACACCGATCGGTCCATTGCTGTACAACGCGTACCCGCTCACAACAGATGCAATGGGCCGGCCGGACACACCGATCGGTCCATTGCTGTACAACGCGTACCCGCCCACAACAGATGCAATGGGTCGGCCGGGCACACCGATCGGTCCATTGCTGTACAACGCGTATTTCGGGATACAACGCGTACCCGCTCACAACAGATGCAATGGGCCGGCCGGGCACATCGATCAGTCCATTGCTGTACAACGCGTATTTTGGGATACAACGCGTACCCGCTCACAACAGATGCAATGGGCCGGCCGGGCACACCGATCGGTCCATTGCTGTACAACGCGTACCCGCCCACAACAGATGCAATGGGCCGGCCGGGCACACCGATCGGTCCATTGCTGTACAACGCGTATTTCGGGATACAACGCGTACCCGCTCACAACAGATGCAATGGGCCAGCCGGGCACACCGATCGGTCCATTGCTGTACAACGCGTACCCGCTCACAACAGATGCAATGGGCCGGCCGGGCACACCGATCGGTCCATTGCTGTAAAACGCGTACCCGCTCACAACAGATGCAATGGGCCGGCCGGGCACACCGATCGGTCCATTGCTGTACAACGCGTACCCGCCCACAACAGATGCAATGGGCCGGCCGGGCACACCGATCGGTCCATTGCTGTACAACACGTATTTCTGGATACAACGCGTACCCAGTCACAACAGATGCAATGGGCCGGCCGGGCACACCGATCGGTCCATTGCTGTACAACGCGTACCTGTACAGGTCAGTCGCATATGTCACCATGCTTGTCACTGGTGAACGTATGCCAGCCACATATACCTGCCAGAGACCCAGGGGCACACCTACAACACCACACCCAGTCCACACTGTTTCCTAAGGCATGTAAGGCTGCATTACCTTTTCTGTGTATGGGGGTTAACATGTGTTTTCTGTGGTGGCACTTGTGGGCAGCCACACCCAGGCTGTGCATGTGTTCATGGGGACAGGGTCCTTTGTGTGTTGTGCACATGACCACTGTGATGTGTAACAGTTCATTTCGGAGCATGTGGCATGGTCACATTTCCAGGTTGTGTATGTGTGTGACATGTCACATACCACCAGGGTCCCATGGGGGAAGGAATGACGTCACAGGATGACCCATTGCCACAATAGTGATGTCCCTCCACAGTCTGTGTGCATGTTGTGTTTCTGATGTCTCTGATTCCATGTGCACGATGGGAGACAGTCTCCACATCAACGTTGTTTGTGCATGGACTTTGATGTTGTGCGTCACTGGCGTCCATGTCTGTCCTGTGGATGCGACAGGGGCCACTACCTGTGGGAGTCATGTTTGTTTTTCTGACATGTACATGATACGCCATGTCATGCCAGTGTCCATGTGGCAAGAGAGGGCCACTGGGAATCTACCTGTCAATGAGCTGTGATGCCTGTGGCGCATCTGTCCAGACATGTCACTGTGGTGTGTGTGTGGAACGTGACAGCAGTAAATGGGTACTGTGATACAGCCTAATGGTTTCCCATAGCACAACCTGGTACCTGTTGTGCACACATGTTGTACTGAGAAGTTCGATGATGGGCATGTAGGTGCGAGTTATGTCCGAACAGAACGGCACACACATCAAGTACTTGTGTCTCGTAATGATGTATCATGTGAAATTGAGTATGGTGAATGGCACATATGTGGGGTGACTGACAATCTTGCTTTCTTCAACCTATGCACTGATGGGCTCCAGCTGTCCATAGACCATTCCCTGACCTGGCAACGATGGTGGAACGTGACAGCATCCGACGGTACCGCTTCACCAGGCAGCTGATTGAGGATTTGGCAGTGCGCTTGGCACCACATTTGCAACCTGGCCGGACGTACCCTACGGCGCTGACCCCCAAGGTGAAGGTAATGGCAGCCCTACACTACTTTGCCACCGGTACCTTTCAACACACTGTTGCGACTGCCGGTGGGATGTCACAGACTATGTTCAGCTGTGTGCTACGCGATGTTTTGGGGGCAATGTTGAGATGCCTGAACCAGTACATCTATTTCCCTACACGTCAACAACTCACTGACGTCAAGAGTGACTTCTATGCCCTGGGGAGGATGCCACATGTCATTGGCTCCATTGATGGGACACATGTGGCTTTGATACCACCACAGGCACATGAGCAGGCATACCAGAACCGTAAACATTACCATTCGATCAATGCTCTGGTGGTATGTCTTGCAGATATGAGCATCACACGTGTGTGCCCGTTTCCCTGGCTCAGCACACGATGCCTACGTGATGAGGAGTAGTCGCATCCCGAGGATGATGGCACAGATGCAGAACCAGCGTGCCTGGCTTGTCGGTGTGTACTGACTTTGTACCATTGTGTGTGTTCTGCTCTGTAGTATTCCGCCCACTTTTCCAACTCAGCTAATGTGCACTTGTCTGTCCGTAGGTGACTCCGGATACCCCAACATGCCGTGGTTGCTGACACCCCTCAGGAACCCTGTGACACCAGCCCAGATGTGCTACAATGAGGCACATGGTTGGACCAGGAGAGTGATTGAGCGGACATTTGGTCTCCTGAAGAGCCGCTTCCGCTGCCTGGACAAGACAGGAGGGGCCCTCCCATATGCCCCAGCAAAGGTGTGCAAGATTGTCATCGTCTGCTGCATGCTACACAACCTGGCAGTGCGGAAGGAGTTGCCTCTCATCCTGGATGACGATGACCAACGTCCGCCACCTGTGGAGGATCCTGGCCTGGACCACGATGCCAGTGATGATGATGATGATGGTGATGTCCGCACACAGCTCATCACCAACTTCTTCAGCTGAATGTGAGTATCCAGGGAGATGTAAATTGAATGATGTGAGTTTGCATGATATGTGTGGGTGGTGCTCTGGTGCTGTTTGAGTGTGGCCATGTGCTACTTGACTGGATGCGTGCAGCAATGTGTCCTTACAGGTAGTCTGTACTCCCCAACAGTTTTGACATGCTAACTTGGTTTTGTGTAGTTGTCTTGTGGCATGTATTGGGCATGAGTATTGCAGTTCTGTCCTGTTCTACAGTGATTTTAACTGTGTGTCATGTCTGTCCTTCACAGGGTGCTTACTGAGTACTTTGGTCAACTTGGATCCCCCGACACCATGATTCAGCTTTCAGGGTGGCAGCAGTAGTTTGCCTACAAGTGATGTGCCACACACCCCTGGACTTCATATCTTCTGCACTTGTTGACTGTGTGGCCACTGCCACGTGGGTAAACCTTGCATTTGTAGTGGAAACAACATGTTGCAAATGTGTAATAAACCTGTGCTTCACTTTGGGATGTGCGTTGTCTGTGGTCACACATCTGACTGACATTTGCTTACTGCACCTGTGGGCTAGTTGACTCTGAATAGGTGTGGTGTCTGTGCATTCCACTGCATTTCCTGGCAACATCACTGTGGGCGATGAGTCCGATGGCCCTGGTGTCTGTGTTGTGTAGCCCTAGTGGTGTGCCTCCCTCATATGTGTCACGTCACCATGACTCACACGACGGTGTTGTACTTGCTGTAGCAGTTAGCATACACAGTGTAATTTATCAGAACTTCATCACCATAACAGTATCCACATTTGAATAACAACAGAGGCAAGTATGGTGTACTAGTGATTTTATTTACAGAAATGTGTGTGTGTATAGTGCACAGGATGGTGGGTGCTGTACATTGGGATTGTGATCCAAAGTTCCCAGATGAGTTGGAAGTCTTGGTAGCAGAAATGTCCTAGGTGAAGTCCACAGTCATATGATACTTTAGTCCAACTTGAACTCCCCATGTCATGTGGGAGAGTAGTGTTGCATTCGACAGGGTGAAACGTTTGCACACAAAGGAGAATTTCCGGAACAGGTGTTGGCTTCCTGGGGGATGTACGTGGCCATCAACCTCTCAGTTTTCCTTCCTTGGACGACCCCTCTTCTTTGGGGGGGACCCTCACGTGCAGGCTGCTGCGGTGCAGGGAGTCTCCGCCAGAGTCCTCCTCCCTCCCTGTGGCGGTGTCAGTTGTTGCAGCACCAGATGTTGTGGGCACACAGGGAGGTGTGGCCATGTTGGTGCTAATCTGGCGGAGGCATGTCAATATGTCCCTATGCACCGCTGTGAGTTCTTGCAATGTGTCCCACTTGGACTCCATGCGAGACATGTGTGTCTCCACACGGGACATGTGGGAGTCCAAGCGGGCATGATGGGCAGCCTGCTGCTGTTGTATGTCCCCGAGGATCCCCACTACCTGTCTGACCTCTCCGGTGCTATTCTGGTACGCATCAGCGATGCGTGCCAGTTGTGGGTCATCATGCAGTCCAGACCCCTCTGCAAGCAGCGACCTATGTCTACCACCCCTCCCACCACCCCTGGCGACATGTGCAGGACCTGCGGTGGCACGCACAGGTGACCCGAGTCCCCTTTGGGGGTTGTTAGTGGTGTTGTCATCCGTTGCTCCACGGTGGGCCTGGGGCCCTGTGCTGTTGTCATCGGTGGTCCTTGGTCTGTCCGTGTCGGCGGGGGTGGTCTGTATGTTGGCAGTTGTTGGAGGGGTGGGTGCAGGGGGTGCAGATGTTGGTCCAGCTGGTGCTGCATGATGACTCACACCGGAGGTGCCAGGTAGGTCTTCGCCATCCGAGGAGGGCAGAGGCTGTTCCACACCAGTGAGCTCTGTGTCCCCCGGAGCCTGGGACAGGGACTCCTCCTCGCCTGCTGCTGTGTCCCCATCATCATCACCTGTATTTGGAAGAGACACACATTGTATGTTATGTTTCTACAGGCATCAATGGTTCACACACCTGACAGTTGTGACTGTACCTCTGGATGCGGGCATGTACATTGCATTGTCCTAAGTTGTCACAGTAAGAGGTTGTGATTGGTGTAGCACATTGTCATGCATACCTGGGGCATTTCAATGTGAATGTTGAGGTGTGTGCATGGCCAGCATTGGTTGTATTTGGTGGACATCCGGCCATCCTTCTCCACCTAGCCCAGTTATCCCACCATGAAGCATGCCACCCTTGCAGTGGGTTCAGGTTGACTCTCAGGATGTCATTCAGTGGTGTCCTGCTGTTGGTTGGTGCACAGTTCCCAGCAGGGCCTTGTGCTCCCCACAGCAGTACCCAGTGTCAGCCATCTTGTCAGTCCTTATCCACTCCCTGTGATGTGAGCATGGTTCAGAGTGGTGTTGATGGGCCAATTGTGAGGGTGAGCAGTATCTGTGACTTCAACTCCCATCATGCTATTGCCTACACCCCCCTTACCAGCATGCACGTACTTCCTTCCTTTTGACTCTGCTTCCCTGTGGGGTAGTGTGCCTGTGCTGACAGGAAGGCTGACAGTGTTGTCCTTGCGTTTGTTTGGCTACAAGTCCCAAGAGTGTCCCTGTGCTTCACACAGCATTACCCAGGGTGGTGGTTCTTTGTGGGATCTTCATTTGGTATGTGAGGCATTGCATTCTCCCAGGTGGGTTATGTGGAGTTTGTGTTGAGGAGGTGTGTGAGGTGAGCTGCTTGTAACTATGATCAGTGCTGTGAGTCCTCCTTCCCACCCAGCCAGATATCCCACCATGCAATGTGCTTGCATTGCAGGGAGTGCAAGTTGGCTTTCAGGATGTCAGGCAGTGGTGTTCTGCTGTTTGTTGGTGCACAGTTCCCAGCAGGGCCTTGTGCTCCCCACAGCAGTACCCAGTGTCAGCCATCTTGTCAGTCCTTATCCGCTCCCTGTTTTGTGAGCATGGTTCAGAGTGATGTTGATGGTCCAAATGTGAGGCTGCCCATTATCTGTTACTACGAGTCCCATCATGCTCTTGGCTACACTGACTTCACCAGCATACACAGGATTCCTTCCTTTCTGTGAGCTTCCCTGTGAGGTGGTGTTCTAGTGGTGGCTAAATATCTGACAGTGTTTGTTGGTTAGATTTGTGCCACTGCCTAGCTCAATTTGGTATTGTATTTGTACATGTCATGACACAGTTACATATCACTATGACATGGCATGTATTGTGTTTATCTGACTAACATACACTTCTTGGGATGATTATCTTTTGGTTGCTGTTGATTTGCTAGGGGTGCATGGTTTGACTGTCCCCTTGACAGTGATGTGTGTGTATTGGCACACAATATTGTGTATATTAGTTGTGTACTCACCAGGCTCTGGGATGTTTGTTAGTCCATATACGCTCACTGGTGGTAGGATGGCCCGCACCTTCTCCTCCCAGGGCCTGAGCTATACTGGATTGGCAGGAGGGCCACTGCCGGTGTGCTGGCTCAGGAGGTAATCCTTCTTGAGTAGGTCCTTGACCCTCCTGCGCACATCCTACCACCTGTTCTGGATGTCTTCCTTTGTGCGCAAACATGGTGATTGTGCGTTCACCCTGTCGACGATCCTCGCCCACAACTTGGTTTTCTGCGACATGGGGGTCTGTTGGACCAATGTGCCAAACAACTGTGGCTCTACCCTCAGGATCTCGTCTACCATGACTTCCAATTCACTATCTAGGAACTTTGGATTCTTCTTTGGGGGCATGGTGATGGGTGGTGGTGGTGATTGATGTGTGTGTGTGTGCAAGTGAGGGTGTGTGAGTGTAGGTTTTGCTGGGTGTATGTGAGGGTGCTGTTTGTTGAGGTGCTAATGGTGTGTGGCTTTTCTGTTGGATGAGCTGTGTGTGTGTCTGTGTTTGCTGTGTGATGGTGTTCTGTGCTGGCAGGTCAGTGGAATTTGCAAAGGATCATGGTAAGGATTTGTGGCCTTTATGTAGGTGGAGTTGGGGGTGTGTCCTTGTTCCATTTTTTCACCCCCTGTATTTATTGGCTTTGTCATTGCTTGTTTGGCCCTTTTTTTTTGTATTTTTTCATTTGTGATTATTGTGCATTTTGGAGTCGTTCTTCTGACCGAGTAGGACGTTGCAGTTGTCTCGTGCGCGCCTCTCCGAGTCGTTCCCGCTGTGTTTCAGCTCAGTTTCATATGCGGCGTACGCGTCGGTCGCGGAGTATTGTGTTTGTTCGGCTGGCTTTTGTATGCATGTCGGTCGTACGGCTTGGGCTCCGTGCGAATCGGTCTGAATTTGCACCCATTGCATCGTACTGCGTGGGTCGGAGTTTGCGGGTACGTTTCGTTCGGGTTATTTCCTGGTGCGTGTCGGTCAGTTCGATTCGCGTGGTTTCCCGGCCGGATAGCTTGTTTCCATCCGGGTCGGTCGTTCGCCTTGAGTTCCGTACGAGTCGGTCGTGATTCCCATGCATTTCATCGTACTACCCGGGTTGGACGGCGCCGGTACGTGTCGGTCGGACTAAATTCCCGTACCGAGTCGGTCGGTACGTTTTCCAGCCCGAATCGGAATCGCCCCTAGGTGTTAAGAAAGGTGCTATCTCTGAGTGTGACCTTGTAGTTTTTGCTCATCACTGGCTCCTCTGACCCACTCTTAGGTGTGGAGGAAGGTGATATTTTTTAGTGTAATCCTGTAGTTACTGGTGCATATCCAATCACTGTCTCCTCTGATGCACTGATAGGTATGAGAAAGGTGCTGCGTGCCCAGCATTGTTCATGCCTTACGCCTTACACCTGTGTAGGAAACAACTCTGAAGTAAGGTGTTGTTACAGTACTGAAGACCATGTCTGCTCTTCTGAGGCAGCATAAGCAGAGCATAATGTGGGAGTGGTTTTTTTTTCTGGGCAGGCTAGAAACCCCACAGTTTAAAGAGGAGCATCTTTTGGGGGTGTTGGGATCTATAAAGGCAAAAGGGCCGGTGTCATATTCTGCAGGGGATGTGGTCTGGAAATAGAAACAAAATGAAGGTTAATCCTAATCAAGGCTACGGAATTCTATTAAACAAATGTAGGTAATTTAAATCCTGTGGTGTTAAAACAGATCCCCAAACAAAAGGGAATGTTGTGCAAAATCACAGTTGAATACAAAGTTCAGATTGTACTTGTTAGAAAGTGGTTTATTGGTAGTGATAAATAGGGACCTACCACTAGTAATAAGGCCACAAAGACAATAAAGGTCCAGTCAAGGTCTCAATAAATTATTCCCTTGCTCAACCCTTGGTAGGTGGCAACAAGCAGGCATGCTTACCTTAGGAGAAAACACCAATATATTAAATAAGTAAGACAGAATACACAATAAAAATCCAATTTATAAAGATAGGTTATATTTGTATGAAGACATTGACACCAAGATGAAAAACATCCAATGCAGGGAACAGGAGGTATGAATTTTTACAAAATAAATACTTTCTGGTACTTAAAAACCAATAGCTCCCAACTTGGGACATCTGGTCACGCTTGACCGGGACAAAGTCAAAGTTTGAGGCTGTCTACGAGGGAGCCCTGGTTGGATACACTAAGTGGGAGGCTTTGGTTACCATCATACTTAGAAATTGTTCTGGAGCTTTTCTCTCAACGTCAGGCGAGGTTCCTCTTCAGGCTGGATTCACGTTGACATCGTCAGCTTGGTTTTCTGTGAGGCCTCAGTGAAATCCTGTAAGTTGTGGAGCTTCGGAGATTTCAGCAGGACAAACCTGAAATCTAGGGTGGGTCGTGGTGTGAGGTTGCCGGCTTGACTCTCGAAGCTGAGTCGGTCACCTTAGGGAGATTTTTACCAAAAAGTTCCCAAACTTCACCAAACCTCTGGATCCACTTCCAGAAGGTCTCTTTGAGGGTTCAGAGTGTCGACAGCACCAACCCAGGGGTCTAGAATCTCTGAGATGGTCCTTGGGGTGTTGGGACTACAATTCCCACAATGCACTTTGCCGAAACCTTAAAAGTCCACTACACACATGCCAGGATGAGGACTTCTTGGTGGAGATGATGCAGGTGGGATCAGTTAACCTGTAGCTTGCAGGAAGTCCACTACTTAATCCTTAATCTTCCAGAAAAGTGCAACAGGTGTAGTCCTTTGGGGTGCAGATCAGGTTTCTAGCAGGGAAGTCCTTCTTCTCCTTGTAGTTTCAGGCAGCAGACCTGAGTTGCTTGGCAACTCTTCCATATTTATGCTATGTTCCTTGGTGTAAAGCAGGGTGGCACCTCTGACCAATGGAATGCAGGGTGCCACCCAGGTGTATGAACACTTCCTCCAAAGTGTGCCATATTCTTGTCCCAGAAAGCACTAATTTTCCATAATCCAAAATGAAGAAACTCTACCCTGAAGAGTTAGATTGTGGCTAAGCCAACCCACTGGTGTGGCTAAGATTCCCTAACCCTCCGTTTCCAGTCCCTTCACTAATCTAACTACAGGGGCTTCTTTCTGGCTGGGGGTGCAGGATGTGGGGTTAAGCCTGTGCTGTCCTAAAGTATAATTCTCCCTTTGAAGACCAGTCTGGCTACTCCACCCCCCATCCTGCCTTCTGCAGTTTCAGTTCTCCTCCCACAGAAAATCCCTTGTCCCTCTAACAGGCCACTTCACACCTCATTAAGACAGCTTGGCTCAGCCTGGCAGAATCTGGTCAATCAGGAGAGGACAGCTGTGAGGCTGGATTTTGGCTTACAGAAAATAAAGTTCTATTGCTTCTTTTCTGTAATAGTTATAACAAATCTAACAATTGCAAGGTGTTATATTTATCATAACTATTCTTTAAGTCCTTGAATTCTATTTTTAGCTCCTTACTAACGATAGTTACACTTTAATAAAGTATTCATATGTTAGCCTATGGAGCCAATGCATTACAATGGAGAAAAACAAAATTGGCAGTTTTTCCCTCACCAGGGCATATAAAACATCTTTTATAATGTCCATGCGTATTGTTCCAATCACCTAGGGGAGACCTTATGTTGACGTATATGTAAAACTAAGGTAATTTACTACTTTGGAAATACCATTCATTCTAAAGTCGAAATTTTATATAGTTCTACTTTAAAAGCAGCCTGCAAGGCAGGGCTGGCTTTTAAAATGACAGCAGGCACAACAGTAGGGCACAGTAAAGTACATTAAGTGCCTAAATACGATGTCGGGCTGTTCGGTACTGGGACCGACCGACCTCCTAACGGTGCTCCCGACCAACCAATTAGGATGCGACCAAACACTGTTCGGTCGCACTCCTATTCCTTACAATGGGAGCATGCATTCCGATCAGAATGCATGCTCTCATTGTAAAATGAAGAGGTGCAGTTCATCCCGGTACCCCGTGGAAGGCACCTCAAGGTGCCTGCCACGGGTTGCAGGGATCAACAGGGACCCATGGGGGCCCTCCTGGAGGCCCCCCAAAGTCGACTTCCGACAGGCTTTCTGTGTCGGAAAGGCTGGCACAGAAAGGCTGTCGGAATCCGACATTATAATCCCTAGGACGGAGAGAGCCGCCCTTGGGATTACTTAAATCATTCCGACTGGCGGACGGACTCTTTGAGACCATTGTAAGCCAGTCGGAAGGACAGGTCGGATTCCTTTCCAACTGACACCATCATAATGGGTTGGTTGGAAAAGAATCCGACCGTCTGATTACGATACATTAGGAATGGCTCCGACCGACTGTCAGAGCTGTTTCCTAACGCATCGTAACCAGCCCCTAAGTCTAATGGTCCTCTAAACATGCCCTACCATATTCTAGGGACTTACAGGTAGGTTGTCAGTACCATTTGTAATTATAGCTAATTACCATGTACTTGTAATCAGATCACAGGTCCTGGGTCTGGTTAGCAGAGCCCAGAGCACCTTCAGAGGCTGAAAACCAGCATCTAGTAGTCAAAATTGGGGAAAAGAGTAGGGGGGACACTGCAAACGGGTCCTGACTTCTCAGAGTACTATGCAATTTAAAACTAATCTGAAACATGAAAGAATATTACTGAGGATATAATTGAGAATACAGCAGATACATTCTAACATTATGAATGGTTTTGGAGAGGTGCACCACGATATGAACTTATTCCAAATGATGTAAACGGACAGAAGTTCCTTTGTGTTAAATTCTTTTATTCAAATGTTATCATAAAACAGGCTCCAGCCAACGCGTTTCATTCAATGAGAATTGAACATCATCAGGGCTCAAATAGTATATATAAGGTGAGTAGTCCAGTGGTGGGGTGTTGGATATGGTAGATAAAAAGCAAATATACTTTAGATTGCACTGTTAACCCCGTGGTCCATGTGTGGGAGCCATTATTCGAGCCCTGATGAAGTTCAATTCTCATTGAACGAAACGCTTATTTGTGAATGGGTTAACACCAACTTGTAGTTAGTGGCAAAACGCAAATGTTTTAGAACCGTATTCCGGTCGCAAAACATTCGTACATACCCTTGTGAGTCGTATTAGGAAGAGACCCCTTAACACATTCCTTCCTAATACCGAATCACTAACCCCTGGGAAATGCAAAGAGAGATAAACAATTACAATAAATCCAAATTACCTGATTCATCATAAATCCAAAATAAAACTTAATCAATTCATCAATATTAAAAAAGCCTGCCATCATCCAAAAAAAACACAGGATGCTACCCATGCACTGTGCTGTTAGCGCTCCCTCGCTCCCCTCCTGCCCCCTAGGAGCAGGCAGACGGCAGCTGACCGCTATGGCTGCAGCAACAGAGATTCAAAGCAAGGAGCTTTTGTGAGCTCCCGAATCCTCATTTATTTTGAAGGTTTTATATAGCGCGAACAAGACACTTGCGGGTATCAGAGCGCTTTACATGTCATATGTAGGAAACAATAGTAGACATAACAAACACAGTTATACGTGATTCAGATATACGATACTCAGAATGGTAAAAAACTAACGATTAGGATATGGAGCTCAAAAACAGAACTAGTAGTTAAAATACGGAATAAGTCAGTAAATTCACGTGAATTTAGCCATGAGAATCGCTTTCACTTCTTTTTTGAAGGAGGCGGTGGAAGGGTTCAGTCTTGTTTCAGTGGGCAAAGCATTCCAGATTCTGGGAGCCATACCAGAGAAGGATCGGTTATAGGTTTTTTTCTTGGAAAATCGTTGTGGTTTCAGTAGAAGAGTCTTGGCACTCCTGGAGGCTCTAGTACCCACAGAGAGCACCAGTTTCTGAGCTAGGTAGAGCGGAGAATTGTGGTGTAGGGCCTTGTGCATCATACAGGCGATTTTCAGATGAATTCTAGCTTCAAACGGTAGCCAGTTGAGAGCTCTAAGGTCTGGAGAGATGCGAGAGGATCTCTTTGAGCCCGTGATGAGTCTCGCCGCTGAGTTGATCGTGGCTCTTAGCGGGGCTGTCGACGATCTTGGGAGGCCGCATAAGGTTACAGCCCCATATTCCACTCTTGGGATTACTAGGGCTTGAACTGCTTGTTTGAAATTGTAGGCTGGCAGGAAGGGTTTCAGTTTTTGCAGGGTCTTCATGTGGAAGTTAGCTCCTTTTGTGGAAGAGCTGATATGCTTTTGCATCTTTAGGTTACTGTCCAGAGTCACACCTAGCGATTTCGCTGATTCGACAATGAGAGGTTGTCCTTTGAGAGCTGTTAAGTGCTTCATCCAGTCCAGGATAGTGGATGCTTTGTTAGGGGGAGCGATTAAGAGGAACTCAGTTTTGAGGGAGTTTAGTTTCAAATGGTTTTCGGCCAGCCATGATTGGGTTTTTTGTAGAGTTGTGTTGAGCGATTTGATGTCTTCAAGTGAGTGGATCTTGATGTATATTTGGGTGTCGTCTGCATACATATGGAAGTGAATGTTGGAGAGACTGAGAAGTTCGGTTAGTGGTTCCATAAAAAGGTTGAAGAGAGTGGGTGAGAGGGAGGAGCCTTGCGGAACTCCTAACGTGACTGGCATGGGGTTGGACAGGGATTGATTGACCTTGAAACTTTGAGATCTATTTTGGAGGAATGAGGCGAACCAGTTAAATACAGCTCCAGACAATCCCATTCTGTGTTTCAGGAGCTCTAGCAAGTTGCCATGTTTGATGGTGTCAAATGCAGGGAGTGGAGAAGTAGAGAAGCTGAGTGCAGGCTGGTGGGATAGACCGGCGTCGTCGGTGCAAGGGGCTTGAGCCAGAGAGACGGCAAGATGGATGAATCGGCGGTGTTGTTGCTGTGAACCCAAAGGCAGAAAGCAAGGTCAGATGACTGGAGTACCGGCAGAGGCCATAGAGTGGCAGGAACACAGGCCTACTAGACGGCTGAATTGCGCTGCCCCGACTGAAACAAGGTGAGCGTGCGCCGCGGTGAGAAGTCGGGGCAGGGCGGGTTCACCTCCGGTTAGGTTGTTGGGCCACGCTCTCAGCGGAGGGCAGCAATTTTGCTTTCACAGAAACCTGCAGACCTACTTGCCCTAAATGATATCTGGGTTGCACTTTTGCAAAGGAGCACTTGTGGAATATCTGAGCCAGCCTCTCAATTTCTTTAATGTCTCTCGATCTCTCACGGCAGGACTTCAGTACGTAAGCACTCCTTTGAACAAAATACTGCAGTTAATGCTATCATAACTTTAACAATCGGCCCTTGAGCTCTACAGTGACACATGATGTGCACTCAGCAAGGTACGGCAATCAGAAGTAAACCTATAATGCAAAATCAAACTAATCCGACTCCAGTTCCTAAAATGAAATGCAGAGTGCAACTTAACATGCAACAAAGAATGGAGATGAAGTCAAATTCTCTGCTGGAAGAAGAGAAGCAGATGGACACGGATACTAACATGGGAATTGAGAAGGTGCTGGAGTCATAAAGTGCAGGAGAGATGTCAGATATCGGATACATCTTTAAATGTGGAGCCTGCAAACAGCCCACAGAGCGGTAACTTCGACCACAGAAACAGAAAGCAGCAGCCCTGCTTGCTCTAAACAATATCCTTTGTTCCAAAAACATGCAAAAATACAGCACGACCTACAAGCGGTCCCTCAGACAAATGCACTGGGCCAGACTCAGACCCAGACCCCCAAAGCAAACTCAGGCTCAGATAGTGGCCACCACAAGACACACAAGCCCAGCCTCCAGCCTGCTTGTGAAACAAGCTAGCCTGCCCACAACGTATACTTTTTCTTTGAAATATGAAGGTACTAAAGGTACACATGCACCAACTCTAGAGAAAGGAGTGAGCATAGAGGGTAAAAGTCTAGTACAAGAATCAGAGGAGATAGGAGATGGTGGGGAATCAATCAAAAGCATGTTGGCCACCATACTTAGAGAAATCAGGGACTTGAAAGAATCACAAGCACAAGAGATTACAATGCTCAATGAAAGACTCTCAAAATTGGAGGAGAACATGTGTTCTATCCCGATAAGATTGAAAGAGGCCGAGAATCGTGTTTCAGACTTAGAGGATAAGATGGCAGAAATGCTGCAAGAGGTCACCCAACTAGGGAAAAGTAAAAATTAGATCGAGAACAAGCTACAGGATTTGGAGAACTATAATAGACGCTTTAATCTGCAATTGGTGGGCATACCGGAGGGGAGTGAGGACACTCAAGTATTAAAATGGGCTGAGACACTATTAAAGAAAGCTATGCCAGAGTTAGAGGAGGATCTAACAATTACGAGAGCTCACAGAGTACTGGCTCAGAGATATGCAAATGCAAAATACCCCTATACAATACTTCAGAATTTTGCAGACTATCGCATTAAGGATCGCATCTTAAGCACCGCCATAGCAAGGAGAACTTTCTCAACTCCAGAAGTACCCCAATTAAAATCAAATTCTGATATATCAGCAGTAACAGCACGGCAAGGAACAGAATTTGTGAAAATGATTGGTTTATTTAAGGCTAAGGGTGCCCAGGCATCCATAGCCCAACACATTAAAAGTAAAATATTAGCAAAGGGCCAATTCTTTTTTATTTTCAGACATTGGGGAAGCTCAGTCACTGCTTATGAAAATGTCTAATTGGAAATACTAAAAATTGGTAGTTGTTTTCGTGTTGGATCTGTATGGAGGGGAGCATCCGGAATCTGATTCCCGGAGGGTCTGAGGTTGAGCGCAAAAGGGGTGCAACACAATGGCATCCAGGTAAAGATGGGGGTGGGGAGGGAAGCATGAACAATCCTTCTTCAGACGGGGTCACAGGTAATTCAGGGGTGTGTGTGTGAAGCAAAGGAAAAAAAGGAGAGTTCACATACATGCTTTACAGTAGTGGGTGGGGTTAAACAAAGCCAGAACTATGAGGATGAGAACAACTGTAATAATGTCACAAGGGTAGTTAAAGAAGGACAATTAAAGCATTAAAGCAGAAAGGAAGCTCAAGGTATATGATGCACTTTTTATTACATAATGCACTTTATATTGTTATGCACTTTGGGCGGGTCAAATCGGATAAATAGGCAGCTCAAAGCACATGACGCTTTATTTTGGTAGATATGAATCATTATTATTAGTACTTTCTTCTTCTATACACTTGGTATGTGGAAAAAGTAAGACAGGATTGGTGTTTCAAGAAAGTATTGCTTATTGCATATGACACTTTTTCCCTTGGCAAGGTACGATGCTTCCCTCATGTGGTAAAAATAAGAGACACTTGGTTGGCTATGAGAGACTATCTCAATGCACATGTCACTTTTTTCTTTGGCAACGTACATCTAAGTTTTTAGTTGGTAAAAATAGGATGTATTTAGCCATATGTGAGAGACTACCTCAACACAAATGTCGCTTTCTTCCCAGGCAACACTTTTTTCAGGAAAATTCTACTTTTTTAATGCATGAGTCACTCTATCCACCTTCTAGGAAATCTTGTTTAATAGCATTTCCAAAAACTCAGAGAGAAATAGGCAGCTTCGGCAGAAGGCAAGATGTATAAAGAAACTTTGAAGGTAATATCATTAAATGCCAAAAGCCTCAAATATAAACGAAAGGCTCAGGCAATAGATGCATGGTTGAGAGGACACAGCCCGGATATTGTGCTCTTACAGGAAACACATTTTATGAACAAATAGAATGGCATGAGCAAATTTTTCAACAATGTGCTGGGTTTCAATGTCAATCAAATGCTGGCGCTGCATAGGGGCATGGGGTATTGGGATATACATTTCAGATAACATTTACCCAGACTGATTTAGAGGGAAGGTGGGCGCTAATCAATGGAACTCTGAATAAAACAAGGCTAACTATAGTTACGATATACACACCAATACTACATAACCCTGTTCCCCTCACAGAACTGAAACAGGCCTTAATTAATGTTCCAGGCCAGGGGATCCTGGGTGTAAGTTTTAACTTCTTGCAAGATTCGGTGCTAGACACATCCTCTATCACACAGAAGCAAAATAAGCTGCAATGGCTAAAGCATTAGCCAACTGCAAGAGGGAATTAGATCTAGTCGATCTTTGGTGAAATCAATACCCTAAGAAATTTGAATTCTCATGTTTTTTCTGCTAAATATAACTCTGCTTCAAGAATAGATAATTTTCTTACTGCGTATAGCTTGAAGCTGGTTAATTATGAGCATATACAGAATGCCTTCTCAGACCATGCCATGGTTAAAATGGAAGTTACAGGACTGAAGATGGAAAGAACAGTGGGCTGATGTTTTTTCAATAAAGTAAACCTAGAGGATGAAAAGTGGTTCACAGAGGTACATGATCAGATCCTAAACTTTTCTAAGATCAATAGCAATATTGCCCTAATGGAGAATGTATGGGGTGCTTTAAGGAAACAATTTGGGGATATATTACGACTAACGGGATACAGCAATGAAAGGTGGCATCCTTACAAAGGCTGGAACTGGAAGCAGAATTACATCAGGCAAACATAGCACTTCTGCAAAGGAGGAATGCTGTAAATGAAGAATCATTTAACCAGGCAAAAACACTTATGCAAGAATATTACTATGCACAAGGATACACTGCAAATTCCACATACCTCCAAAAGGTATATGAAGAAAGCGAATACACGGGTCAATTACTGGCCTGGCAGACTAGAGAAAGACAAGCCAGTAATAGGATCACATCCTTAGTAGATACAGAAACTAAGGCCCACTTAATAGAATCACTAGATATTGAGAAGGCTTTCTTGCAACATTATGGGATGATTTATAACTCACTGCAACAGGTAGATACCATTTGACTTAAGCAGTTTCTAGATAAACTTCTTATTCCAGGGTTGACAAATGATCAAGTTCAGAAGATGGTTACTAAATTTTCCCTTGAAGAAGTAGGCAGAGTGTTGAAATCCTTATCTAATGGTAAATCAGCAGGAGAAGTTGGCATTCCAAAAGAACTATATAAAAAATGTACACCAATTTTAAATATAGAAATTTTAAAATGTGCCAATCATATTCTGGAAGGAGGTGAGCCCCTGCCATCTTTTCGTATAGCCGTGGTAGTGAGTTTCTTAAAAAAAAGATAAAAATAAGGAAAATATTAACTCTTACAGGTCAATTAGTCTTTTAAATGTAGAGTACAAAATTTTCACTAAACGTTTAGCAAATAGGATGAGTAGTATTATAGGATTGATTATTTACCCAGATGAATGTGGATTTGTGGCAGGCAGGCAGCTTTTTATAAACACAAATTTTTAATAGAAGCTTTAGATTACATGATACAGAATAAAATACCAGCCCAGGTAATGTTTTTAGATGCCCAAAAGCCTTTGGATTTAGTATCTTGGGAAAGCCTTTTTACGATCCTTGGAGGATTTGGGTTTCCGAAAAATGTTATGCAAATATTAACTCACTTATATAAGGGTGCCATGGTGCAAGTTATTATTAACTCCAGGAATATCGGAACATGCAGAGTAAACAGACACACGCGACAGGGATGCCCCCTGTCCCCAATACTTTTTGCCCTGTTTATAGAACCGCTGGCAATAGCTATCAGAACTACTGCAACTGCAACAGCGCCAATAAACAGGATGTCTAATATAAAACTATATGCGGATGATATTGTCTTGTTTCTTAAACCTGAGTTAGATATTCAGGCGAAAGTTTGGGGATTTTTATAAAGAATTTCAGGAATTAGGTGGATACAATATTACCTGAATTCCATTCTCTAATTAACACAAGCCCAAATTGCTATCTAGATTTATATATTTCACAGAATGTGAATGACTTGTATATATTGAATTACGTACCATTAATTTACCAAATGAACTTAACTGCCTCTTTCTTTAATTAAGCGTGTGGCCTTCATTCGCATGTTAATCCTGCCTCTTTTACATTTTTTGTTTTCAACAATTCCATATGCATTGTAGATGACATTCTTTAAAGAGTTAGAAGGCTTGTTTTCGACTTGTATCTGGGCAAATAAAATACCCAGGCTGGCACTAGACACTTTATACAGACCAATTCTGGAAGGATGTATGCCACTCCCTAACTTGAAGGAATATTACTATGCGAAATTTGCACATAATACTTATAGATTTATTAGCTGTTTTGGCCTTTCTAGGGCAGATAATTTTTTTATGATGAGATTTTTACAAGAATGTAAAATTGTAGATATCTTAAGACTAAAAATCCTAAGAATGTACGATATTAGCTACTGCAATGGTTATTTTAAACAAAAGGCACAAATATTTGATCACTACAATATAGCTTTGATTAATGGTTCCACGCGCTTGATGGATATATATGTAGGGGACCAACGCTTGGTTGACCAAAATCTTATACACAAATGGGAAAGGAATGGGTATTCCACAGTTGCTGATTTTATTAATTCAGATGTCTGGAAAAATTGGAATGAGATGGAACATGGTATAAGGTATTTTAAATACACGCTGCAATGGTCTTTTCTCCAAATTAGACACTTTCTAAAAAAATGTAGATCCTACTTTGTTTTTTGCAAAGTTGGACCTCACTGTGGGATTGATTGAATCAACTATGTGTTAATCAATTAGTGGTTGCATATCCAGTCATAGAGAAAACATAAAATATAGAACGTTTGAAAAGGCTCTGGATGAATGGCAAACTAAAGAGAACTTTCAGCTTTCGATGGGGGTTTGGAATTAGATCAATAAGTTTAGCGCCACATTACTGAAAGAGACTAACTTTATCAGAATGCAAATCCTTGCCAAATGGCTATTATATAGAACTCCAGCCTTTTTGCACAAAATATGTCCTCCGATACCAGATATATGTTTTTGATCTGCAGTGGAATTTTTATTTTATTTTTGGGCAGTCCTATATGGGTCCAACTGCCCGAAAATAAAAAAAATTGGGACGACATCAAGAAATATTGTAAGCACAATTTAAATATAGGGGGAGATATAGACATAAGCATTGCTATTATAGGATATTCCCCGAATATTATAACCAGCCTTTTACAGGAGAATTCTTTTTTTATTATTGCCTTAGTAGCCAGGTCTCTGATATTGCAAAATTGGCAGAGTGAAAGCATTCCAACTTTTCAGCAATGGTTGAACAAATGATTGAACAAAATGTGTAGGGTTTGCGACCTGGAAAAAATATATGCTTTAAGGTCAGGCTCCTACCCCAAGTACAAATTACTATGGGAATTCCTTTGATGTTCTTAGGGGGTAAAGCAGTTGTAAAATATAAAAGTATTATTTTTGGAAAGCTAGAAGGCCATAGAGGAATGTGCATTAGTAAATTCCAATAAGAATATGGAAATGTTTACTGTGAACTCAAAAAGCAATGTATTACCTTCTTTTGTTTACTTTTTAACTGTATTAAAACTAATTGTCTAATCAGTATATCTACAGGTATTATTATTTGTTAATTTCGATGATATCGTGTTTGCCGAACTCTCAGAAATAAAAATAAAATAAAAAAATATATATAAAAAAGCTGATAGCTTGACTATCATGGGAAAAACATTACAGCAAGGTATTGATAGTAATATGCATTTGTTAAAAACAAAAATAGAAGGTAAAAACCAGACTACAATCCATTTACCCAATTCATTACTTGTGACCAACAAAAGCACCTCTCTGCCTTACCTCTACTATCCTTACACTGATATAAACTGTTCTCCAAATTGTACCTCTACCACAGACGGGACAGCTGTTCATGGAAAGAGGGGGGTTCCTGGTTCTACCAGGACCCTGCAATACTAATGCAAGCTCCCGCCATGGCTACAAATACATTTGTCATTCAAATACTGAGGCACTATCCTTAGAAGCATCAACTGAGGAGTAATCCTTATTTGAATATTTAGTATTCTACTGAGATGGTCTGTATTATAATCTTACTATTTTTTCTTTTACGTTTACCACCTTTGTTTCCCTGTTTCTGCTTTCCCTCACACTTTCCATTAGTACCTTCTACCCCCCTCTTCTTATTCTCCCTTAGTACATTCCAGCAGTTGGTATTGAAGCTGAATTTAGAATGTTGATGTGAGGATTGTAAATGCTGCGGACAGCGGATCAAGGAGATCGGTAATAAAAGTCTCACACTTACCAGTGTGTGTCTTCATCTTTACAACACTGGCGACGATCTGTTTAAGGGGGCAGATGCCATGGTCTCCTCCGCTTTTGTTTGAAGATCCGCCGAGGGCAAGAACTGCAACCTGATCTGCCGAGATTTAACCTTGCTCCTCAAGGTTGAGGTACTATTTTCTTCAGAGACTTTCCGGCCGTGTCTCTTCTCCTCCTCGCCAGGCGCTGCCTGACCTTTACGGGGGTGTTGCTCTCCTCTCTTCATCACTTTGCCTCTCTACCCCTTGTGTGGGACTCCGAATTTCCATCCCCTGCCCAGGACTGCCTGTCAACTTGTAGGAGTGGCAAGCCATTCCAGTTAGAGCAAGCTCTTGTTCTGCCAGCATTGCGCCATCCCTCTCGGACCTCTGACGTTATTTTCACTGAGGGTTGTGGCGGCAAGACTCTGGGCGTCTTAAGCTGCTTGGAGAGGTGTGCCATTGCTCATCTACATCGGAGAGGTGTATATGCCAGAATTTGGGGCGTATACCTGTGTAAAGAGAGGCATACTTTCGCTTGCCTGCCCCGCGCTACTCCAGTCAGGGCTCCAGCGAGGGCGTACTTCTCTGCCATTGAGAGGCGTATACCTATGTAAAGAGAGGCATACTTTCGCTTGCCTGCCCCACGCGACTCCAGTCAGGGCTCCAGCGAGGGCGTACTTCTCTGCCATTGAGAAGCATGCCTTCGCCTGCCTGCCCCGCGCTGCCCCAGTCAGGGCTCCTGCAAGGCTTGGTGCGGCTTATGGTTTATTCAGCCACCCGTCTTCCAAGAGATTTTGATACAATCCAAAGTGCAGCCTTCTGCTGCTATTACTTCCTCACACGGACCTCCTGTGAATTGACTCATCATTTCAAGTTCCTTGGTGGTGTGTGCACATTGTGACACACACCTGCTCCAATAAGCCACTACCTGTGGTATAATTTTCATCATTTCTACTGTGATTCCAGCAAATTGGTTACCATCCTGTGTTGTGCGGAGCTGTTCAGTGATTCGCACACTCTTGTCTTCTTTCAACTTACAGCTTTGTCAGTGTGCACTTTCTCAGTGACACACACACTGCCCAGTTTACCACAATTCATTACAGTGTGGAGCTTTTCAGTGATTCGCACACTTACTTTCTTCCACATTCAACAGCCGTGCTTGTGTGCACCTACTCAGTGACACACACACTGTACAGTGTTTCACTCTTCTCACAATGCAGGTATTTCAGTGATTCGCACACTTACTTCCTCTATTTCTGCATCCTTTTCAATGTGCATATATACGTTATTATATTCATTGGCACACATACTGTGTAATCATTGTTACTCCAGCTTTTATGAGTCCATTATCAGTTAAATTGTGTCCCAATTTTAGGAGTGCATAGTGTGTATACTTTCCACTAGAGTGTAATTATTCTATTACTTGGTTTATCCTTACTCATTCTCACCATGGCAGTGGCAAGCATGCTACAACCTACACCATTTTTTAAGGACTTGGGGGAACCTGTAATACCTTGGAAGGAGTGCATAAAAATATTTGATTCCTACCTCATTGCGATTGGAGGGAAAAGTTTAGTTCTAATAGAAAACAACATATTTTGTTTCATAACTTGGGCACACATGGTAGAAGGGTGTTTCAGACATTACCTGATCCTGAGTTTCATCGTGCTCATAGAGAGGGCAAAGTAGAAGTGGAAGAAGATTAATCCGAAATCACCTTGTTCAAATTGCAACATTCAAAGACCGTTCCACTGTAGGAAAAGTATATGTGGTAGAAGAAGGCTCCAACCTACTTGGATGGCAACATCAGAAAGAATTAGGAATAAAACTAGACCCCAGCAATCCAGAACAAGTGTATACCATAAATGAATTGTCTTTTACTGGAGAAGCTATATGTGATGAATTCCCCGAGATTTTCACAGAAAGTTTAGGGTTGCTCTAGGATTTCCAACATAAAATCAAGATCAAACCCAATGCCATACCTATTGTACACATAACGAGACCTATACCACACCTCATGTGGGATCCTTTACAAAAAGAACTTACGAGGTTGGAGAGTTTAGGTATCATACAAGCCATTGATTACTCTGATTGGATTCCCCGTATTGTCATTGCGAGGAAATCCCAAGGAAATTACATCAGATTATGTGTGGACCTACGTGACCTCAATAATAACATCTGGGTTGAAAGACACCCTTTACCACGCATCCACAAAATGCAAAGCACAATGGGTGAAGCTACATGCTTCAGCGTACTAGATCTCTCCATGGCTTACCATCAAGTCGAACTCCACCCAGAATCACGGTGGTTAACAGCATTTATCACACCTATGGGCACATTCATGTTCCGCAGGATGCCTTTTGGACTGGCATCTGCGGCTGCGGTTTTCCAAAAAATGATGCAGAAAGTTTTAGACTTTTAGAGTCTTAGTTTTAGAAGTTTATGATAACAAACAAATTAGGCCAAGACGGAATAGGATCACAAGGTCCAAGGAACCCAAGACTAGGATGGCTGGTTGACCAAATCCATTGGAACTATGCCCAGGAGAAACCAACTTATAAGGACCAGGACCAAGAGGGTCAGGGCCAATGACAGCATAATCTTTAGAAGGACGGGGCTATGAAAAACAAAAAGTAGCACAACAAAGGCCAGAAGTTCCAGGGAGGTAAAGCTAAGAGGACCAGGACACAAAGGACTATGGGAACCAAGAATAACAGGGCAAAGAGGATCATGACCTTGAGTACCAGGATCAGGAGGACCAGGGTGAAGAGGATTAGGGCCAGGGACATTAGCAATGTGGTGTTCAAACACTGGTGTGCCAGGCTGCAGGACTAGGAACAAGATGTCTAGGAAGGTGCGGAACAAGATGGCCATGCCAAGGACGACCAGAGCAAGGAGGATCATGATCAGTTGGTGTAAAAGCTATGAGTGGGGGGCGTGGCCAAGATGCCGGAGTGAGTAGACGTACTGCTCCCGAGCTCCCGCCGACGGTCTAACTAAGCACCGGCCCTGGGGCCGTTTTAGCTACTGTCGGCCCATCCTAAAGGGCAGGTGGGGTCCTGGAGCAGTTTGGGGCCAACTTGGAGCCGCGGCGGTGCCTGCGGTAGCACATCGCCGGAGCTGAGCAAGCAGCGCTCCGTGCCGACGGGGCCGCGCGGCTATGACTGACATCGGCAGGCGCGTCAGAGAGGGTCCATTGCAACAACTGCTTGACCCCCGCTTGTCCGGTGGAAGCAGTGGTCTCCGGAGGAAACGCCGGCGCGCCGACCGGAGGTTGGTGGAAGTCGAAGCAGCGAGAGGCCAGTGGAGCGACGCGTTGGGAGGCCCAGCCCGCCATCTTGGGTGAGTGGCGTTCCTGACCCTGGACCGGTGCGGAGGTGGCCGTGGTCCCCTCAGTGGACTTTAGCGCTCCCCCGCTGAGGAATTGTGGGGTGAGCGGGACAGTGCCCGGCTGTGGGGGGCCGCTACACAACGAGCTGCCAGAGGAGGACGGCGGGACTCGGAGAGGCCCGGAACTGGTTGTGGGCCCCCTCTCTCGAGCCTGGTAGAGCACGAAGGCCAGGAGGAGACGGGCCTGGCGGACCGCTAGGGCTCAGAGGACACCGGAGAGGGGAATGAAGTACAGGCATGGAGGATGTTGCGGAGAGCAGAGGTGAGCAACCAGCCGGTTAATTGCGGAGAGCCAGACGCAGGACTGAGTGTGTAGCAGACTGGTAGCTGGGGCCGTGAGATTGATGGATTGTCCAGCCTGGGGGCCAGGAGGAGTGTAGCTGTGGATCTGAGGAGCTGACGAGTGGCCCAGGGGAGGTCCTGTTGATCCCTGGGGGCACCGGGAGCGGCTGAACGCGGAGAATTGGCAGAACCCCACCCGCGGAGATCCGGAGAGCTCTCCAGGAAGGAGAGATACCCACCATTTTAGGACAGCGCCTTGGCGGACACTGGGCCCGCCCACCTACGATAGACTACCCTGCGGTGTCGTGGACACCTCCCGGACACCTCCCGGCCGCTGGGCATCGGTGTGGGCCCACTAACACTTTTGCGCCAGAGTGGGCCTACGAATGGAGCTGTGGTAGGGGAGCTGTGAGCTGCGGAGCGGCAGTGCGGAGGTTATAGAGAGAGGCCTGACCGACCTCGGACATTGTCTAGACCCCCGGCCCACGTCAGCCTGTTGCGGCCCGATCTCGGAGGCCTCATTGGAACTACTCGGAGAGGACTGCCGGCGGACGAGGAGAGGGAAGCCGACTAAAGCAATTGTGGTTTGTGGGGAGAAAGAGCCGGGTCACCGGAGGCACCGTCGGGAGTTAAAGAAGGGCAGAGGAGCGGAGCCGCCATTTTGTGTGGGTACCGACGCAGTTCCTGATCACATACTGCTGACACGGAGGGCTTAGCAGTGACTTGGCCGTTCCCTCCTGGTGAGGTAGCTGTCTCCAACTGGAGAGTGCCCTGCGATCCAGGGGCTGTGTGGTGTGAGAGACGCTGCGAAGGGGCCTACTGGATCAGAAGGGCGCAGAGACGGGTGGTCCGGGTTCAAGTCGAGACCCGATTCCTGAGCTGCTGCGGGGGCCAGGGGGCCCTGTACAGGAGGGTACGCGCTGGAGTGTGGCCTAAACAGACTGTGTGGCAGAGAGTACGGAGGGCGCCCGTAGACTGACTGCAGCGAAGAGTGGGGACGTATGACACAAGCGCCGGCCTAGTCCCAGGTCTGTGCGAGCGCTACGAAGACTCCAGGGAGATCCGAAAGGAGCAGTGCAGTGCCCTTGAGGGGGGACATGACCGATGTGGTAGGCAGAGGCCTTAGAGGGGCACCAGGAGGTGGAGAGTGGGGTGCTTATTGACTGCCAACCGAGGGCCGCAGAGGAACGGGACAGCGAATCTAGTGCTGAAGACGTTAGAATCTGTGGTGGGGCCGAGGAATTGGCTTTGGGAGAGGGGCCAAGGCTCATAGATCCTGTTGATGGGGGCTCCGAACCGCCGGTGGCGCTAAGAGTCAATTAACCTGACGGTGAGCGGCCCGGATTACCGACAGGGACACTCGAGTGGAGTCATCGCAGGACCCTACCCCGAAGAGCATAGCAACCTCTAGACCTTCCGGCTCCGCGGATCGCTGCACCCCCTCCCTCACTAACGTGAAATGCAATGAAACAGACAGACGCTGTAGTCCGGACGTGCACTGCGGCGGTGGTCTAGCTGTCCGGAAGAGTGTGTTCCGCTCGCAAGCCCTGTGGTGTCCGGAGTGCAGCATGTCCACATCTAGAGGACGTAAAGATAAGTCATTGAAAGACTTGTTCGCCAAGGCCCAAGCGAATCAGCAGTCTGCCAGCATGGCTTCGGGCGCTACCCAACCCGTATCTGAGCGGGAGGATGGAGCAGAACCAATCACCAAGGCCTTCTTGGAATCAATGTTTGTCGCGTTGAGGGAGGATATTCACACTCTCAAGAAGGAATTCACAGAAGAAATAAAGGAGGTCCGTAGAGACGTGGATAGTATAGGAGAGCGTGTTGCAGAGCTTGAAGACAAAAGCGATAGTAAAGACACCGAAATAGCAGCACTGCAACAGGAAATCATCCGGATCCACGATCAGCAAGTTGATCTCCAGACTCATATGGAGGACCTGGAAAATCGTTCCCGGCGCCATAACATTCGGATCCGTGGAGTGAAGCTCCAGGAAGACACAAAGGACCTTTTCAATTACACAAAAGAGCTATTCAATCACATTTTAGGTAGGCCTCTAGATGCGGAACTATGTCTGGATAGAGCTCACAGGGTGGGCCCTCCGCGGGCCTCCTCCGCCCCGCCGTCGGACATCCTGGTCTGTGTGCAGGATTATCGCACCAAGGAAGAAATCCTCCAAAAAGCCCGTCAGCTGCATCCGCTGACATTTCGGGATCAATCACCGGTCCTGTATCAAGACTTGGCGGCTCTCACCTTGCAGAAGCGCAGAACCTTTAAACCCGTCACTACTCACCTACAGAAGCGCAGCATCACCTACAGCTGGGGCCACCCGTTTCGTCTGGTGTTCCGAATGGACAATAAACTTTATCAGCTCCGCTCCCTGACAGAGGCCTGTCGACTGTTGGGCATAGACCCTCCTGCCGAGGAGAATGGTACCACGAGCACCTCAGCGGAAACGGACGACTCCCAACCCCGGTGGCGTCAGCAGGGACAGCGGCGGCGTGCTCGGAAACCTCCTGTAGAAGAAATCCTGAAGGGGCAGCAAGCCGCATTGGAAGCAGCGTCAACGGAGTTGTCCACATCTCAATCTGGCTGAACTCACGATATCACACGGCCAATTGATTCCTTGTTTCGTTCCCCAGGCCGTTGGCGGGAGGGGGCTTTACAGACTTTGACGGCCTGCCCAAATTCACTATTTTTCCGATCATCTACGGATGGTGGACAATATGTTCTTGTTCTCTTTTTTTGTGGGTTTTCTGGGGGGGGAGGGCTGTTGGGGGGAGGGTTACAATGTTCCTTGTCCACCTTACCTTTAGGGCTAGTGTAGGCCTGTGCTCTAAGGGCCTTTTAGAGCTGATAGGTCCTTGTGCCTCGATTGTATCAGCCATGGTGTTGCACTATCGCTTTAACATATTTATCTGATTGAATGCCGAACACCACGCTTAAAATACTCACCTTGAATGTGAGGGGTCTTAATAACCCAGTGAAGCGCAGAGCGATCCTTTTGTGTTTAGAACAATCCTAAGCAGATATCTGCCTCCTACAGGAGACACATCTTTTGTCGAAAGATTGTCATCGTCTCCGATCCTGGAAGTTCCCGCTCCAGTTTTTTTCTTCCGGTAATACTAAAACGGCAGGGGTGGCTATCCTAGTGGCTCAGCGGTTCAGGGGTAAGGTCCTACACAAAGAAGCTGAGATAAAAGGTAGGCTGTTGACTTTTAGATTTGCCATAGGCGACTTGAGGCTCACTATTGGTTCAGTGTATGCCCCCAACGACGGTCAAGAACGATTTTTCCACTCAGCTCTTACGGAGGCCTCTGCCACACCAGACCACCACATCCTTTTGGGGGGAGATCTGAACCTGGTCCTTGACAACACATTAGACAGATCATGTCAACGCACGCACCAAACGGGCACTCTCTCCACTGAGGGCCTGACCCGTCTACATGATTTGGGATTTAGTGAATTATGGCGTAGCTTCCACCCCCAGGAACGGGAATACTCTTACTATTCCAATGCGCACAAATCATATGCCCGGCTAGATTATCTGCTGGGGTCTGCACCCATACACGCACTGACGACGACGGTGGAAATCGGAGTCGCCTCTCTTTCCGACCATGCACCAGTGACCGCTGTTTTTTCACTTCCACCACTTCAGCACCCTACCAGGACATGGCGCCTGAGAGAGACTTTACTACATCGCCATGACGTGGTCACACTGGTACAGCAAGTCATCACTGACTACATCTCTCACAACAGTAACACGGACACCACTCTCGCTACGCAGTGGGGGGCACTGAAAGCAGTTGTAAGGGGGGAGTTAATTGCTATCTCAGTCGCAGACAACATTGAGCGCAGGCGCAAACGGGAAGAACTCACCCAACAGACTAGGGAGTTAGAGCAGATGCACTATCGAACAGGGGCCCCTCGGGTGTGGAGACAGCTTAAAGCGGCACGCCAACAACTTGCGGCCATTGACCAGGACAGGGCGGAATTCGCAGCCTTGCGGCTAAGGCATGCTTTTTATACCGGGGGGGATAGATGCGGGTGCCTGCTCGCCCATAAGTTGCGCGAGACTAGACAGCAGCACAAAATACGTCCCTCTCCTCACTCGCCTTTTTAACTCCTTCTCAGAGCCCGGTGCGATTCCAAGGGATCTTCTGGAGGCCTCTATAGCAGTAATTCCCAAACCAGGGAAAGACAAATCCCAATGTGGGGCGTACCGCCCTATCTCCCTGCTTAATGTGGATCTTTAATTATATACTGGGATTTTGGCCTCCCGCCTCGCCCCACATATGACTGGGCTAGTTGATCCGGATCAGGCAGGCTTCATCCCGGAACGCCAAACCTCTGATAACACTAAACGCGCCTTGCATCTCATTGAAAAAGCCACACGCACACAGGGAGAATACATGATGCTGGCTATAGACGCCGAAAAGGCATTTGACAGGGTCCACTGGCCCTATCTGGAACTAGTCCTAGACAGGATGGGGGTGGGCACGAAGTTTCGTACATATGTGTTGAACTGCTACAAGTTCCCGACGGCCACGGTTCGAGTCAACGGATTTACATCTCACCGGTTCAACATCGAGAGAGGTACCAGGCAGGGGTGCCCCTTATCGCCCCTCCTTTTCGCTCTTTATATGGAGCCGCTAGCACAGAGGTTGAGACTCAATTCATTGATTACAGGGATCAAATTTGGTGGTTATGTCCATAAGATTAGCCTTTACGCAGACGACATCTTGATTTCGCTATCAAATCCACGAGAAGCGCTGCCCGCCTGCCTAGAGGATCTAGACTTCTTCGCGCGAGCGGCCGGGTTCAAAGTGAATATGGATAAGTCGATGGCCTTAGACTTGTCTTTAGAGAAATCCACTCGGGAGCATTTGCAGAGTCTGCTCCCTATCCAATGGACTGCAGACACAATTCCGTATTTAGGGATCCAGCTAGCTCCCTCCCTCACGGAAACGGTAATTACTAACTATGCCAGACTGTGGCAGAAGATTCGGCGGGAACTGGGGCAGTGGAAACATTGCCCTCTGTCGTGGTTAGGTAAAGTGGCCGCGGTCAAGATGACAATCCTTCCACAGATCCTATATCTATTCCGTACCATCCCTCTCAGACCCCCCGCTGGCTGGATTCGGCAAACACAATCAGAGCTGGCTCAGTTCATATGGAACGGTCGGAAACCGCGTCTGAAGCAAAGGCTGGCGATGCTTCCCCCAGAGAGGGGTGGAATCGGGCTCCCAGACTTATTGCTATACTACCAGGCTGCTCAACTGCGCTTTTTGGTGGAGTGGAGTCGATGGGAGTCGGGGAAACATTGGTTGTTCCAGGACCAGGCAGTGGCTGGCAGACCTTTGCAGGAAATTCCATTTCTCCGCAAACAACATAGACCCCCTAACCTATACGCTTCACATATCACAAAGGTCCCCATGGAGATATGGGATCAAACCAATGTTAAACACGAACTTACCACCTTCCCGTCCCCACTCACTCCACTGATGGACAACCCAGATTTCACTCCGGGTATGGATACGATGGCTTTTGCGAGATGGCGACCCTCTGGGTGTCGATTCCTCTACCACATGTATTCAGCTGCAGGAGTTCTCCCTTTCCTCCAATTCAAACAAGAATATGGCATGCCAGAATTGGAGAGACTACGATATTTGCAAGTACGACATTGGGCGCTAAGTGACCAGGTCCGCCCTGTGGCGGATAGACACCTCCTCCCCTATGAACACTGGCTTATTACACGCAAGACCGACAAAAAGCTGATATCCGATTTATACAAGATGCTACAGGCCAGATTCACTCACACCTATAGCTCCGGGAGGGCGCACTGGGAGAGGGAATTGGGCAGGTCACTCAGTCATGAGGAGTGGGAGGGCATATACTATAGAGCACGACATTCTGCATACCACATGGGACTCACAGACACCCTCACTAAGATTGCAATCTACTTGTACTACACTCCTGAACGTATCCATGCCATGGACCACACTAGAGTCGCGACGTGTTGGAGGGGCTGTGGACAGGTGGGCACCTTGGTACATCTCCTCTGGGACTGCGTCCACCTCCAAGCTTATTGGAAACTGATATTAGACGAAGTAGACGAGCATTTTGACACGGAGATTCCACGATTCCCCTCATACGTCCTCCTGGGCCTCCCAAACCCCCTGACTTACCCACTGCACTCTCGCAGAGGCCGCCTGATAGCAATAGCACTGGGCTCAGCAATGCAAAATATACTTACACACTGGCGGACAGCCCACATCCCGACCTTCAGCGGCTGGCTCCACCGTTTGTGGCAGGTACTAGGTAAGGAAAAGCTTACGTTGACTATGGCAGGGGAGGGATCTAGGTATGTCGAGCTGTGGCAGCCCTTCTTGTCCTTGTTGGCCTCTGAATTTCGGGAAGTTACTTGCCCCCGATACCTCCGTTTACTGCGTCTCTCTGATACGGGGTAGATGACACAAGCCTAGAATGCACGAATGGCCTAGATTGTATAGGTGGTGGACTTGGAACATGGGTGGGGGTGGGAAGGGTAGGGTGGGGTTCAGGGGGTTTTTTCTTGGAGTTTTGTATTATCTAGCTTCTTATAGCATACACAATGCTCTCTTGCAGTGGCACGGCCTATTCTAGTGCTGATAGGCTTAGCCTGTCTTCTCGAGTCCTGGACTGAGCTCTGTTATAAGATACGATGGCCACATTTGCATATGTATTGGTCTTAGATGCTGTAAAAAATGTTCAATAAAAAGTATTAATACTAAAAGCTATGAGTGGGAAGAACTTGTGGAGTTTCACTCTATGGAATTCTGAAAGTTCCACAGAATTCCTCCAATGGGTAGAAAATATGTAGCTTTTACTGCAATTTCGCGCCACGTAGCGCGAGCAGTGCGCAAAATCAGCACAAACTGCACCATGCGCTGTGAAAGAACGCGCGACCATTTGAGTTGATTTTGCTGCTGCTCAAATAGAAAATCTACTAGTGGGGCAGCAAATCTACTTGAATGGTAGCCCTCTGACTGCAACCGCTCGCTAACACCGGCGCGCCAGCGTTACAAAATTGTGTTAGGTGACGACATATCTCGCACGCCAGCTCGCATATTTTGGAGCCTCATGGAATAAAAATTCTTCCATGCGGCTAGTGGCGGAATTTGGGCAGAACTTTGCGTTAAACAGTAACATGGAGTGGCCAAATTCTGCCAATTCCTTGGGTGGAAAGGAATACGCCACCCCTTAATGGAACAAACGGAAGAATCACACTCATCAATAGAGAAAGAAGTCAACCGAAAACAATTACAGAGAAGCTCAACAGCGCAGGAAAACCCGGCTCTTGAGTTAGCGGAAGAATACACATCAAATATCAGAGAGAGAAGGCAATCGATCTAACAGAATTCAAGCAACGCAGGAACTCACCTCGTTCAGTAACGCTCACCGCCCGTAGAGGTTAAACCCACAAATGATTGCCAAACTCCTTTAGGACAAAGTCAATAACAACTGACTTTTTAAGGAGAAATAAGAACTACCTAATCGTACAGAGCTAAGGCGAAGGAAGCGCTGGCAAGGCTTCATTCATAAAAGAACCCAGCCCAAACCCAATTACCCTGAAGCTGCAGTAGGTTGAACCATATATTGAACACAAATTGGTACCATTAAGAACGTACACAGATTTCATCCAGTCACATGCCCTGAAGAGAACCCCATGAGTGATAGAGGGGCTCGAAATGCGCCGGCGTTAACTTTCCCTGGGATAACACACCAATGACTTTCCCTTATCTATCTGGAGCATTTGTTTAAAAATTTGTTTTGTCCCGTTAGACCCTTCAGCATGTGTACCCAGTGGACAACAGCCCCCATAGGTTTCCAATACTAATGATGTGGAAATAACCATTTCTTTGGCTGTTGTTGTTTATTTCTGACTGGCTGCAATAAGAATCTAAATTGTCTTATGTTACATTCGGTACTTAATGTATGTTTTGTAATACATGTTTGTTCTATTAATTGAGTATTTTGTGTGTAAATGTTAAATGTTGTAGGTAGTCTGTCTTTTTGAAGGACATGTTCTAATAATGCTTGAATATGCAAAAAAGATGAAAATAGAAGTAAATAAATTACTTAGGCCAAATGAAGTAACAAAATGGTCTAAGTCTGTTTAATCAGTAAACAGCCTCATAAATCAGTGGCTAGGTACTTTTTGTATACAAAAACCCTGATGGAAGCACGAGGACAGGAACCAGGAGGATTAGGGCCAGATCCTGGAAGACTAGGATGATTAGGAGTATGAGGATTATTTATGGCCAATAGTTAGGATATGCATCACTTATTCAGACGTAATCATCATGTGGTCTAGAGTGCCACCTTACAAAACAAAGACATTTCAGAGTAAAACACTAAAAGAGAAAAACTTGAATAGTACTGAGTTGATTAATTGAGTTTGGTGGCAGTGATCAATTCCGAAATTCAAATGACTATATAATATTGTGAAAAAAACGCAAGTCTCAAAAGACTTATTATTGCTATCTATTTTAAATTTTGAAATCTGGAAGTTTAAGCAATTTATACTTTTCTCCACTGGAGTGGATTGTCGAGCATAATTACCTCTTTAATTGAAAAATGAATTAGCTAAATCTAATGTCCATGCTGTGGCCATCTGTGAATCTTGATAGGAATCTCTGGACAAAAGCAACAGATGAGAGGGTGGAGCTGTGAAGAATTACCCTGCTTTTCCCTGGAAAGGTTTACCCTCCCACTGCCAGTTTCAGAGCAAATTACTTCCAAACTTACTGATCACCTACCCTAAAAGACACAACCAGTGTATATTTAAGAAACAACTCACTTTTTTTGCAACAAGACAACTTCACTTAGATCTAGACTTCATTTGAAAGGGGGCCTGGAGACTGTACCTGCAGGGGTCACAACTTTGAAACTTAGGGGTCTATTACGATGGCGGTCGGATGTCCACCGCCGGGCCGGCGGTGGTGCCCGGTCCATGCGGGCGGTCTTTTCCCGCTACCATGGCGGTCAGGGAGGTTTTCCGACCGCCATCGTAATAGGCCCCTTACTGTTGAAAGATGTTATACAGCTGGCAATGCTTTTGGGGTTCGGAAAGGTGCCCAAAGCCTTGATGTTTAATCTTGGGGGTGTCTGTATAATGAGGAAATCTGCTACACTCTTTTTGTTTCCTTCTTTTTGTAGTGAATCCTTCCTTTTGTAGTGAATCCAATATAAAGAAAAAAGTATTTTGTTTCTATTGAGCTTTTTAGAACTTTCCTCTAATTACCCAACTAAAACCATAGTGTACTACTTAAAACACATTGGATGTTTAATTGTGAAACAGATGTTGAAAACTGGGCCCAGATTTACTAAGGGCTTGCATCACTGATACGTCATGTAAGGTGCCACAAGCCTTAATATTTATTATACCACATAGAGCTACCTTGCATTACTCTGCGCTGGATAGGGGCTCCATGGGTGGCAGCAGGGGGGGGGAGGGGGTCCTTATGCACTCACCCATGGTTTTTGGTGCACACTGCATTCCCAGATCTACTAACACTAGCACGCCCTGTAATGCGTCAAAATGCAATGCCTTCCAAGGAGAAATATGTTTATTTCACCCCGTTTTTACCTCTCTCTATGTTTGTTGCATTCTCGCAAAGAAAGAGAAAAAAGCCTCAGAGGTTTTTTTGTTTAGGAAGTTAGTAAATCTGCCCCCCTTGCATGTCAAAAACCCAAGTTGTGTGTAAAAGAGCTGAACCGGATCAGTGCATAGGGAAATGGTAAATTTCGGGAATCAAAGATGCTCCTACTTCTGTTGTGGACTAAAGTGCAAAGATCCAAGCCCAGTTTACCAAGCCCCTGAGTTGCCATTGCATCACGAAGGCAGCACAAGGCAATGCAACAGCTTCAATGAGAAGCCAACTTGCATGGCTCTGAATGGCATAGTAAATTTGGAGTAACGCAAAGCAGCTCAAGTCGCTGCCTGGCATTACTCTGCACTGGAAAGGGGGTCAATGGGTAAAATGAGGGGCTTCTGACACAACCACCCAGGGCTTTTGTTACGTTCCCAAATTTTTAACACTATTAAACCTGGGAATGCGTAAAAAAAAGGGTGAGGCACGAGGAGAAATACATTTATTTCTCCTTGTTTTTTTCTCATTCCATGTGTACTGCATTCTGCATCACACATAGACAGAGGAGAAAGTCTCAGAGTATTGTTTTTGTTTAGGAAGGTGTCCCTTCCTGCGCAAGAACAATCCTGGCTGTAACACAGATACCCAGACAGGGTTCCTGCATTGATGCTAGGCTTCACTCAGTGTGCCAGTGCATGGAGAGAGTGGGTACGCACCATATTTTAGTAGATATGGTGCATTCCTGTCCTCTAACTGTCACATAACTTAGTGTAGTAAGTTGTCTTACATGACCCAGATTTGCTTGTGTGATTTGGGGACAATCATGTAGTATGCTTGTTTAAAAAATAGCAGTTATATAAAAATCCTGCCTTATCTCTGCATTCTTGTCATAGCTGGAACTGCATGTAAGATCATTTTTTCTGCAGGAGAAAAAGTTTGCAATTCCTCTTATTAAGAAAAGTGGTTCTTCTTAATAGACTCCCTGCTCTATGGAGTAGACCTACCTTCATCAAACATCGTTAAATGGCTTTCCTAATTTCAGTTTCTATCTTTTTTTAATTCCAGAGTTATTTTTTTTTCATTGTTTCCCAAAGTTTTCATAATTTGTAAAAATCAGTGGTTATTAGTGTGTACTCTTTTTTATTCTGGTAAAGCCATGTGGATGGTGTTTTTCAAGTGCCTTTAAGGAATCTGAGTGCACATTTACTAACTGTTCACACAACACAGGGCAGCAAACAAAGTTGCTGTGCTACCTTACATGAAAGGGAGAGAGCAAAAAATGCTTCATATTTTAAAATATTTGGAGCATTTCTGCTCTCTCCTTGCGCTGGTGCACTGTGTGCAGCCTAACACAAATGCAGGCACCCTTGCTCCATAGTGCAAGGGTACCTGTGTTGCAAACAGGATTGCAAAAACAAACCTTGAAGAGTCATTTTCCTCTTTTTGAAGCTCATATGGAAAGAGGAAATAACTAGGAGGAATAAAGATATTTCTCCTCGCTACTCCTCACTTGGAAAGGCATTGCATTTTGACACATTTCCAGGTTTACAGGTCTGAGAATGCACCAAAATCTGTGGGTGGATGCATAGGAAAGCCCATGCTCCAATCATGGGATGCCTCCCAAGTTGAAATGTAATGCAACACAGCACAAGCAGCTGCTTTGCATTACATTTCTTTATGATGCCACACAAATCAGGCCTTGCATGGCTTTGCAAATATTACTATAGCCTTTGTGTTGTCCCTTGCATTACCATGCGTAACACAAGGACAATGCAAAGACTTCACAAATCTGGACCTTGGTTTTTATTTCCTGCCTTCATTCGTTCAGTCCTTCAGTCAATTCTTTCTATCTTCCTACTTCTAATTGTCTCTTCTGTACATTTTCTTTGACGTTTTTCTAGCAAGTAACTTACTTGCTTTACCTCCCTGTGAGTCTCAATTCCCAGCAGTCAAACTCCTCTTTCTCGGGGTGCGTGGTCAACTTGTGTTCAGGATGTGCAGGGATGGGGATGTGTTTGCACCTCAATAATTTTTGATTGCAGTGGATAAAAGATTAATTGATATTATTTAACACGTTCACCTGCTACTCTTTTCTTCAAATAAATGACAAAGAGTGACTAAATGAAGATTTTCTACTCACAACATGAGACATATATTGAGAGGTGCTCTTACTCTTCTATTGAAAGCCATAGTCACTCTGCCCTCTTCTTTGTTTTGAGTTACCAGAGAAAGGACTGATTATTAGCTCAATAAACATATTATTAGTGGCTTAGCTAAACCTATTCTGGCTCTGCCTGGCCTGATCTAAGTCTTTTCCTGCTTTGCCTGGTTATAGGGGAGAAGTCTGCTAAGGAATGAACATGCATTCTCTTAGCTTTAGGGTATTTTGTGACAGCAAACTCTGCAGCTGTATAAAAAAAGCAGCCACAATAGTAAATAAACTTCATTATCTGCAGGTTGGCTTAGGCCATTTACTTCTGCTGTTCACACTGTGAATGACAACTATTTATATATTATTTTATATTGTCGGGCCATGCCTGTGGGATTTTTTTGTTTATTGGAAAGTCAGTGCGATGACCGCTAATTATTGATTTTTGCAAATGTATCTAAGCCTTTGTTTATTTAACAAATCAGTGCAGGAACTGTCATGTATTTGTGAGAATTATCCAAGGCAAATAACTTTTGTGTTCTGTGCAGCTTTCACTCCTTAGTGAATTTTTAATCTTGGTGGAAAGAAAGCGCACAGCCCTGTCTGATTGCATTAAAGACGGTCTCATGGTTTGTACAGGTGGTCATCAGGTGAAGATGAGGTGAAGATGAAGTGTCAGGCCTTGTGTCAGCACCAAGATTAACAAGATTACAGTAATCCAACAATCTTTTGATAACCTCACTGAGGAGGATCAAGTTTTATAACAACCCCTGAATGGAAAGTCCAGCCGTTTGCAGCCTCCTACACTATTGAAATTCCCTGACATCCAATTGTGTGAATCGCTCACTTATCTCAAGGGCCTCAAAATCCGGCTCCCCAATAGATCATTGCCCTGCTAAATTATTAGCATCTCTTGCCTCCACCAATAATCCTATAGTGAACAAGGTGCTGAACCTGTCCCTCTCCATTGGCGAAGTGGGGCTTATCTGGAAGCAGGCCAAAATTATACCCCTCCTAAAAAAGCCTTCCGCCTATCAGAATGACCCAGGGAACTACAGACCTATTTCCCTCCTCCCGGCCCTCTCCAAAGTGTTAGAGAAACACGTCAACAGAATCATCACGGAGCATGCAGAAAATCACAATCTGCTACACATGTCAAAATCTGGCGTCAGGGCAAATTATAGTACTGAGTCTGCCCTGTTGGAAGTCACCGAGCACATAAAGGGAAAGTTGGATTTGGGAGTCAGAGCCGTTTGAATACTACTCGACCTGTCGGCGGCTTTCAACACAGTCCCCCGTGACAGACTCCTTGACAGGCTGAGGAATTTGGGTATAGGGGGGATGGCGCTGGCCTGGTTGACTTCTTTCTTGAACAACAGGTCTCAGAAAATTTGGACATCTCCTTTTTCCTCCCACCTGCCGAGCATGAAAGTAGGAGTACCCCAGGGCGCGATTCTCAGTCCTACCCTTTTCAACTTGTATATGTCTCCTCTAGCACCCTTAGTTGAGGACTTCGGCGCAAAGATTATATCCTACGCAGATGATACTCAGCTAATTTTTACCTGTGAAAAAGGTGCTGACTTTGACTGAGACAATATTAGATCCAGCCTTAATAAGGTGTTCAACTGGCTCAAAGTGAACCAGTTGAAATGCAATCCAGATAAATCTGAGATCATTTTTTTCAGCCTACCGGTAGTGAATGACTGGAGTACATGGAGGCCGGAGGAATTGTCTCCCCCATTCGCAGCCCAATCGACGGTTAAAAATCTGGGTATCTGCATTGATAGTGCCCTCTCCATGAAGCCACAGGTCCAAGCTTTGATCGGTTCCTGTTTCGGCATAATGCGCATGCAAAAAAAAATTCTTCCGCTCCTGCCAGTAGATACCAGAAAGACAGTAGTCCAGGCCCTGGTAACGTCTAGACTAGACTATGCAAATAGTTTATACTTGGGTCTACCTGGCTATCTCATCCAGCGTCTGCAAGTGGTGCAAAATGCAGCGGCAAGGGTGATCCTTAGGCCCAAACCTAGATCCCATATGGCTCCCATCCTTAAGTCACTACATTGGCTGCCAATGAAGGAAAGGATCAAGTTTAAAGCACCAGTGATATTTTTCAAAGCCCTTCATGGCACGGGAGCCAGTTACCTGAACAGGCGCATCAACCGCTACACTCCAGTGTGTATCCTAAGATCCTCCTCCTCTGATCTGGTCTGCATTCCTAAGATATGATTGGCCCGTATGGGAGGTAGGTCTTTCGGATTCTTAGGCGCTCAGGCATGGAACAAACTGCCTGCAACGTTGAGAGCCACTACTGATTTAGTAATCTTGAAGAAAAACCTTTAAACTTGGCTTTTCAAAAATTAGTCTGCCTCAGAGTCCTGCCATCTGTTCCATCAGCGCCAGGACACTCTTGTTGAGTAGCTGCGTGCTATATTAAATCCCGATCATTCATTCATAAGTTCCAAGATTCATTTTGACATGGAGGCAGTAGGCAAGAAAGTTGAATGTGATGATTCTGAGGATGTATCATTAACATGTTGCACTTGGATGCACTAAAACTACTGAAGGTGAGCCATGCTCCCAAACCAGGAGTGAAATTCTTTCCACGGAATACAGGCAGAGGGCCAAGAGTGGCTTACCATGGCTGGAGTTGCCTCTCCAGATAGTGGCGATGCCCAACCCCCTGTACTGCTCCCGCTTTTTGGTGACAAAACAGGCAGGAAAATTTGTAATATTAGGAGATGTGCCCACATTCAGCTAGCAGCACCCCCAGGGTGGGCCAGCTGATGTGTACCCCACTTTTCAGATTCCTCCATCTTGTTTTGGATGGGATTAGCATTCTAGAGTTAGGGATATGCCCACTTACCACAGGAAGTGGTCATATAGAGGTTGTTGACACCATAAAGGTAGTTAGCCCATTGGCTACTACCTGTCACTCCCATTAAACACCCCTAAATTGAGTATTTAGGTGGCACCCCTGAGCCCAAGAATTTAGTTTCGATGGATCAAGAGAAGCAGGATGATAGGGAGTTACTGCCTGGTGAGAACTGCAGTAGAACTGTGGACCTTTGGTGAGAAACCCTGCCCGTCCACACCTCTCTCTCGATAATTGCAAAAGAGTGACTCATCCTGTGAGCTGGAGAACTACTAAAGCATTGGGTAGCCTGCCAGAACTTCAAAAATTGCCTACAGTCTCCATTGGAGTAAAGGAGCTACTCCCCTGCAGTCTGCAGACACCGAAAAATAGAGTCCGGTCCACCGCCCTGCAGCTTCTCAGCCCAACGGGGGCCGCAGACGATGTGTTGTATTGTATTGTATTATTTATCATATATTTGTACTGTTTACATCTGATTGGTAAGACACTTTTCCTGCTCTTTGTTTCCCCCTCCTTCCCTTCCCTCTTGGTGCATAGCAGCATTCCATTGTCTGTTGTAAGGTGAGAGCGAGATAGTTACTGTTGTGCTTGAAGAACAGCTGTGAGGCTGAAGGAGGCTGTCACGAAATAAGCACTTCTGTACTCTTTCAACTTTTGAAGTGTGTATACTTGATTTCAAATGATTGACTTGTCCTGTGAGCTGGAGAACTACCAAAGCCTTGGGTAGGCTGCCAGCACTTTGAAAAGTGCTTACAGTCTCCCTTGGAGTAGAAGAGCTACTTCCCTGCAGTCCGCAGGCACTGACAAGCAGAGTATGGTCCACAGCACTGCAGCTCCCCGGCCTGACCAATGCCGCAGACAACCAGGAGAAGGTACTCATGCTCTGGAAGGTCAAATCTGTCTCCCCACTGAGTGCGAAGACACCAGGACCAACTGGAGCTTTGCATCACCAACCTCCGAGGTACTTAACGCCCTGCACCAAACACCATTAATGAGAGTCCAGTCCAGATTCCTACTGCAGCAGGACCAATCAGCCTTTGAGTGACATCAGCATCACTGAGAACCACTTTGCGAGTGGCCCAGCTGCCTTGATTTTGCCCCTGACAGCTGTTTGTCCCTGACAGCAAGGAGTATCTTTGCACATACAGCCCAGCTGACCTAACCACTCTGTAGCTGAGCCGCCTGGCCTGGGGCCCGATGAACCGGCCGTGCCCCCTTGCTCTAAGACCCCTTGCTACCCAAGCCCCCATTTGGGAGCTCTCAGACTTGTCCACAAGTCTCCCTCTACAGCCTGTTTTTGGGTAGCCCCCACTCTCCTTCGCATGCCAGCTACCAACTTCACCAGCACCCTGCTCCTGGCAGAACCCAGACAGTTCCCAAAGTTCTGGCAGTATTTTGGTCCTTGGCCCACCACAACTCTGAATCCTGAAAGAGAACCCCTGAAACTGACTGTACCTACCATTATGCATCTCTGACTTTTCTTTCCCTAGGATTCCATGGTGCGTAAAGGCAAACAACGTTAAAAGCTTTACTTACCTGTACGAATTGTTATTGAAAACAGTACTTACCTTTGAATGAAGTTTTTGGTTTTTAACCATATTTAAAAAGAAGTGTTATTTTTCTAAATTGGTCTTGGATTTTTTCTTTGAGTGTGCATCTCATTTATTGCCTCTGTGAGTACAACAAATGCTTTGCACTACCCTCTAATAGGCATAACTGCTCTCCCACACAAGAGAGTGTTTGTATTATCTACTTTAGCCTCTGTAAGCCAATTGTGGCCCACTTTTTTTTTACAGAGTTTTGTATAGCGCGGACTTGACCAGAAGGTATTAGAGCGCTTTACACGAGCACCAGTTGCGTTACATGAGGACAAATCACATTCATTTTTGTTAGTCACGGGGAGATTAAGTGATTTGCCCAGAATCACAGGATGTTGCGCGTCTTTGCCGAGACTCAAACCCGGTTCCTCAGAATCAAAGTCGACCGCCCTAGCCGTTAGGCCAACTCCTCTCCCCTTGACTCAATGCACAGTGTAATTCATTTTAGTACACTTTATAGTGAGCCAGCTTCCTACAAAACATCATAGAAAAGTGATTAAAATGAAAGGCTGCACTTATATTGCTTTGACACTAGGGGTATCAAAGCAATAAACATGCAGCAACATCCTTTGTTTCACAGTATCTATTAAAAAGCTAATTATTACCCTCGGTGTTTAATTGGTTAAAATTGCTTATAATTAAAAACTGGAAGCCCTACCAATACATATTAATAAAAAGAAACCTAAGAAACCTGGGAAACTGTTACCAGGCAGGCACTCAGTCCAGTCCTATGTATTAACTAGAATTCTCTTTAGCTAGTTATACCACACTTATGTTACAGCAGTGCTCCCTGCAATATCTTTATGTCTTCTTGTTACTTACTCTTTAAATACATTCTGAATTCTGCAGCTGGCATAGAAAGAGGAAGATGGCTTTAAGGATTGTTTTTTTGCAGGAATGTATCCGTTCACACAGTGCGCCAGCACAAAGAGAGAGTAGAAATGGCCCTTGTCTTGGTATATACTTCTGCCGCTTCCCTTTCACACAATGCAGCGCGGCTAATCGCTTTGGGGCTTTGGATGAAAGAATAGTATATCGGCCTCTAGATATTTACTCAGAAAGCATGCATTTTGTCATTTGGTGTAAATCCGTCCAGCTGTTTTCGAGGAATTGGCATACAAATTATAGGGATTTCTGGACTGTTACTGTCCAGATACTCTCTGATTGGCCACTTGAAAGGGGGCTAGTTAAACCTTTTGACTGGTCGCAACCTGAAGAATATGTTGCAGCAACCACTACTGATGGAGCAAGGTCTCGTAAGAAAGAGACTTGCTCGGAGGCAATCCGCTTGTTTAACTCATTAACAAGATTATTAATTATGTTTGGTGAATAATTAATACACACCACATGAACACGTGGGTTAGTGAAGCTTGCTTATGTGTGTATTAATGCGGATAACAAAGACAACGGACTAATACCGCTTTAAACGGGGAAACTGTTGTGCGCATGCATCAACTGCATTTACGCAGTATGACGAGGTAACGATTGGAGGGAAATTCTAGCGCATGAGCAGAAGACACTAAAATGGAGTCTTGAAGACTCGCGTGCATGGCATCTGCTTAGCTGAAACTAAAACAAGCTATTTTACTAATGCTAATGCTGGAAAAGTATTAAAGAGGAATAGAGTAGAGGTGGGAGGTATACAGTGTGACCATTTATTTGTGAAATTAATATTTGTCTTTCTGACTTTATTATTAGTGCATATTTGGGCCTCTCACACACAACTGAATTAAGCAGAGTGATGAAACGACTGCGCATCTCCACTGAAAGTTAACCCGGAATGATGACATGGAGGTTGAACAGGAGCCAAGGTCTCAAATGACATACCCTGAGAACGGATGGTGAAAATTTCAACGATGAAGACTCTTATTCATGATGTTATAATAATGTTGCAAGTAAAATGTGAAACCCGTATGAGAACCCAATACATGAATAAAAATTAAGGGCCTGGGTTTGCGAACACTAGTTAATCTGATTTAAATGACATGTAAGCATGGTATGATGGAGCTTCCCCTCTTGCCTGACCAATCATATTTCGTATTTTTACGACATTGAAACTTTAGTGGGCAGAACATGAAGAAACGAAGGTATAATTAAGGTAGCTTTAGTTAGTTAATTGAGAAGTCGGGTTCGAAGAGGAAGGTCCAGATGCTGTGAGTCAGAGATGCTGTTGCTGGGAGGGATGCTATGAGATGCTGATGAAGAATCGAATGCAGAACCTGAAGCCGAACTTTCTATCCTAACTTAATTGGGTTATACCAGAAGATCGCAGAAGAATCTCGATAAGGAAGAGAGTGTCAGAGAGGGGTGCGGCGCAATCGTCGGTATTCTAGAGAGGTCAACTATCCTGTCCTGAATTCTGTCCTGAAGTCTTTGTCTCCTGACCTATCCTGGGGGACCCTTACCAGCCCTTTGGCCAGAGGGTTGGTCTTTCACACCATTCTTGGTAACTATAATTTCACGTTATTTGCAAATGTTCTTTTCTCTCTGTCCTCTCCCTTTCTTAGCATTAATTATTGTATGAGCCTGCATTGGCTCCCGGTGGCTAAACGGTGTGTATTTAAACTGGGCTGCACCATCTTTAAAGCCCTTGCCGGTCTTGGCCCAGTATTCATCTCATCTAGGATCCATCGTTATGTCCCCTACCGTGAACTACGCTCTTCTCATTTGAACCTGCTCACCATCCCCACTTTCAAACGTAAAAAACATGGTGGCCTTGGATTTTCTTTTTTGGCCCCTCAATTTTGGAATGCTCTCCCCATTGGACTGAGGTTAGCTACCTCCTACGCCCAGTTCAGAACACTTCTTAAGACTCTTTTGTTCTCTCAGGCCTACGAGTAAAGCTTCTGTTCATTATAACATTGTCGCTCCTCTGCTCTCAGCGCCATGAAACCGCTTGGTGTTAGTGCGCTCTATAAATATTTTTAACATAACATAACATAACATATGAGTCCGAAGTATACGCTTGATGTTTAATCAATTACATTTTCTCTCCTAAGAATGATGGTGACTGCACTGTATTTTTGAAATGGTTCACATGCATTTAATTTAGATAAAGATTTTAAACCTTCCTGAGTCTGTGATCGTTTACTTCAAACAAAAGAATAGTTAAGGGTTAAGTTAATTATCACCATCAACTAGTTCAACTAATGGTCCATCGACCAGAGGAAAGAACTTTTGATCAGTGAAAGGTTAGTTAGGAAAATTAAATAACTAATCCTGAATATTGTGAAGTATAAATATAAAACTTTGACAATCTAGCGGTTTACTCAATGTGTGTGTTTTATGGGCCCAGGTGAGTATATGGTAGTGGAGTATCTGTTGTTGGTATACCGCTGGATCAGTTTTCTGGTAGCAGAGTTATGGTTATTATTGACTAGTTTGGTGATAAATATTGATTATTGATTATTGATTTATGTTTAACAAAAGAGTTAGCGTCTTGTTTTATGTTGTCTAGAATCCCGGGAAAATGAATAGCGGGTGGTGACAGAAGCCATACTGCAGTGATGTTACTCGTATGTTGGAATAATACTGAGAAGCTACGTAGGGCTGGCAGTATTAAACTAGGGACTATTTCGTATAAAAGTAGAGTGCGAATGATGGCAAAAGGGGTTCGCTGGTGAAACTTTGGTCTCATTTCCCAATACGGGTGACACTGAAGAAGTAACAGGTCCTCCCGAGCTGGAATGAAGAGTAAACAGGGGTTTTACTCGCAGTAGAAGAAGAGTAATTCTGAAACTCAAGAATAAATTGAAATCTATCCTTTTGTTTAGTGGAACAGACAGAGTAGCTAATGTTTTTATGTTGTTATTAACGAAGAATTTAATGAAAAGTATTAAGAAATAAGTTTTGTATTACCTTGTAAAGGGAGGGTCAGTTGCAAGAGTTGTACTGACATCACAGAGAGCCGCACTGGGATTGGTTGAAACAGCGGGCGTAAGACAGAAGCAGATTGCAAAGAAGGGGTCAGTAGTAAGGAGCAATACCGATGTCACAAAAGGCTGCGCTGGCATTGGTCAGACCACGAGCATGAGCCTGAGTTTGATTGGTTAATAGATAGAAGCCGCGCTAGGATTGGTCGAAAAAGAATTGTATGTTGAGTCCTGATTTGACTGCGGGCGTGAGTCGTGCTGACATAGGACGAGACGTAGGTAATAGAGCTAGAAGATATACGGAAGACTCTTTCCTATATCGATCGTCTGAAATGTTCGGAAGACCAAAGAAAATGACATTAATGAAGAAAATTAAAAATGTCTTTAAGAAAGACAAACCTGTAATGACTAGAGAGGGAATTCCTATTCCGCCACCCAAAACACTTGCTTCATTTATGATGATGGATAAAGGATATCACACGTGTGTATTGTTGGAGAATTGGGTGGAATATACTAAAGGTGATGGTGTTTTTGCTTTTCCGGAGCATGGTACTTTTAATTTAAAGGTACTTCAGAATCTGAGAGATAGAATGAATATGTTAGAACCAAATCCTAGAATGACACAGTATGAAGCTTTGGAAGAATGGGAAATTGAGGCATTTGATCGTGAAAAATACAGAAGTGGTCGGAGATTTATAGGATTTTTACCTAGATATCCGTATGAGTCAAGTGGAGATCAAATGAAGCGTTGGAGAAGAGCTGTGGTGACCGAGGGTTTATATCCAGTATTAATGGCTGGAGAACAGTTAGGAGGTAAGTGTAAAGAAAAAACAAAACGCATGAATACGACAGGATATGGCGAATCAGATGATGAGCTATTAGAGGATATTTTGATTAAAAACCCTCCACCATACCAAGAAGCACCTAGTAAGGTCACCCCAAGTGCACCAGTGATAGGAATGCCTTTAACCCCACAAATCTTACATGATGTGTAACTTAATAGGGTATTGCAGGATAATGAGAGAGAAGCTTTAAATAAAACTAGAGAAGAATTAGTTCAGAAATTAAGCCAATTGAATGTAAATGCTGAAGCTTTGACAGTACCAGTGACTATTGGTCCTGTAATCCCATTATATGGAGATAAAAAGACTTGCCAGAAACCTCAAACTGTGACAATTCTGTTAACGAGTCCCAGAAGAGAAGTAATAATTACGGATGATCAGGCCAGTGAAAGTGAATCAGTTATTTCATTAATGGATCTCCCGAATGTAGAACCTTTAACTGAAACTCCGAAGAGAATTATACCTGCAAATTTGAGAGAAAAGAGATCTTTGGTTCCTATAGGAACTGGAAGTTCAACAGTAGTTACCCCTTAAGATATAGAGAGGTGGGCACAGGAAATAGAAAACCGAAACCCACAACCAAAGAATCTAGATATCAGTAGTTATATAGCGTAGAATTGGAAGAAATGATAACTGGTAATATGAGCATAGAAAAATTGAACATTTATAATGATGAGGAGTTATTATTCTTATGTAAGAGTATAACCAGAAGAGCAAGAGTATTTCATGAGAAATTAACAGAAGTAGCCTCAGAGATTGGAATAGATATAGGGAAATCAAAACTGTTGCAGAAACCATATCGAGTGGAGTTTACTGATAAAGATTTAGAAAGTGTAAATGCTTCTGGTAAGAGACTACAAATAAAAGAATTTATGAATATTTTATGAAATGGGGAGACATTGACAAATGGAGAATCAGGTGGATAAGAAAGAAAGAGGAAGTACAAGCGAGAGAAGCATCATTTGCATTTCCAGTGAGAGAATCAGATAAGGTTGAGAAAATGTGTCCAATGAGAGAAGTTCCTGGTGGTGGATATGTTCATGTCCCATGGAGTAGACCGGATATTTTGTCATTTACGAGTGATTTTCCCAGATTGAGAGAAAAACCAGTTGAATGGTATAAACAGGTGGAAAGATTTGTGAAGTTTTCAAAGGTTTTGTTGAAGGATCTGGATGGTTTATTTGATATTGTAGTACCTGCTGATTTATGGACAGAGTGTAAGATCACAGTTGATTGGCCAAGTGAGGAGTATGCTAGAGACTCGAAGACAGGAGCACCCTCAGAAGAGGTGATGAAGAAATATCACCAAGTAATTACTTACCTGAAAGGGAAAATCCCTCCTAAAGTAACAGATTGGGTAAAAATAGATAGAACAACTCAAGAGCCAAATGAGTCCATACATGCATATTATGAACAGTTACTGCAAGTGTTTAAACAGTATAGTGGTTTTGAGAACATTGGTGATAAGGATATGGGACATTTTGTGTATCGGTTTGTGTATGGTCTGAAACCGCAGATTAGTCAGATGATTCAGCAGCACATGTTGTGCTGGCAAAGTAAGACGATCGACGACATTTTGAAGTATGCCAAGTATTGTGGAGATGAGATTGAGGCAAGGTGTAGGAAGCTAAAAGAGAAAATGATGTGGGCACAAGTAAAATTGGCAGAACAGCAGGAGAATAAAGTAAATACCCAGACTGATAATCAGAGAAAAGAGCAGAGTCAGAATGATCAAGCGGCGAATGGTGGTAAAGTAAGAGGACGAATGAATAGAGAGGAAGCGAAGAAGAAGTTTCCTTGTCATGCGTGCGGAAAGCTTGGACATTGGAAGAACGAGTGTAAGAATATTCAGAATAATAATGGGCCAAACCAAAATTTTATTCCACAGATGCAGAATGAAGTACTTATGAATCAGCTGCAGCAGGTGGTTACTCCACAATATCAGGTGCCACCAGCTCCTATGCCAAACTTTGTGAACTCTCAAAAGTACAGTGCAAACACCGGATTTCACGGAGAAAGTGGTAAGAATAATAGAGTGATTACACAGTATTTTTTGCAGAATGATGAAGAAAATTCGGACTACGTGCAATGACTGCCTGAGGGGGGAGGAAGAGGAGTGCATGCTTGGCGCATCCTTGCCGGTAGATCAGACAGGTCCATTTATTGATGGGAAAGTGGAAGATAATGATATCACTTTTCTATTGGATACTGGTGCTACCCGGTCTACTGTGAGAACAGCAGACATCCCAAACCTACCCCTCTCGGGAGAATCTATCCAAGTTATAGGAGTGTCAAATCAACAGATTAGAACCCCAATCACAAAACCAATGGAGGCACATATCGGAAATTTTAAAGATATGCATCGGTTTGTAGTTTGCGATTCCAGTCCAGTAAATCTGTTGGGAAGAGATCTATTGTGCAAAATGAACTGCACGATCTACTGTACACCAGATGGTGTCGCTTTCCAAACCCCGGATGAAGATGTTATATACAAAATTATGCTAGCTAAGCAAGGTACAGAAATAGACGAGATGTTTTCATTGATAACTAAGAGTGAATTGCCGGAAGAGTTGAGAACCATAGTGAATCCAGAAGTGTGGGATTTTACAGGAAAAGATATCGGGTTGATGTCAAATGTAGATCCAGTTAAAGTGACGGTGAAAGAAGGTGCAGTTTATCAAAACACACAACAGTACAAAATGAGTCCAGAAGTGAAAGCAGGAATTGCTCCAGAAATTGACCGAATGATTAAACAAGGCATTTTAAAAGAGATAATGGGTAGTCCTTGTAATTTGCCAATAATGGGACTTAAAAAGCCTAGCGGAAAATACAGAATAGTGCAAGATTTGAGAAAGATCAACAAAATTGTAGTGCCTTGTTGCCCAGTAGTGCCAAATCCAGCAGTGATCCTTTATCAGATACCCTGGAATGCAGGCTGGTTTACAGTAATTGATTTGTGCCAAGCATTCTTTTCTATTCCTTTGCACCCAGACAGCCAGTATCTCTTCACCTTCCGGTTTGAGGATTGTATTTTGGCATGGTGCCGAGTTCCTCAAGGGTACACAGAGAGTCCCTCAATTTTCAATCAGATACTGAAAAAGTGTCTGGAGTCATTGGTTATGCCCGGGAAATCAGTTCTGGTTCAGTACATTGATGACCTATTGGTGGTATCAAAAACACGAGAAGATTGTGTCACTGACATAATTGCATTACTGAACCATTTGGCCGAAGGAGGACACAAGGTGTCTCCAGAAAAATTGCAGTTTTGTCAAGAAGTTAGATATTTAGGGCATAAAATAGAAAGAGGAGTTAGAAAAGTGACACCGGAAAGAATAAAAATAACCAAAGAAATGCAGCTACCTCAGACACAGAAGGAGATGAGAATGTTTCTGGGAGTGGTTGGGTACTGTAGGCAGTGGATAAATAGCTTCTCCATGCTAGCAAAGCCATTGATACAATTAACTCGGAAAAGAGCGAAAGATCCAATTGATTGGAATGATGAATGTTTGGAAGCCTTTGTGAAACTACGAAACTGTTTATGTGAGGCCCCTGCTTTGGGCATGCCTGATTATTCAAAAGAATTTGCGCTGTTTTGTTGTGAGAGAGAAAATTGTGCACTTTCAGTTTTAACACAGAGACATGGACTGAGCCGACGTCCAGTGGCGTATTTCTCTGCCACCTTGGAGCCAGTGGCCTCAGCCTTACCTGGCTGCTTAAAAGCAGTAGCTGCTACCAGAAGAGTTCCGAGCCCAGCTGAACAACAAGGACAGCCACTGACTGAACAAGCTGAGATGTCAGAAGTTGAAAGTTGTGAAGCAGAAGAATCTGGAGTAATAGATTCTGAAAGACAACTATATGACGAACAGCCAAGTACAAGTCTGGAAGAGTGGATACCAGTGATTGAAATACCTGATGCTGTTGTCGAAACAAGAAGAACAACTGAATTAAAGAGACAGGAAGGTAGAAAGGAAAAGACAGGGAAAGAAGAACACACTCAGGTAGAAATAAACAAAGCTATTCAGAAACCTGAGCAGGGAAAGATAGATCTAGAAGAACAAGTTCAGGCAGAAGAAGAACAAGTTGAAATAAGACCTGAACAGGATCAGATAGATCTAGAAGAACAAGTTCAGGCTGAAGAAGAACAAACTATAATAAGACCTGAACAGGTACAAGTAGAGGAAGATCTAAATAAAGAAAATACAGAACAAAGACAATCAGAAAAAGAAGAAGAACAAGAACAGATTGTGCCCAGATTAAGTGAAAATAAAAGAACTTTAGAAGAATACGGAGAAGGTGAAAGTGCAGTCCAGGTCAAAAGAGTTAGAAAAGGAGACAATTGGCCTGCAGGAGTGAAGAGACTAAAATATTATCTAAGAAAATCAGAAAAGAAACCAGAGCAAGTAAATGAGGTCACGAGTCAGACACAATCTAAACAAACCTTAGTAAAACTTACACGAAGAAGCCCAAGATTGAGAATTCTGAACAGAAAATACAAGGCCCCTGAGTGGACCTATGTTATACTTGAAGAATTTGAAAACTTAGATTTATGTGAAGAATCAGAAAGAGTTCATGTTGCACAGATTGATGAAAGCAAATTAAGACCTCCTTAAAATAAAAGACTGGATTTTAAGAAAATGTAGACAAAGAAAGAAAAAGAGAAAATACATTTTCTCTGATTAAAATGGCAGAAATTGAAAGCACTGAAAGACCGAAATGAAGTTTGAAAAGAAAATGTTTAAGATTTTGTTTATGTAGTATTATATTAGTAGTATTAGTATAGTTATTCCTTACAATAGGAGTACCTTTGTTAATGGAAACAAGTAACAAGAATAGTACAATTACTAATGAGAAAGTAGATAGAATAACGGGAACTAAAATAGAAATAGGGGTAGAAGATGAGATAAACTATCATAATGAATCAGACAATGATTCGTCTTTAAATGTATTTGCGAAATTGCTATTTCAGTATGTTAATACGATGGAGATTAGTAATTGTTATGTTTGTATGAAGTTACCCTCATCAGTGTCAGAAGTAGGGGTGGGCGGAATTTGCGTAGTCGCGCTACGCAAAGCTCCGCGAAACGGTAAAAAATCTCCGCGAGCACGCAAAAATTCGCGAACACGCGGAATTGCTTGTTCCGCCCGCTCACGATGCTTTGTTCCTGTTCGCGAACGCTGTTTGCGTGCTCGGGGAGAAATATATCGCAAACACGCATTTTGAAAGCGCAAACAAGCGTTCTCCGCGGAACACGAAATTACCCAAATTCCACAAATTCCGTGAGCGGAACGGAATTTACCGCCCAGGCCTAGTCAGAAGGGGTGACTTATCACCATATACCTTTAACATATGGTGTATCATGTAGTGTTTTATCAAGTTTATTTTACGTAACAGAGAAACTTCAGTATTTTTATTCAAATTTAGATGTAGTGTTTTCAGAATTACCTATTAGAAAGAATATGAATCCAGTATTTAGTAGTAAAAAAGCACAGTTCATGGGTGAATTTTTCTTAACAATGAGTTTAATAGATATAGCACAGGCACACAAAGATAATCTAACATGTATATTACGTAAAGAAGAAAAAGAGTTTTTGAATTTAGTAGAAGAAAGGAGACAGGATTTAACAAAGAAAGCTGCTGAACAGAAATCCCATGTACCTCCATGGGCTGAGAAAGAGGGAATTTATGCAAAGGGCGAAGCTCATGCTGCGATGTCCCTAGACTTTGTGAAAAGGGGAAAATTCTGCTTCCAGAGGTTAAAGACAGATTATAATAACAATTTCATTGTTTCCAGTGAATGTGAACATGTAGGAGAGTAGGATCTGCCTCTTATGTTGCCCCCACTTTTTTTCTGATGTTTACACTGGTTTCTGGCTATAGTCTGGCTGGGACCCTGCCAATCAGGGCCCCAGCCTCTCTGTTCTCTCTAAACGACTTGGAGTGCACTCTAGGTGCACTAGTGATTGGATACTGTGGTACCTTATGAGTCCCTAGTATATGGTACCTTAGGTACCAAGGGCATAGGTACTTCACAGGCCTACCAGGGGCTGAAGCATGTATTATCCCACCCCTGGGAAGCAGACTAAATCTGACACCACAGGTCTGCTACTGCAGCCTGGGTAAGGTGGTGCATGCACCCCTTACTGTGATATAGGCTACCTATATCCCTACATAGATACACACATATAAACCTATAAGTCACTCCTATGGAAGGCCTTATCAATCCTGAAGGCAGAGTGCTTGGTTCCTATGTGAGAGGGTGCCCCTGCATGAGCAGAGCCCCTCTGCAGCCTTCGGAGAACCTTCTCTGAGGCTGTTTGTAGTGCAGCCTGAGCATATACTCTTAAGCGCATTATAACCTCACGTTAAATGCTAACTTTGGGATGGCTGCACGGAAACATGTCGTGTTTGGTGTCAAACATCTTGGAATACTACCCCCCCGCCAGTTCTGGCGGCTGGGGTAGCATTCCACCCTTCTAGAGGGATAGACATGTACCTACTGTGGAAACGCGGTAGAATCCTGAAGAGCCCTGGCATCACAAAATGGATGCCACCAGTCACAGACACTGGGCTGCCCTCCTGCTGATGACCGAAACTCGCAGTGGAGGAAGCCCAACAATAGGTATCCTGTCACAGGAGGGTGTGACCACCTTCCAGACAGGGTTTAGTGTATTGGGGCTGGGTGGGTGCACTCCTAGAGTGCTTTGAAGTCCTGCACTGGGGGAGCAGAAGGCTCCTCTGTGCATATGCCAGTTCAAACCAGCTCAGGGGCTACCTGCCCCTGCTCTGGCGCGAAACTGGACAAAGGGAAGTGGGTGTAGCCACTCACTCCCCTGACCCTCCCATAGGTGGGGTCTTAGAGCCAGTCCCTCCCTTCCTTTCTAGTATAAGGTAGGGAACCCTTGCCGTTGCAAACTAGATTTTCCCTGGACGATGCTCTGAAGAAGAATCCTGGACCTTCGATGTTCCACTACCTCTGGAAGACTGAAGAATCTCCCTTGGAGTCAAGGAGTGACTCCCCTGCTTGGCAGGCACCAAAAACTGAAATGACGGTCACAAACTACGCCTCTACCACTGGAGCCCGAGGCCCCTGCAGCCCAAGATGAGGATTTCCTGACTTCAACAAGGCCATCATGAGTCCCCAGTGAAGCTGAATCAAGTGGACCCCACGAGTGACGAGAAACTGCAGTCCCTGGGTACCGTGCACTATTGTCCAGTGCAACCCCTTCACAATGTTCTACGAACCTGTGCTTTGGATCACGTGTGGTCCCAGCCTCTAGCAAGAATCCCTCCGAAGATCAGAGGCCTACCCTGTCTCGAGTGACCGTGGGCCCTTGTTGAACGAATCCTCCCAAGGTGTCTTTGCAGTCCCTTGCCAGCTGGCTTGTGGGTCCCCTGAAGACTTTTCTAAATAACCAAAGGGCTCCCCTGGTTACTCCAGGCCTGCCCTGACTTACCCTTGCTGGGTGAGTTCCCCAGATTTTTCTGGTCTGCACCATTGACTTTTTACGCTTTCCACAAGACTTGTTGCTACCAAGGCTTGTTGGCTCCAATCAGGTTGCCGACACCGCAGTCAGCTGAAGACTTTGTGGGTCACGCCGAATCCAGCTCCTGGTCATCATCGACGCCTCCTGGACCTCGTGGCTGAAGAGTCAAGACACCTGTGAATGACCTGAATCTGTCGACGACGGTGGGCATTCATCTTCCTTGCCCCGGGTCACTGCCCAGTGACTTTGAACACTGTCCCCTCTGCTTTCAGGTCTTCCTTCTTCCGAATCCAGGCTTGGATTCCACAGGACACTTCTCCTGTCTTCACAAGCAGCAAGTCTTCATTGGCTCCCATTGAAAACGACGCCGCGACCCGACACCAAAGGACACCTATGCACCCGGCTTCCCTGGGTGAGGTAACTCCAGCACTACGGTGCTTCTGTGGGTGTTGGCCCTAGAACTACTTACCCTGTAAGTGACTTGCTTGTAGCTACTCCCGAAGTGCCCTTAAACTCTTAATTTCCAACCGCGACTTGCCCCATTGAAGTCTACGGCGATCCGCGCCTGTGTTCACGCACTGCACGCGCCCCCGTGGGTCCTTTACTTACCTGCCTTGGGTGGTTTCGTGAGGCCCCAACACTTCTGAAGGCCCTAGGCCTTGTCCCTTTGCAAGTCGTTGTTCCTAAGTCTCTTTTTTAGTATATGGTCTGGTACGCCCCTAGGGCCCCAGCCATATTGTGCTTAATTTATTGTGAAACGTTGATTTGTGCATATGTTCCTGACTTCTAATCTCATAAAGAGATTAGTAGAGAGTTGTTTAGTAATAAATACATATATATTTCATATATATACCTGTGTGGTGTCTTTTCATTTGGTGATTCAAGAGATTGTGTGGTAAAACAAGCTGCTTTACATTCCTCCAAGGCTTAGCCTGAAGGCTGCTCTCCACAGCTACCACTAGGATAGCTTTCTTTAAAGGTTGTCTTAAACCTATCTACCATAAGAGTCGAATTGTACTGGTGCAAGTTGTCCACTTTAACTAGTGAACAGCATATACCAGGCCAACTTCTCACATTGGTGGCAGCGGTGGGATTCCAGCTTGCTATTGTTTTACCAGAAAATCTCTATTTGAATTACTAACTGAAAACCACTATAGGTACTTAAGGTACATATATAAAGTCAAGCTTAGTATCAATAAGTTCTACTGAACTTAGAGCTGTGTGCCAAGGGATAGCACACCCTTTCTACAGCTCAAGCTAGTATCAGTAGGCCACAAACTAGTGTAGGTTTACAACACTGCACAACACTAGAATGTCCTTAAAGGGTGGACCCAGTGGATCCACTCAGCCTCAGTATAAGGACATGGCTTTCTCTGACTTGAGAGCCATGTGTGCTGCAAGGCACCTGAAGCTAGGACAGAGTCCCTCCACACTACACCTGATAGATCTGCTGACAGCAGATGATCTTAGATTAGCTCTAGGAGCTAATGGGTCTGAATCAGTGGGTGGGTCAATTACAGTGTCTGGGTCAGATGATGAACTTCTGGATGACCAAGACTCTGTGATTGTAGGGCCAGGTTCCAAGGAGCCTGAAAAGGACAGAGGAATTCTCCCTAAGAGAACTGACAGAGTGGAGGAGAGGCCTAGGTCCCCTTCTAGGGAATCTGACCACTCTTATCACTCTGGCAGAGAATTTGTCCAGCAGAGGAACTCCTACTACCCAAGAAGAGAGACCTCCTCTGACAGAATGTACAAACTGCTGCAGTATGAGGAAGCAAGATTTGCCCTCAAAACCAAGCAGTTGGCATTAGATAAGGAAGCCCTGGAGCTCCAGAGAGCTTCTAGAAAAGAGGGGTTAGAACCCCCTGGTGGCAGCAACAGTGTCCCTAGAGGCAGAGAATATATTCCAGACCATAGGAACCTGAGCAAGGTTGTTCCTCCCTACCAGAGTGGTGATGATATCCATAAGTGGATAACTGCTATGGAAAGGGCCTGTAGAGTACAACAGGTCCCCCAAAAGCAGTTGGCAGCAATCTTGTGGCTCTCCTTTTCAGACAAAGGTAGAGACAAGCTCCTCACTGTTAGAGAAGAGGATGCTGATGACTATGAAGTCCTGAAGAGTGCACTGATAGATGGGTTTGGCTTAACCACTGAGCAGTACAGGTTGAAGTTCAGAGACACCCAGAAGGCACAGACTCAGGACTGGACTGACTTTGTAGATTGTGCAACCAAGGCTCTGGAGGGTTGGCTGGTTGGCAGTAGGGTTACTGATTTCAAGGGATTGTATAATCTAATGATGAGAGAACAGATCCTTAATAATTGCCAGAACCAGTTGTTGCATCAATACCTGGTGGACTCAGATCTGACCTCTCCCCAAGAATTGGGAAAGAAGGCAGACAAGTGGGTCAGAACCAGGGTGAGGCAGAAAACCCAGAACCAAGGGGGTGACACCAAGAAGCAGGATCCTAAGGGCTCTGAGAAAAGTGGGGATAAGTCAAAAGACCAGAAGTCTTCACAAGGGCCCCAACAATCTGCATCTGGTGGGGAGTCACAATCCAACAAGGGAAAAGGCCAAAAGAAGCCCTGGTGCAAATTCTGTAAACAGAAAGGGTACTGGACTTCTGATTGTAACAAGTCCAAAGACCAAACCACCACCACTCCTGCCCCTAAGGCAACTGTTCCCCCTAGTTCAGCTACTGGTGGAGGTGGTACTCAGAATAAGGGTGTAGTAGGGTTGACCCTGGGTTCTGAAGTGGACTCTGGCCTAGTCAGAGTACCCACTCAGGCAATGCTGATTTGTGATGGAGACATGGACATGTCCTTCCTTGTGAGCCCCAGTAATCTGGGCAAATACAAACAGCAGCCTGTAATAAATGGCAAACAGGCTTTGGCATTTAGGGACACAGGTGCTAGTGTCACCATGGTGGCAGAGGATCTTGTGGACCCTGGACAGATCATCCTGGGCGAAATGTACCAGGTGACCAATGCAAGCAATGTCATGACCAACCATAGTCTGGCAGTTGCGAATTTCTCCTGGGGAGGGGTAACTGGCCTCAAGAAGGTTGTAGTCAGTGCAGACCTCCCTGTAGAATGTCTATTGGGCAATGATCTAGAAACTTCAGCCTGGTCTGAAGTAGAGTTATGGACTCATGCTAAGATGTTAGGCATCCCTGCAGAGGTATTTGTTGTGACCAGGTCACAGGCCAAAATGCATGACACTGAACCAGCTCTGGATCCTGAAACTATGGACCAGGTGCTTCCCAAGAAGAGGAGCAGTAGGGTTAAGGCAGTGCCTTCCCCTCTGTCTCAGATCATTGATTCCCCTCTTGAGGGAGGAGGAGCATATCCTGAAGAAGGAACTGCCCCAGAGGAACTTGAGCCTGATCAGGTTGAGTTCTTGGGGGCAGGGGGCCCTTCTAGGGAAGATCTGAGTAAGGAGCAACAGTGCTGCCTCTCTCTTGAACCCCTCAGACAGCAGGCTGCTGCTGAGGCTGCTGGGAGTGCTAGTGAGTCCCATAAAGTTTATTGGGATGAGGGACTCCTATATTCTGAGAGTAGAGACCCAGCCCCTGGAGCCACCAGGAGGTTGGTAATACCTCAGAAGTTTAGGGGGTTCCTCTTGACCCTAGCACATGATATCCCTTTAGCAGGTCACTTGGGCCAAAACAAGACCTGGGACAGGCTTGCTCCACATTTTCATTGGCCACATATGTCAGAGGACACAAAGGAGTTTTGTCGCTCCTGTGTCACATGCCAAGCCAGTGGCAAGGCAGGTGGCACCACAAAGGCCCCCTGATACCACTACCTGTGGTGGGGGTACCCTTTGAAAGGGTAGGGATTGACATTGTTGGTCCCCTTGACCCTCAAACTGCATCTGGGCACAGATTTATCCTGGTGGTAGTGGATCATGCCACCAGGTACCCAGAGGCAATTCCCTGAGGACCACCACAGCCCCTGTGGTGGCAAGAGCCCTCATTGGAGTTTTCTCCAGAGTCAGTTTCCCAAAGGAGGTCATCTCTGACAGAGGTACAAACTTCATGTCAGGATATCTGAAGGCAATGTGGAAGGAGTGTGGTGTAACTTATAAGTTCACCCCCCCTATCACCCACAATGCAATGGGTTGGTTGAACGTTTCAACAAAACCCTGAAGGGAATGATTAAAGGACTCCCAGAGAAGCTTAGGCGGAAATGGGACCTTCTTCTTCCCTGCCTGTTGTTTGCATACAGAGAGGTTCCACAGAAGGGGGTTGGTTACAGCCCATTTGAGCTTCTGTTTGGGCATCCTGTAAGAGGTCCATTGTGTTTGGTAAAAAAGGGATGGGAGTTACCTCTCAAACCCCCCAAACAGGATGTGATGGACTATGTACTTGGTCTCCGCTCCCGGATGGCCGAATACATGAAAAAAGCAACCAAAAACCTGGAGGCCAGCCAAGAATTACAAAAAGCTTGGCATGACCAAAAGGCTGTGCTGACTGTGTACCAGCCAGGACAGAAAGTGTGGGTGTTGGAGCCTGTGGCCCCAGCAGCCCTCCAAGACAAGTGGAGTGGCCCCCATACCATAGTTGAGCAAAGGGAGAAGTCACCTATCTGGTGAATCTTGGAACTCCCAGGAGCCCCCTGAGGGTGCTCCATGTCAATAGATTAAAGCCATATGTTGACAGGGCTGACATGGGCTTGCTCATGGCAACTGATGAGGACCAGGAGGAGGAGAGTGACCCTCTCCCTGACCTGCTCTCACAGAACCCTGATGATGGGTCAGTAGATGGTGTTGCTTTGGCAAGCAGCCTCACTGACCATCAGCAAACTGAGTGCAGACAAGTTCTGCAACAGTACAGACATATGTTTAGCCTGACCCCTAGTCAGACTATCTGGTGCACCCATGAGGTGGACACTGGCGACAGTCTGCCTGTCAAGAGTAAAATCTACAGGCAACCTGACCATGTCAGGGACTGTATCAGGACTGAAGTCCAGAAAATGTTGGAGTTAGGTGTGATTGAGCCTTCAGATAGCCCTTGGGCTAGCCCAGTAGTCCTAGTACCCAAGCCTCATACCCAGGGTGGTAAGAAAGAAATGAGGTTGTGTGTAGACTACAGAGGCCTCAATGCAGTCACCAGGACTGATACCTATCCCATACCAAGGGCAGATGAGCTGATTGATACTTTGGCCTCAGCCAAGTATCTAAGTACATTTGACCTAACAGCTGGCTACTGGCAGATCAGGTTAGCTGATGATGCAAAAGCCAAAACAGCATTTTCGACCCCTGGTGGGCACTACCACTTTGTGGTGATGCCCTTTGGATTGAAAAATGCACCTGCCAATTTTCAGAGGTTGGTGAATAAAGTTCTGGCAGGGATGGAAACTTATTGCTCAGCTTATCTAGATGATATTGCTGTCTTTAGTTCCTCCTGGCAGGATCACCTGGTCCACCTCAGAAATGTTTTGGAGGCTCTGCAGAAAGCAGGCCTCACTATCAAGGACACTAAGTGCCAGATAGGGCAGAGTCAGGTTGTGTACCTGGGCCACCTTGTGGGTGGAGGCCAGGTTCAGCCTTTACAGAGCAAAATCCAAACCATAATGGAATGGGTTGCTCCAACCACCCAGACACAGGTGAGAGCCTTCTTAGGCCTGACTGGGTACTATAGGAGGTTTGTCAAGGGATATGGATCTATAGTGACCCCCTTGAATGATCTGACCTCAAAGAAAATGCCAAAAAGGTTCAGTGGACAGCTAGCTGTCAGAAGGCATTTGAAGACCTAAAGCAGGCCATGTGCACTGCCCCCATCTTACAGAGTCCAGACTACACCAAAAAGTTCATTGTCCAAACAGATGCTTCTGAGCTGGGTGTGGGAGCTGTACTGTCTCAACTGAATGATGAAGGTCAAGACCAGCCAGTAGCTTTTATTAGCAGAAGGCTGACACCTAGAGAGAAACGTTGGTCAGCTATAGAGAGGAGGCCTTTGCTGTGGTGTGGGCCCTGAAGAAGCTGAGGCCATACTTGTTTGGCACTCACTTCATAGTTCAGACTGACCACAAGCCCCTCCTATGGCTTAAACAGATGAAAGGTGAAAACCCAAAACTTTTGAGGTGGTCCATTTCCCTACAGGGGATGGACTATACAGTGGAACACAGGCCTGGGACCCAACATGCCAATGCAGATGGACTCTCAAGGTATTTCCACTTAGAGCACGAAGACTCAACTGGTCAAGGTTAGTTTAGTGTCCCTGCGTTTGGGGGGGTTGTGTAGGAGAGTAGGATCTGCCTCTTATGTTGCCCCCACTTTTTTCTGATGTTTACACTGGTTTCTGGCTATAGTCTGGCTGGGACCCTGCCAATCAGGGCCCCAGCCTCTTTGTTCTCTCTAAACGACTTGGAGTGCACTCTAGGTGCACTAGTGATTGGATACTGTGGTACCTTATGAGTCCCTAGTATATGGTACCTTAGGTACCAAGGGCATAGGTACTTCACAGGCCTACCAGGGGCTGAAGCATGTATTATGCCACCCCTAGGAAGCAGACTAAATCTGACACCACAGGTCTGCAACTGCAGCCTGGGTAAGGTGGTGCATGCACCCCTTACTGTGATATAGGCTACCTATATCCCTACATAGATACACACATATAAACCTATAAGTCACTCCTATGGCAGGCCTTATCAATCCTGAAGGCAGAGTGCTTGGTTCCTATGTGAGCGGGTGCCCCTGCATGAGCAGAGCCCCTCTGCAGCCTTCGGAGAACCTTCTCTGAGGCTGTTTGTAGTGCAGCCTGACCATATACTCTTAAGCGCATTATAACCTCGCGTTAAATGCTAACTTTGGGATGGCTGCACGGAAACATGTCGTGTTTGGTGTCAAACATATTGGAATACTACCCCCCCCGCCAGTTCTGGCAGCGGGGGTAGCATTCCACCCTTCTAGAGGGATAGACATGTACCTACTGTGGAAACGCGGTAGAATCCTGAAGAACCCTGGCATCACAAAATGGATGCCACCAGTCACAGACACTGGGCTGCCCTCCTGCTGATGACCGAAACTCGCAGTGGAGGAAGCCCAACAATAGGTATCCTGTCACAGGAGGGTGTGACCACCTTCCAGACAGGGTTTAGTGTATTGGGGCTGGGTGGGTGCACTCCTAGAGTGCTTTGAAGTCCTGCACTGGGGAGCAGAAGGCTCCTCTGTGCATATGCCAGTTCAAACCAGCTCAGGGGCTACTTGCCCCTGCTCTGGCGCGAAACTGGACAAAGGGAAGTGGGTGTAGCCACCCACTCCCCTGACCCTCCCATAGGTGGGGTCTTAGAGCTAGTCCCTCCCTTCCTTTCTAGTATAAGGTAGGGAACCCTTGCCATTGCAAACTAGATTTTCCCTGGACGACGCTCTGAAGAAGAATCCTGGACCTTTGACGTTCCACTACCTCTGGAAGACTGAAGAATCTCGCTTGGAGTCAAGGAGTGACTCCCCTGCTTGGCAGGCACCAAAAACTGAAACAACGGTCACAAACTACACTGCTCCCGCCAGATCTCAAGGCCCCTGCAGCCCAAGACAAAGATTTCCTGACTTCGCCAAGGCCATCGTGAGTCCCCAGTGAAGCTGAGGCAAGTGGACCCCACGAGTGATGAGGAACCGCAGTCCCTGGGTACCATGCACTATTGTCAAGTACAACCCCTTCACAACATTCTACGAACCTGTGCTTTAGACCACATGTGTTCCCAGCCTCTAGCAGAAATCCCTCCAAAGATCAGAGGCCTACCCTGTCCCAAGTGACCGTGGGCCCCTGTTGAAGGAATCCTCCCGAGGCGTCTTTGCGATCCCTTGCCAGCCAGCTTGTGGGTCCTCTGAAGACTTTTCTAAAGAACCAAAGGGCTCCCCTCGTTGCTCCAGGCCTGCCCTGACTTACCCTCGCTGGGTGAGTTCTTCAGACCTTGCTGGTCTGCACCATTGACTTTTTACACTTTCCACGAGACTTGTTGATACCAAGGCTTGTTGGCTCCAATCGGGTTGCCGACATAGCAGTCAGCTGCAAACTCCGTGGTACACGCTGAATCCAGCTTCTGGTTGTTGTCGACGCCTCCTGGACCTCGTGGCCGAAGAGTCAAGATGTTAGGATTTAGGCAGCAGAGGCCCTTGTAGGAGAAATGTCGGTACCTTGATGCATGTGTACTTCTCTCGTTAGTTCACAGTGTGAGTTCTTTTGTGACGACCCCTACCTGCTATAAGAGGCCGTCTCACCCAATTGCCAATGCTTGACTTACTATCCCTAACTAGTGACCACGCCCCCTTCGAGCTCGGAGTTGAGTACCTGCTCTTTGGATTGATTCCTGGTATCCGGCTTGAACTCTTCTATCCCGAGTTGCCTTGTCTACTTCTGCTATCCATCAGAAGTTCTGTTCCTTCCCTGACGAGCTTGTGTCTCGCTGATCCGCTCCTCTCCCCACGGAGCCGGCCAGCGTGCCACGCCTTCCTTTGCTGACCTGCCTTCGTGAAAGCGTCTGTACCGCTGATCCGCTCTTTTCCCCACGGAGCCGGCCAGCGCGTCACGCCATCTATTGCCGACCCACCTTCGAGAAAGCGTGTGCGCCTCTGATCCGCTCCTCTCCCTACGGAGCCGGCCAGCGCGCCACGCCATCTTTTCCTGTCCCGCTTTCGAAAGCGTGTGCGCCCGCTGATCCGCTCCTCTCTCTACGGAGCCGGCCAGCGCGCCACGCCATCTTTTCCAGTCCCGCTTTCTTGAAAGCGTGTGCGCCGCTGATCCGCTCCTCTCTCACGGAGCCGGCCAGCGCGCCACGCCATCTTTTCCAGTCCCGCTTTCTTGAAAGCGTGTGCGCCGCTGATCCGCTCCTCTCCCTACGGAGCCGGCCAGCGCGCCACGCCATCTTTTCCAGTCCCGCTTTCTTGAAAGCGTGAGTGCCGCTGATCCGCTCCTTTCCCTACGGAGCCGGTCAGTAATTCTTGGAATCCCCACTCCCCTTAACAAACTAGGGGACTCTCCCTCTTTTTGAATCACCCTACGTGACCTTGAATGGTTGTGGAAGTGAGTGGTTGTGTTTGTCGTCCCTTAGTAGTTCATCTTCTCAGTATTCCCTCACCTGCACTTCCTGGTCTTTCATCGATTGGGCCTGGGTTATGCGCTCATAGGACGCTGAGAAATATCAGAATATCCTGGGACTCTATCACTGGTAAGTGAACTGCATATGTTGGGAAGTGACATGCATTAATGTTCTTGACTACTGTTTAGTTCTTGAGGAGTAAGACCAGTCTTATTTGTTATCTCTTTTGTTTAGCTTCTCTGTGGAACCAGCTCCCCACTACCACGCTACCTGGTGTCATCTCTGGGGAAAGAGTGGTGGTCACTCTATGCGTTATTCCCCTTACTTTTGGTTAGCAGCGTCTTGTGAGTGAGTTACTATACCTCCTCCAGGAGTTGTTGTCTAAAGGTGGGGGGAACTAATTTCTTTGCTCCTGTGGAATCTCACGTGGATTGGACTTCAGACCCGACAGAAAGTCAAGCCCAAGAGTTATTTCCACCTGAGCAAAGATGAATACTGACGGGGCTAGCGCCCCTCTAGATCCCTCTCTCCACTCATCTTTATTAGGTCCCTCAGTAGAGGAACTTGCGGCAGTTCTAGTTGAATTGCAATCGGAGGTAGGGAGGTTAAGGTCTGAAAATCAGAGATTACAGACAGAGTTACTACAATCAAAGTCACAGAATTCAGTAGACCCTAGGAACCCTGGTACCCTTCCAAAGACCCGGAAAAGTTACATTCAGCCTGCGCATTTTTCAGTTCCGTCCCATAGTCCCAATTCCTCCACAAGGGTAGATAGCAACATACCTCCTGTTCACTTTACTGTTCATACTCCCAGCCCAGTTCCACTAGCTATGCCAGAGAGGTTCAACGGAGACAGTGCTAGATTTAGCGTCTTCATGAACCAATGTCAGCTACAGTTCCTGTGTAAGGAGGCATCTTTTCCAGACGACGCTGCTAAAGTAGCCTTTGTTATATCTTATTTAGCAGGCAATGCTGCAGATTGGGCTGTTCCATTGGTAGAAAACAACGATCCATTATTATATGACTTTATGCTATTTCAGGATAAGATGAAGAGTCTTTTTTCAAAACATACCTTTATGCAGGCCAGCGATAATGCTCTTCTCAATCTTCGGCAGGGATCCAAGGACCTACTTACGTATATAACTAACTTTAATAGGCTGGTAGCTGAAACGCATTGGCCTGAGGAAAAAGAACCTCTCTGTTTTATCGAGGGTTAAACGATGAACTTAAAGATTTGTTGTCTCAAATAGTAGATCCTCCTGATGACTGCTCTGCCTTCATAGATATGACGGTCAAGTTGGATCATAGACTCCATGAAAGGAAAGGGGAAAAATCACGTCTTACTCTTTCTAAATATATGTTAAAACCTGAAAAGAAAGACATTAAAGACGTTGCTGAGCCTATGCAGATTGGAGGACTGAGGAGTCCGCTGTCTGCTGAAGAAAAAGACAAGAGGAGAAAGAACAATCTCTGTTTATATTGCGGGAAAGGAGGACATTATGCTCGTGAGTGTCCAATCAGACCTCGTTCCGTTGCTAAGAAAATCGCAAGTAGTATTCTTCCTACTTATATGGAGGAAAACTAGAAGACTTGAAGAAAGCAGAGACCAATTCTTCAAGTGTTGTCTTTTCTACGGTCTCTACCACAAAGACAATCCTTCCCCTAGTACCAAGACACTTTACCTTGTCCATTACTTTGGTGATATCTCCTCAATGTCGAAAGAACATGTCTATATTATTGGACTCAGGGGCCACAGGGAATTTTCTTGATATTCAGTTGGCCCGAGATGTCGGAATCCCTTTCTTATTGAAACCTCATCCTGAACCGGTGAGAGCGGTAGATGGGTCTGAGTTATCATCTGGATTGATTACCTATCAGACTCCCCGATTGTAATGGTGTGTAATAACGGACATTCAGAATCTATAGTCTTTGATCTTATAGACACCCCCAATTTCGGCGCTATCCTGGGGGTTCCCTGGCTACAAGTTCACAATCCCCAAATAGACTGGGTGACTCGAACAGTGACACTAAAATCTCATCATTGCATGATAAACTGTTACCAAGAAGCAAGTGAATGGAATAGTTCGCTTTGCTGTGCGGTACATATAATGTCCACAGTTCCTGACCTTCCGGCGCACTATGAGGAATACCTAACTGTCTTTGACGAAGTTAAAGCCTCTGCCTTACCTCCGCACAGAAGCTATGATTGTCGCATTGATTTAGTACCCGGAGCAACCTTGCCAGTTAGTCGTATTTATGCCCTAACTGCACCTGAAACTGAATACTTGCAGAAATACATCGAAGAAATGCTGGAAAAAGGGTTCATACGTCACTCTACATCTCCAGTGTCCTCTCCCATCTTTTTTATTCCAAAGCGAGAAGGGGGTCTTCGAGCGTGTTTGGATTATCGCGCCCTTAACAAAGTCACCATAAAGAATAAATATCCCCTACCACTTATTTCAGTTCTTTTGGATCAGGTACGAGGAGCTAAGATCTTTACCAAAATAGATCTTAGAGGAGCCTACCATCTCATTCGTATTAAACATGGAGATGAATGGAAAACAGCATTCCGTACCAAATTTGGGTTATTTGAGTACTGCGTAATGCCGTTTGGTCTTTGTAATGCTCCAGCGGCATTTCAATTTTTTGTTAACGAAATACTAAGAGAATACCTTGATGTCTTCGTGATCGTCTATATCGACGATATCCTGATTTATTCACAAACAGAACAAGATCATATTATCCACGTTACAAAAATCTTGAAAACACTGAAGGAAAACCAATTATTCGCCAAACTTGACAAGAGCACCTTCCATACCACCAGAGTGGAGTTTCTAGGATTTGTGATATCTCCTGAAGGCGTACATATGGACCCCAAAAAGATAGAAGCCTTGGTTAACTGGTCTAGTCCCTGTACAGTAAAAGAAGTGCAATCTTTTATAGGTTTTGCCAATTTTTACCGCAGATTTATAGATCACTTTTCTGAATTATTAACACCCATTACTCGACTTCTGCGGAAAGGAGTACAGTTTGAATGGAATCAAGAAGCAGAACGAGCCTTCTGCATTTTAAAGGAACGATTCACTACCGCTCCTGTCATCAAACATGCTGATAATACGCAACCTTATTACGTTGAAGCAGACGCTTCTCAGTATGCGGTGGGAGGAGTTCTCTCTCAGAGAGATACTAACACAGGGCGCTTGCATCCTGTTGCTTACTATTCTAAAACCCTATTGCCTGCTGAACAGAACTACACAATTGGAGAACGTGAACTATTGGCCATCAAGCTTGCCTTCCAGGAGTGGAGACACTATTTGTTAGGATCCCCACATATAGTTACCATCTACTCTGATCATAGAAATCTCCAATATTTTCGGTCAGCACGAGCACTCACTCCCCGTCAAATGAGATGGGTTTCATTCTTTAGTGAGTATGATTTCGTTATCACTTATCGCCCTGGATCTCAACATGGCAAGGCTGATGCACTCTCTCGACTTGGTCCAGAGAAAGTTGCCTCTCCTGAATGTTATCCCCCTTTTTTTTCTGACAAAAAAATTATAGGGGTAGAATGCCATGGGGACGTCACTCCCTTGGGGTTTATAGACAAACTAAAAGAATACTACCGTACCATCCCTTCTGAAGAATGGGAAAACGATCCCCTGAATCAGATCAGAGACCAGTTGTATTATCACGAAAACAAATTATACATACCAACGGTTGCTTTGCAAAGACAACTATTGCTCTGGTGCCACAATAGCTCACTGGCTGGACATCCAGGGAGTAGCAAAACCCTCAAGATCTGTCAGAGATGGTTTTGGTGGGAAGAAATGGCCAAAGATATTATAGCCTTTGTCAATTCGTGTTCCACCTGTGCTCGACAAAAAGCCTCACATTGTGCTCCGGCCGGGTTATTGAGAACCACTGCCGTTCCCCTTCCCCCTGGCATTCCATTAGCATGGATTTTATTACAGATCTCCCGAGAAGTCAGGGATACAACACCATCTTTGTAGTGGTAGATATGTTAACCAAGATGGCCCATTTTGTCCCTCTAAAAAACTTACCCACATCCAAAGAATTAGTGCATATTTTTCTAGAACATGTAATCAGATTACATGGTCTTCCTTCGATAATCATTTCAGACAGAGGGGCCCAATTTGTGTCCAAATTTTGGCAAGGCATGTGTAAGACACTGGGTATAGATCACAGACTCTCCACCGCTTATCATCCCCAAACCGATGGTCAAACCGAAAGAACTAACCAGACTTTAGAGCAATATTTACGTTGTCTGTTAGCCACAATCACAAGTGACTGGTCCCGAGCTCTCCCTATGGCTGAATTTGCCTATAACAATTCCACACATTCTTCTACTGGTGTGTCTCCTTTCTTTTTCACATTAGCACAACACCCTAAATTCCTGCCTATTTCTCTTCCCTCAGAATTAGAGAGTATCCCTGCTCTTAAAGATCATCACAAAGTTCTTTTGTCCAACTGGGACAACGCAAAAAAAGAATTACACCGAGCCAAAGAAGCCATGAAACTACAGGCTGATAAACACAGACGTCCTGAACCTGCTTATCAAGTAGGAGACAAGGTGTGGTTATCAACTAGAAATCTGAGATTGAGAGGCTCTAAAAAATTACAACCTAGATACATAGGTCCTTATCTGGTAAAGAGAGTAATAACACCTGTTACAGTACACCTGCAGTTGCCAGACGACATGCAAATACACCCTGTATTTCATTGCTCCTTAGTCAAAAGATACATACCCCCTCTAGTCCCTGAGAAGCCTCCTCCCCCAATAATCATAGAGGGTGAAGAGGAATATGAAGTGAACATGATTTTAGATTCCCGCAAACACAGAGGCAAAATACAGTACCTCATTGATTGGGTAGGCTATGCCCCAGAGGATAGGTCCTGGGAGCCTGCTGAAAATATTCATGCCCCTGTGTTGATTCGCAGATTCCATGCACTCCATCCTTCAAAACCCCGCCCCGGGAATAGGCCTTTGGGTGGGAGAACTGTTAGGATTTAGGCAGCAGAGGCCCTTGTAGGAGAAATGTCGGTACCTTGATGCATGTGTACTTCTCTCGTTAGTTCACAGTGTGAGTTCTTTTGTGACGACCCCTACCTGCTATAAGAGGCCGTCTCACCCAATTGCCAATGCTTGACTTACTATCCCTAACTAGTGACCACGCCCCCTTCGAGCTCGGAGTTGAGTACCTGCTCTTTGGATTGATTCCTGGTATCCGGCTTGAACTCTTCTATCCCGAGTTGCCTTGTCTACTTCTGCTATCCATCAGAAGTTCTGTTCCTTCCCTGACGAGCTTGTGTCTCGCTGATCCGCTCCTCTCCCCACGGAGCCGGCCAGCGTGCCACGCCTTCCTTTGCTGACCTGCCTTCGTGAAAGCGTCTGTACCGCTGATCCGCTCTTTTCCCCACGGAGCCGGCCAGCGCGTCACGCCATCTATTGCCGACCCACCTTCGAGAAAGCGTGTGCGCCTCTGATCCGCTCCTCTCCCTACGGAGCCGGCCAGCGCGCCACGCCATCTTTTCCTGTCCCGCTTTCTTGAAAGCGTGTGCGCCGCTGATCCGCTCCTCTCTCTACGGAGCCGGCCAGCGCGCCACGCCATCTTTTCCAGTCCCGCTTTCTTGAAAGCGTGTGCGCCGCTGATCCGCTCCTCTCCCTACGGAGCCGGCCAGCGCGCCACGCCATCTTTTCCAGTCCCGCTTTCTTGAAAGCGTGAGTGCCGCTGATCCGCTCCTTTCCCTACGGAGCCGGTCAGTAATTCTTGGAATCCCCACTCCCCTTAACAAACTAGGGGACTCTCCCTCTTTTTGAATCACCCTACGTGACCTTGAATGGTTGTGGAAGTGAGTGGTTGTGTTTGTCGTCCCTTAGTAGTTCATCTTCTCAGTATTCCCTCACCTGCACTTCCTGGTCTTTCATCGATTGGGCCTGGGTTATGCGCTCATAGGACGCTGAGAAATATCAGAATATCCTGGGACTCTATCACTGGTAAGTGAACTGCATATGTTGGGAAGTGACATGCATTAATGTTCTTGACTACTGTTTAGTTCTTGAGGAGTAAGACCAGTCTTATTTGTTATCTCTTTTGTTTAGCTTCTCTGTGGAACCAGCTCCCCACTACCACGCTACCTGGTGTCATCTCTGGGGAAAGAGTGGTGGTCACTCTATGCGTTATTCCCCTTACTTTTGGTTAGCAGCGTCTTGTGAGTGAGTTACTATACCTCCTCCAGGAGTTGTTGTCTAAAGGTGGGGGGGAACTAATTTCTTTGCTCCTGTGGAATCTCACGTGGATTGGACTTCAGACCCGACACAAGACACCCATGAACGACCTGAATCTGTCGACGACGGTGGGCATTCATCTTCCTTGCCCCGGGTCACTGCCCAGTGACTTTGAACACTGTCCCCTCTGCTTTCAGGTCTTCATTCTTCTGAATCCAGGCTTGGATTCCACCGGACACTTCTCCTGTCTTCACAAGCAGCAAGTCTTCATTGGCTCCCATTGAAAACGACGCCGCGACCCGACACCAAAGGACACCTTTGCACCCGGCTTCCCTGGGTGAGGTAACTCCAGCACTACGGTGCTCCTGTGGGTGTTGGCCCTGGAACTACTTACCCTGTAAGTGACTTGCTTGTAGCTACTCCCGGAGTGCCCTTAAACTCTTAATTTCCAACCGCGTCTTGCCCCATTGAAGTCTACGGCGATCCGCGCCTGTGTTCACGCACTGCATGCGTCCCCCGTGGGTCCTTTACTTACCTGCCTTGGGTGGTTTCGTGAGGCACCAACACTTCTGAAGGTCCTAAGCCTTGTCCCTTTGCAAGTCGTTGTTCCTAAGTCTCTTTTTTAGTATATGGTCTGGTACGCCCCTAGGGCCCCAGCCATATTGTGCTTAATTTATTGTGAAATGTTGATTTGTGCATCTGTTCCTGACTTCTAATCTCATAAAGAGATTAGTAGAGAGTTGTTTAGTAATAAATACATATATATTTGATATATATACCTGTGTGGTGTCTTTTCATTTGGTTATTCAAGAGATTGTGTGGTAAAACAAGCTGCTTTACATTCCTCCAAGACTTAGCCTGAAGGCTGCTCTCCACAGCTACCACTAGGATAGCTTTCTTTAAAGGTTGTCTTAAACCTATCTACCCTAAGAGTCGACTTTAACTAGTGAACAGCATATACCAGGCCAACTTCTCACAGAACACAACTTCCTAATTTTAGGAGGGTGGGGACTAAAAAGGGGAACTGATCCTGTGTTTCCAGGAGTCTATTATGTATGTGGGAATAATGCCTATTATAGTTTACCTTTGGAATAGTTTTTCCAAAGATCTACCATGTAGACAGAATCAATGGAATCAATGAAAATTCTAATGGACTAACACGGAGAAGAAGAGCTAGTTTTTCTGAAAAAGTAGGTGATATATTTAGTGCATTGATACCCTCAGTTGGAGTCATTCTAAATTCACGTAAAATTTGCAAATTGTCAACCATAGTTGATCGTCTTTCTACAGATACTGCCGGAGGATTCTTAATGATCAATACAGAGATGGTTGCAATAAGGTCTATGGTTTACAAAATCGTCTTGCTCTTGATATTTTATTGGCAAAAGAGGGCGGAGTCTGTGGTATGTTGAAAATTCAACGTTGCTGCACTTACATTCCGGACAAAAGTAAGGAAATTAAAGGGTATATTAGAAATATTACAAGAATGCATAATGACTTGACCCAACTGGAGGTTGACAGTGTATGGGGAAGATTAACAAAGAGTATAACATCAATAGGGAATTGGTTTACTAATTTTGGAAAGAGTTTTATAGGTCAAATAATATTACCAGTAGTTGTGATAATGACAATAGTAATGACAGTAATGATCACATGTAAATGTTGCAGAAGCAAGGGAAAGAGAGGAATACATATAGAAAGAGAAGGGAGAGGAATGAAACAAAAGAGGGAATATGAAGAAATTCAGTTAGAGGAAATGAAAGGAAAGCTGTACAAAAAGATGAAAGATTTAGAAGGAAAAGAAGTAAGTGACGACATGAGGAGAGGAGAAGGAAAAAACTGAGATGTGCTAAAGTTGGCATCTGGGAAGGGATGGGTAATTTTGTGATGGCTCAAAATGCCATCAGAGAGGGGATTGATGGAGCAAGGTCTCGTAAGAAAGAGACTTGCTCGGAGGCAATCTGCTCGTTTAACTCATTAACAAGATTATTAATTATGTTTGGTGAATAATTAATACACACCACATGAACACGCGGGTTAGTGAAGCTTGCTTATGTGTGTATTAATGTGGATAACAATGAAAACGGACAAATACCGCTTTAAACGGGGAAACTGTTGTGCGCATGTGTCAACTGCATCTATGCAGTCTGACGAGGTAACGCTTGGAGGGAAATTCTAGCGCATGAGCAGAAGACACTAAAATGGAGTCTTGAAGACTTGCGTGCATGGCATCTGCTTAGCTGAAACTAAAGCTATTTTACTAATGCTAATGCGGGAAAAGTATTAATAAGAAAAGGGGAATAGAGTAGAGGTGGGAGGTATACAGTGTGACCATTTATTTGTGAAATTAATATTTGTCTTTCTGACTTTATTATTAGTGCGTATTTGGGCCTCTCACACATAACTGAATTAAGCAGAGTGATGAAACGACTGCGCATGTCCACTGAAAGTTAACCCGGAATGATGACATGGAGGTTGAACGGGAGCCAAGGTCGCAAATGACATACCCTGAGAACGGACGGTGAAAAGTTCAACGATGAAGACTCTTATTCATGATGTTATAATAATGTTGCAAGTAAAATGTGAAACCCGTATGAGAACCCAATACATGAATAAAAATTAAGGGGATGGGTTTGCGAACAATAGTTGAACTGATTTAAATGACATGTCAGCATGGTTTGATGGAGCTTCCCCCCTTGCCTGACCAATCATATTTTGTATTTTTACGACATTGAAACTTTAGTGGGCGGAACATGAAGAAACAAAGGTATAATTAAGGTAGCTTTAGTTAGTTAGTTGAGAAGTCGGGGTCGAAGAGGAAGGTCCAGATGCTGTGAGTCGGAGATGCTGTTGCTGGGAGGGATGCTGTGAGATGCTGATGAAGAATCGAATGCAGAACCTGAAGCAGAACTTTCTATCCTAACTTAATTGGGTTAGACCAGAAGATCACAGAAGAATTTCGAGGAGGAAGAGAGTGTCAGAGAGGGGTGCAGCGCAATCGTCAGTATTCTAGAGAGGTCAACTATCCTGTCCTGAATCCTGTCCTGAAGTCTTTGTCTCCTGACCTATCCTGTGGGACCCTTACCAGCCCTTTGGCCGGGGGGGTTGGTCTTTCACACCATTCTTGGTAACTATAATTTCACGTTATTTGCAAATGTTCTTTTCTCTCTGTCCTCTCCCTTTCTGAGCATTAATTATTGTATGAGTCCGAAGTATATGCTTGATGTTTAATCAATGAAATTTTCTCTCCTAAGAATGATGGTGACTGCACTGTATTTTTGAAATGGTTCACATGCATTTAATTTAGATAAAGATTTTAAACCTTCCTGAGTCTGTAATCGTTTACTTCAAACAAAAGAATAGTTAAGGGTTAAGTTAATTATCACCATCAACTAGTTCAACTAATGGTCCATCGACCAGAGGAAAGAACATTTTGATCAGTGAAAGGTTAGTTAGGAAAATTAAATAACTAATCCTGAATATTGTGAAGTATAAATATAAAACTTTGACACTCCAGCGGTTTACTCAATGTGTGTGTTTTATGGGCCCAGGTGAGTATATGGTAGTGGAATATCTGTTGTTGGTATACCGCTGGATCACTACAGTATTCAGGGACATGGTTTCTGTGCCCTGAAAATAAATCAAAAAATACATAACAGGGCAAAGTGACCACATCCTGATTGGAAAGGGCATTTGGGGAATCGCAAGGAGTGCACCGAAAAGCAGTGGCAAACATGCTGAAAACTTGAGGTATTTTTGAATGCATGACTGTAATAAATCTATTCTAATTCAAAATTTGAAGTGTTCTGCAAAGTACTGTGCTATTAGCAGGATTGACCACACCTACAATGTCAAATATTCAATAAGGAGTAGGTGAACGCAGCCTACCCTGTACAGAAATGTATTTAAAACATTTAATGTAAGATTTGATCACTTTCCTTATCCATTATTAGTCCTGTAAAGCAGCCAGAGCCCCAGTAAAGTGATTATGAGAGGTAATGAATTGTGAGAGAGGATATGTGAGAGCGTCTGTGAGTGTGAGGAAGAGTGCAATACACAAACATCTATGCCATGCACAATCTACCACTGGACACACTACCAATGGAAAGTCACTAATTACCCTGCAGTACTTATCTTTAAATTAAATATGTGCAGAATAACAATAACTGCAACCAATTTGGTAAAATATTGGAAAACACTATTTTTGTCTATTTTGGAGGTTATGCGGCCAAACCAAAACACTGATAAGCAGTGACCTTAAAGGTTTAGAAAATACTGAAAAAATACCAATGAAATTAACAAAAAATATACACTTGATAGCAGGGCAGCCTACTCACCAGCCAATGCTACATCTGCATACTGTTTGGAGTAAGCAATGGGATTTTTGGAGGGCCCTCGCTACAATGATTTTGGCCAAGTGCTGGACTGCCACAGATTTGGAAAAAATAATCAAAGGTGGGGAGGCTGGAGTACAGCTCAGGTGAAAGGGGGTGGTAATATTAGCAGACGGAGTAAACCATCTCCATGGGAAGTGTGAAGGGATGGCACACATTATGTGAGGAGATTGATTTTTTTAGAGCACTTAAAAGGTTAATGAAGTACACATGGTGAGTAGTGGGCGCAATGTGTAAAGATTAACAGAGTCTGTGGGGGACTGAGGATGCAGGTGAGGTACTTGTAAAGACTGGCAGAGGTTGCACATGTGTTTGATGACACTATGGTAAGATAAACTGTAAAGGATCACAGAGATTACACATGGGATTGAGGACACTATGGTAAGGTATATTGTAAAGGTTCAGAGTGGTAACATATAAGATTGAGGTCACAGATAAGGTATATTGTAAAGATTCATAGATGTTATACATGGAATATGGACACTAGTAAGGTATATTATAAAGTTTCTCAGAGGTTACACCTTGGATTGAGGGCACTATGCTAAGATTGATTATTGAGGATCACAGAGGTTACATATGGGATTGAGGACACTGTTAAAGTATATGTAAAGATTCACAGAGGATACACATGGGAATTTAGGACACTGGTAAGGTATATTGTAAAGATTCACAGAGGATACACCTGAGTTTGGGGACACTGTAAGGTACAGTGTAATAATTCATAGAGGTTACACCTGGGACTGAGGACACTGGTAACGTATAGTGTAAAGATTCAGAGAGGTTGCACAAGGGGTTGATGACACTACTGTAAGGTTAATTGTGAAGGTTCAGAGGACCCAGGTGTAGTGTAAAGATTCACAGAAGCTATACATGGGATTGAAGATACTAGTAAATTATATTGTAAGGATTCATAGATGATACACTGGGATTGAGGACACTGGTAATAAATATTGTAAAGATTCACAGAGGTTATACATGGGATTGAGAATGGAAAACATCCTTTACCACGCAGGCAGAATGGCGACCTGCCTTTACTCCGCAGTCACTACCCCAACTGCGTCCTTTTACCATGTAAGTCATTACAACAACTTGCTTTAGGGGGAGCGTTATTGGACTGGTGTTCAATTTTAAGTCCAACACCTTTCCTACTGATACACTGACTACTGTTGGAATAGTAATTCATAATATTCCAAAGTCCAGCACCCCCCTAAAGCGTTGTAATGATTTGTGTGGTAAAGGAACACATGGTAACATTGAAGATGGGGTAGGGACTGCGGAATAAAGGCAAGTGTGGAAAATGCATGCGATCTTCCATCATACATACATTGAAAACACTGGCAAGGTACATTGTAAATATTAACATAAGATATGCCTGAGTTTGAGGGCATTAGTAAGTTATATTCTAAAGATTTACATAGGTTACACATGGGATCAAGATTCAGAGAGGTTATACATGAGATTGAGGATACTGGTAAGGGGTATATAAAAGATCCAAAGATGTTACACATGGATAAGAACACTGGTAAGGTTATTGCAAAGATTCACAGAGGATACACTTAGGACTGTGACATTAGTTAAGTATGTTTTAAATATGCACAGAGGACACACCCGGGATTGAGGTATTGAGGACACTGGTAAGGTATATTCTAAAGATTCACAGAGGATACTCCTGGGATTTAGGGCACTATGCTAAAATACATTGTAAAAGATCACATAGGTTACACATGGGATTTGGACACTTGTAATGTATATTTTTAAAATTCATAGAGGCTACAGAGGTTATGCATGGGACGAGGGCACTGGCAAGGTACATTGTAAAGATTCACAGAGGATACACCTGCGATTGAAGGCACTGGTAAGGTATATTGTAGGAATTCACAGAGGTTACACATAAGATACAGGTACTGGCACAGCATATTGTAAATATTTATAGAGGTAAAACATGGGTTTGAGGACACTGGTAAAGTGCGTTGTGATGAGAGTCTCAGAGATTACACATGGTATAAGGACACTCGTAAGGTATTTGTAAAGATCACAGAGGATTCCCATGGGATTGAGGACACTGGTAAGGTATATAAGGTATATTGTATAGATTCACAGCTAATACACCTGGGATTGGGGACACTGGTAAGGTATAGTATAAAGATTCACAGAGATTACCCAAGGGATTGAGGCCACTGGTAAAGTATATGTAAAGATTCACAGTGATTACACATGGGATTAAAACACTGGTAATGTATATTGTAAAGATTCACAGGGGTTACACTTGAGATAAGGGCATTGGTAAGATATATTGTAAAGATTCACAGAGGATGTATCTGGTATTGAGGGCACTGGTAATGTATATCTCAGTATACCTAGGTATTTACAACACTATGGTAAAATATGCTGAAAGGATTCACAGAAGATATGCATGTGGCTGAGCACACCATAGTAAGTTGCCATATTATTGCAAGCTTGAAAGGTAGACTCAAAATGTTTGTTGCTGTAAAATAGATCTCCAGACTAATGTTTGGTGGCACGTATCACAGTGCCCCATGGGATTTATACATGTTCCTGATCATATCCACACATTATCACAAATGAAGATTTGATGAGTTATACGTGTGTGAGAGAATAAATTTGAGAAGAATTAAGGAGAAGAAAAAGATCTATTTTACTGCTACAAACATATTGATGGATGAAAATCCATGCCCTGATGAAGTTCACATGTAGTGAACAAAATGCGTTGCCTGTCTGATGACATCATTAAAAACAATAAAAATTACTTTGGATTACATGTGACTGCTTGGATTGATATCTATTGGACATTGACTTGGCGGTGCACTCCACGTGTATATGTTGGACTTTTCTGACCTTTTTGTCGCATCTCTTGAAACAGCAGATGCATTGTTTGTGCATGCAGAATAGAATATGCCCTAAGGATTGTTTGGGACAAGTAGGAAGGTGCGGTTGGTGCTGTGGCTCGCTGTTTCACTGGGTTTGGATTACTGTGCCAGTATCTGGTGGAATGTCTCAACCAACCTTCAGTGGTATGCTACAAGAAGTTCTTTCTTCAATGATGAAACACATAAACTGCTTCATTCAGTTTCCTACAAACCAGACAAGCCCTGTGCTCTACTAAAACATCAGTCTATGTGATGTTCCCGTGGTGCACAGGGCTTAGCCATAGCTAAAAGGCCCCGTAAAGCTCCCCTGCATGGCTTTGTAAATATAGAGTATAGCAAAGCAGCGCAAGTCACTGCCTTGCCTTACTCTGAGGCATTCCATGGGTGTTGCTGTGGTTTTTCCCATGCACCACCCATGGACTTTGACGCTGCCCCAGATTTACAATATCTAGGAAACCTGGGGTAGCGCCAAAACCTTCGGCCTCCCTAGAGCAGGCATAACAAGGAAAAATGTTTACATTTCTTCTCATTTTTTCCTCTTTCCATGTGCACTGTATTTTGAAACACACATAGAATTAGGAAAATCCCTCTTGTGATTGTTTTTGTGCAATAAGGTGCCCCTTCCTGCACAAAAACAATCCTGGCAACAGCAGGGGTGCCTGCGTTGGTGCTCGGCTGCAAATTGTGCTCCGGCACAGGCAGAAAGGACAGGAATGCACCATATCTTGTAAATAGGGTGCATTCCTGCCCTTTCGAATTAACGTAGGACAGCACAGCAAAATGACTTGCAGCACTGCCCTACACCAATTCTTTGTAAATATGCCCACTGGATCTTACCAATGTCAAGGGAGATTTCTATGCTTTGGGCTGCCTACCACATGTGGTTGGAGCAATTGATGGCACACATATTGCCTTAGTGACACTGCACACCAGAGAACAAGTGTACAGCAATCGAAAGAACTTCCATTCAATTAATGTGCAAGTTGTCTGCTTACCAGATTTGTACATCACAAGCATGTGTATGCATTTTCCTGGATAAAACCATGACTCCTTTGTACTACGGAACAGCTAAATACCCCTGTAAATGTCATAACTTGGAACTGAGAGGGACTGGCTTGTTGGTAGATACTATCTGTCATTATGTTATACGGGTTATGTAAAGTGTAATGATCTAAGATTGTGCTTTATATTTTTGGCTCATATATTTTTCCCTTCCCACATAGGAGACTCAGCTTATCCTAACAACCATGGTTTCTAGCACCACCGAGGAGTCCACCAACGCCAGGGAAGTCTGCTTCAATGAGGCCCATGGAAGGAGACAGAGGCCAGTGGAGGGGACTTTTGGGCTCCTCAAGACCAGATTTTGATGTCTGTATAAGACTGGTGTACCCCTCCTCTACTCACCCGAAAAGGTGTGCGAAATCACCATGGCATGCTGCATGCTACACAACATTGCCCTGTGATGGAACATTCCTTACATAGCAGAGGAAGAAGCCCATGAAGAGCCAGTAGATGAGGTTGTTGAAATGCCAAATGAAGATGATACTGGTGAAGAGGAAAGAATTGACTTACTTCAAGATGTTATTGACAACGTCTTCACATGAGTGTAAGTGTATCATTGCATTTTATTTTATGAAATGTTAAACTAACTTTTAATGTGATGAGTATAAAAGCCTGTACTGAACATTTTTTTAAAACGCCAAGTAAAGTGACATTCATGGCAAAGATGTTTGTTGATAAAAGTCTTGACATCTTGACTACTGTGTTCATTTGCATTCTTCATATTTGATTGTATTCATTTGTAAGGTGTTTATTTTGTAATGTAATTTAATAGGCCTTTTTCTTTTTCTCTGTTTTAGGACCCATCACCATGGCATATTCATTTGGACATTTCAAATTTTGTGACATTTGCAGTTATATGCTGCTATTGTGAAGTACAAAGAGAACATGGATTGATCCTGTGGAAGACACACACAGACTTTGAGTGGGCATATTTTGTAAGGAGACAACTTGCACAGTGATTGAATGGAAGTTTGTAAAATTGCATTAGACTTGTTTTCTTTTGAATGTTGCTGCTTGATTTGTTCTAATCACATGTGGTAGTCGACCCAAAGCATACTAGTTTCCCTTTTATTGACAAACAGCTCATTTTGTGTTAAGTGCATGAAGCTGTTGATGTGTTTCATTATTGTAGAAATAACTTCTTGTAGCACACCACCTTAATGTTGGTTGTGACATTCCCCCAGATACTGCAACAGTGTATTGGAATGATCCTTTGGCCACCAAATTGAGTGCTGTCCGGATTTAGGACTATTGGTGTGATTGCTGTGCAATTCCTATTGTGAGGCAAAGTATCTGGCTCCAGCTGATGACATTTCAATAATATTTTGCCTATTGAATCTGATTGTTTTGATTACATGCCCTTCTTCCGTGATAGCAAGCTGCGAAACTGGAAATGTAAAAATGCCACTGAGTATTTGTGTGATGTATGGTTTGTTATGTTTAAGAAAAAGTTGACAGACCAATCTATTTCAAATATAATACAATGCTAGTTGATGATTTTTTGGCTTTTTGTATTTTATTGTCTATTTGTGAGAAACATTACCGACTTGCAATTTATTCATAAATAAACAATCATTTGATTGTTTACATTTCAAAATGTATGATGGATGGAAAATAGAGGACTAAATACAGAAAAAGATTACAACACCAGTCTTTGACTTTGTCAGTGTTGCTTTTATTAAAAGAAAAACAAATACATTAAAACAGGATATAAACCAAAAGCAAACAAATAGGGGAAAACTAAGTCATGATGAATGAAACCATTATTGAAGAGCCAAAATTGTTTGAAGTCCAATGTCCAAAATACAACTGGGATCAGAAACGTAAATGTGTCCAGAAAATAGTCCACATAGTGAATGGTGTCACACACTGGAGGAAATTAGGTTCTGCTTCTCTTGGTGGTAATGCCGTGCCATCTCTCCTACTGGTCCTCCTGAATGTGTGCTCCTGCTGGGGACTGATGGATCCACAGTTGCAGGGACTGAGGTAAGTGTAAGCGTTGCCTCTTGTGGCAGGGCCTCTCTTTTTGTGACTAAGGCAAATGTAGTTGGACCCAGATGTTGTTGGACCACAGAAAGTGGAAGATGATACTGGAAAATCCCTGCACATATGGGTGTAAATATTCTCCAGCACCATAGTCAAGGATTCTCCATCTGTACATTGTGTTCCATCTGCAACTGCTTCATGTCCCGGAGCTCTGTGAGTACCTGTCCAATCATGTCTTGGAACTGATGGAGGGATCCCAAGACTTAGTTGAGGATGGCCTTGGTGACAGCAATCCAGTGGCCTCACTATGGTAACCCACAGATTCCCTCACACAACCATGCTGGTCCACAGATTCCCTCCCACGACCCCTACCTTTACTACCCTGTGCCCTTGCTCCAGTGTACCCCATCACACTGGTTCCTGGCTAGACTGGAGGTGGTAGTATCTCAACAGCAACCAGGACTCGGGGCACAAGATTGGAGTGGTGTTGGTTTGGACACAGGAAGCGAAGGTATCCATGAGCTGTAACAGCTGGGGTTGGAGGTGTAGGTGTGGACCGAGTGAGACTCACTGGAGCTGTCTGCCCGGGCAGGCCAGATGGACCTGGTCACTCCTCTTCATCTTGACTTTCAGGAGTGGAGTCATCCCTGCAGGGAAAAGGAAATCAATATCATGATTATACTTCTCAGTGGTATTGTGATTATTTATTTATTTATTTATTTAATAGTTTTATATAGCACTGGCCAGACCCGGAGGTATCGGAGCGATTTACAACATTTGTCATGCAGCAATTGAGAACAAAGTATAACAGTAGTAAACCGACGAATCCTGTTCGGGGGGGCAGAGGAGTGAGTCAAGAGGTAGGTGATGTGAAGGTCTTCTTATCAAAGTGACTGTATGCTCCAAAGGGCAAGATTCAGCGTTAGGCAGCTTCTATCCTTTTGGAGGAGTTTGGTTGAGGAAGAGGTCTTTGAGCTGGCTTTTGAATTTTTTGAAGGAGGGGTTAGTCCTGGTATGGACTGGGATGGCGTTCCAGATTTTGGGTGCCTTACCAGAGAAGGAGCAGGATAAGGTTTTTTGTTTGCGAGTTTTCGGAGGGATGAGAAGTAGAGTGTTAGTACTCCTGAGATTCCTTGTCTGACCAGCCTTGTTGAGTATGGAGGCCAGGTAGGCAGGCTTGCCAGTGTGAAAAGCTTTGTGTGTGAGACAAGCAGTTCTGAAGTTGGCCCGCATTTCGATTGGGAGCCATTTTAACTCTCTGAGAGCAGGAGAGATGTGTTCGTATTTCTTTACTCTAGTGACCATTTTGGCTGCTGCATTTAGAGTTGATCTGAGGGGAGCTAAGTGACATTTTACCGTGCCTGTGAGGGTAGCGTTCCCGTAATCCAATCTGGACAGAACCAGGGATTTTGTGGCTTGTTTAAGGTCTTTGGGAGGGATGAAGGGCTTTATTTTGTTGAGTCATTTTAGGTTGAAGAAAGCACTCGTTGCGGTGTTCTTGATATGTTTGACCATGTCTAGGTTAGGGTCCAGTGTGATTCCTAGTGATTTTACGGAGTCGGCCGGGATGAGATTGCAGTTGAGAGCATCAATGGTTTTTAGCCATTCTGTGATTACGGGGGTTTGCTCTTTGTTGGATATGAGAAGAATTTCTGTGTTATCTTGGTTGAGTTTTAGGTGGTTGTGGGCTAGCCAGTGTTGGACTTCTCTTAGAGTGTCATTAAGTCTCTGAATGTCACCAATGGAGGAAGTTTCTAGGTAGACCTGGGTGTCGTCTGCATAGAGGTGGAAGGGGATGTTGGCTTTTTTGAGTATTGTGGTGAGGGGCTCCATGTAGATGTTAAACAGTGAGGGTGAGAAAACTGATCCTTGGGGGACGCCCCTGCTTATGGGGAGTAAGTCAGACGTGAAGTTTTTAATTTTTATTCTTTGGGAGCAGTTCTTCAGGAATGAGGTAAACCACTGTAGGACCACCTCTTCTGCTCCAACCCTTTCTCGGAGTACATTTATGAGCAATTTGTGGCCTACTGTGTCATAGGCTGCCGATAGGTTCAGGAGAATGAGTAGACAGCATCGGTCCTTATCGAGTGATTTGTAGACATCATCTATGACATTCAGGATCGCTGTCTCTGTGCTGCAACCTTTTCTGAAACCTGATTGGTGAGGGTCTAGAAAGGTGTGGTTGTCCATGTGTTGGGAAAGTTGAAGGAGAACACATCTTTCTAGTATTTTGGCTAAGAATGGGAGATTGGAGACAGGTCTGAAGTTATTTAGATTGTTTGGGTCAGAGCCCGGTTTTTTCAGTAATGGTGTGACTTGGCCGATTTTGAGACAGTCTGGCATAATTCCGGATTTCAGGGAGCTATTTATAATCTTTGTCCAGTGCGGGGCTAGGGTGAGTTTGAGCTTTTTGGCCAGTTGGGCTGGGATAGGGTCCTCAACGTGTGACGAGGGATTGGATCTGGTAATCATTTCAATGATTTCTGTTTCGGAGATGGGATTGAATGATTTCCAGTTTTTTGGGGGGTGCCTGGGTGGGTTGTTGTCTTCTTTGCAGGGGGGCGGGCTTTTATTGGGTGGGCGGAGATGGTCATCCAGGGAGAGCTCAATCTTGGTGATTTTATCGTTAAAGAAATTGGCAAAGTTATCACATAGTTCTTTTGAAGCTTGCACTGTGGTTGAGGGGGGCTTGGAAGTTTGTTGTCTAATGAGATTAAAGAGTTCTTTGGGATGATTTTTGGCATTGTTAAGTGCACCACAGAAGAAGGAAGTTTTTTCATTTTTGATGTGCTTTTTATATTTCCTGCGTTCAGTTTTGAGTTGATCAAGGTGGCTTGTGGACGGGTTGTTTCGCCAGAGTCTTTCTGCAGCTCTTAGTTGTCTTCTTTCAGAGTTTAGGTCTGTGTTGAACCAAGATCTCGAAGGAATGTTCCTGACTTGTTTTTGTTTCAAGGGAGCTATTTGTTCAAGTATGGAAGTCATTGTTGCATTGTAGTGTGAAGTAAGTTCTGTTGTAGAAAGGTCGCATGCGGTGGAGGGAAAGACTGCACTTACCCTTTCTTCTAGGTCTGTGAGTGGAATCTGTCTTAGGTTCCTCGCCCAATGAGGGGATTCTTGTGTGCGAGGACGGCACTGGGGCTTTTGATTGGTGTGAAATAGAATGATGTGGTGGTCTGACAAGTCGACAGGGAGGATGTGGTCAATAGTGATTGCATCTTTGTGGTCTATGATGGCATCCAGGATTGAGCCTCTTTTATGGGTTTGTTCTGTGCAGTGTTGGATCAGATTATTATTGCGTAGAAGTTTATTCATGGATTGGTTCAGAGAGTTGTTTTCATCATTCAATGTAGGTTGAGGTCGCCTAGTATTATGTTGTTCGAGTCCGAGAGTGAGCAGTGGGTTATCAGGTCGGACAGGTGTTCTCCAAATGAAGGGGTGTTGCCTGGCGGATGGTATAGGAGATGGCAGTATAGCGATTTGTTGTCAGTCGTCTTGATGGTGGAGGTTAGGTATTTAAATGAGTTATATTTGAAGGAGTCTGTTTCCGTTACGGAGATGTTGCTCTTGTGTATGATTGCAATACCCCCGCCTCGATGGTTCTTTCTGTCTTTATTGATGATTGAGAACCCCGGGGGCACAAGCATGTCAATGATAGGGGATGAGGAATCATTCAGCCAGGTTTCTGTGATGAACGTGATGTCAATGTCATGAGTGAGGATGGTTTCTGCCAGTTCTGTTGCGTGTTTGGTAGCAGATCTGCAGTTTATGAGCATGCAGTTGGTCGACCCCTTGTTGTTGTGTTTCTCCGTTAGTGGAGCCATGGGGATATTAGTGAGGGAGGTTGGAGGTCTTGGCGTTCTCTGTATGATGCGGTCTCTTCCAAATCCCGTGATAACCTGGATCTTGGAGCTGGGGTTGAAAGCTGAAGTTGCTTCATAGGATTTGGCAAGATCAATCGCCTCGCTCATGGGCATTGCGGCGCTTGTTCTTTTGGGTTTCTGAGGCTGGTTCCTGAAGGGGGTTGAGTTCCAGCTGTGCCATTGGGCCTTGGTGTGACTTGTGTTATTATCATTGGTAGCTATGGGTGTGGGGTGTGGGCATTGGGTAGGATCCAGAGGCGTGGTGTGGTTCGATAAGATTTTGTTGATACCCTGCATTATGATCTCTAGCTGGCATTCCATCCGAGCAAGTCTCTGAGTCGTATTCATAGAGGAAGGTGAAGGGTGGTTTGGGTTCAAGGTGTCCTGAGCAGGGCGGTCCAAGAAAGGAGAGAGCTTGTCAGTGGGAGTGTGGCTCACAGTGTTAAAGATTCCTGTGTTGCCCCTGAGGCTAGCCGTGGGCATGAGGTGTGAAAAGTCACTATTATTTACACAGTTAACACAGTTTAAGTCACAGTTATTTACACAAACAGTTTAAATTTCATACAAAACAATGTCGCATAAACAGGTAAGAAGATGTCCTGAAATGTAAAAAAAAATTAGGAACTGTACATGATCTGTACCAACCATTCAACACAACACAGTAGAGAAAATAAATGTGAAATTATCCATTCCAAAGCCTAGCAGATTAAAAACAGACATTTGCACAACTTAGAAGGATGTTTAGCTTTAGTCATCATATTAACATTGCAGAATACTTTTTTCACATATACCACTTGTTTTACAAACTTTGATTTGTGCAACTAATGACATCAATTGAATTACATGACAAGAAAAGGACAGCATGCAAAACTTAAACACAAACAATTTTCAAAAGACAGAATTAAATGGAGATTGATTTATAAATTCCATTTTACCACATGTGAAAAAAGGTTTGAAAAGGGAGAGTGAGCAAAGTTAGATTGCAATATTATTTTCACAAAACAAAAGCACGGCATCATAGTAGCTGTAGTTTTTTCAATGATACATTCAGAACACTTGCAAAATTGTAACTTCAATATAACTAGGGAATATCTGCAGTAAAAAGAGAACAGGCATTCACTATATGAAACCAAAAATATGTTATTTGGTGTACAAACACTTACAGCACAATAACATCATGTGAAATGTAATGGAGATTGAAACCTGTTATCTTACATACATCACAATATATTCAAACAAACAAGCCAAACAAGTTATTACTGACATATTTAGGGTTGTTTGTTAAAGAAAACTTGCAATGCACATTAGCAATAGAAACCTTCAAGGCAAACAGGACATTAAGGTTTAGTGATACCTTGAAAAGTGTAACTCACCAGTCTCCTCTCCACCAGGGATTCCTGTCAAGCCTTCAGAATGTAGGATCTATAAGATCTTCTCCTACCAGGGAAAAAGCTGAAAGGGAGGCTGGGAGAACCTCCACCAGCCCTCTGGGCCACCAGGTAACCCTCAGAGGCCAGGGAACACACTCTCTTCCTAATTTCCTCCTGGTTGTTTGCTACAGCATTCACTCAGTCAATTATTCTGGCCCACGTTTGCCTTTCCTGAGCTATAGACGTATTTTGTACTTGGGCTTCAAACAATTGTGGCTCTACTCTTATGATTTGATTTACCATGACTGACAACTTTCCCTCAGTAAAATGGGGATTTCCCTTCCCTGCCATTCTGAGAAAATAAACTTAAATAAATTAAATAACACACAAGATAAAAAGAAACAGAGAGCAAAAAACATAAAAAACCTGACTTCAGTGGAAAAGTGCTCAGGTACAAAGTTCTGCTCTGCTGGAGTGACAAAGGATCATGATCTGAAATGGAGCATGTTTTATAGTGTGGTATGCAGGTGTAAACAATTAGCCAAATCACATCAGATGTGTGATGCTAGCATCTATCCTACTGCCACAGGAATAGACCAATGTTTACTGTGTCCTTGGATGGAATCACTTCATTGGCAAACCACCACTAGAACACCACCTGCACAACTGTGAAATCTAAATAGGCTCAGGGCAACCCACTGCCCTGATGGCGATGGAGTACTATTGTTATATTTCATATAGGTACCCCGATATAGGTCTAGGTATCATCATAACCCTTCACCTACATTCTCTCCTATACTACATACATAACGGATTGGGAGGACTGACCTTTTACCCAGTTACATTACTACACATAAGTACGTAGGGTTTTTCCCTGGACACTGGCCTCATAAATTATGCATGAGGATTCTTAGTTTCTTGGAATTACAGCAGGACCATCATCTCCTGCATAATAACTGTGTATAAAGTTCATTCCCGACATCATCCTAAGTACGACACTGGCACAGCAAGGTAGAACCCCTGGGGATACCTTAGGGTATATAAACACCACATCTTGCTGAGATAGGGAGAGGAGATCACGACTTCCATGCCGACACACTGACGCGAGATGCTGAGGTTCCTGCATGCAGATACTCCAGCTCGCAGTGGTCTGATATCCCTTGCGGGTTGTTCAGCTCGAGATCAGAACGGGGTCCCGCAGCCTAACATCAGGTAATGGGGTTGGCTTTATCCTAGAGGGATTCTTGGCTTTACACCTACTCACATGCTAGGTACACTTAGGTACATCTAGTTAGGGTGCATCGTAGGAGTACGCATTTTATTGCCATGTATTTTATATACTTGCCTATATTTATGATTTTAGCAAAATGGTAGAAACCTACTATCTGCTTACTTTCTTAGTGCTGCTACTCATTTATATATGCTACTGTCTACTGGTGATTTCAGTGCACTTATTTTACGCTAGAATAACGACTGTTCAAAAAATACTTATTGAAAACGTCCCAACCGTTTATTCTGTGTATCTCTCTGAGAACAAGTGAGCACGAGTGACTGAGCAAAAAGTAAGTTACTGTTTCCACGGTCCTGAGGGATCAGGGTTTTCATGTTCGATAGTTGCCAAGAACTATTCTCTCCTTGGTAAGAGGAGGTTATAGTGGTATTGCGAGCTAGCTGGTTCACAGGCCAACATACCCAGTGGGGGTGTCTGGAATCAGTCTGGACACCAGTCCCGCAGTGTATGTTGTCTAAACGCACAGATCCTATATAGGTCTTATAGGAACTACACAACACTATTTGCCAGCAGAGGAGTCTGCCGCATTGGCAGTGGTGAGCCGCATACACAGCGGTAAACACTCTTTCGACATGGAGAGTCAGCCTGCAAACGTCTAAATAGGACAGACTGGACTCTGCCAGCTTGACGGAGTACTTGGATACTCCACTGTGAAGTGATGACAGTAGTCCCACCAAGATCTAAATCAGGCTCTTAGTCTTTATCTTGGACCTTTTCTCTCGACGTCGAGTCCTCTGGTTCCTGGGGTCCAGAATTTGATTTGATGACAGGTGCCTGCTGCATTGTGATGCCTCAGTGAGCCTTTGGAAGTATGTGTACTCAGCATTGACATGGAGGAGCTCCGGAGCTGTCAGCGGGACAAACCAACGTGGTCAGGTTGAATGGCGGTATGACATCAGCGGCTTGACTCTTGACTACGAGCCGATCCCCTCCTGGAGCTTTTAAGCAAAACTTTGTAGAAAGTTTCCAAACTTTCAAAACTTGTTCCTCTTCGTTTCCTTTCGGGAGAGAAGTATCCAGCAGCAACAGCCAAGGGTGCAGAAACTCTGGATTGCCTCTTGGGAGCTAGAACTCAATCTCCCACAATGCACTTGCACAGTCCAGGAAAAATCCAGTTACCACTGGTCAGCCCAGGATAATCCTCTATTTGGGCTTGCAGGTGACTCCTTCCAGCACTTTGATACCTGTTGCTGCTCAGGGAGGCCACTCTTTTTCCTTTAAGACAGGCACAGTCCTTTCTTGGTGAAGCCTTGAGAGTGCAGCATGTGCAGTCCTTATGAGTGCAAGCCTTCTGTGGTGCAGTCCAAGGGTCCAGCAGGGCAGTCCTTTTTTTGTTATTTCAGGCAGTGTTTTGAGGAGCTTCTGCAGCTCTGCCTTATTAATCCTATATTCTGGGATGTGAAGAAGAGGGCACCCTAACCAATAGGGGAGAGAATGTAGCCTTATGGCTGGAGCGGTCGACCTTGAAGCTGGGGAAGACGCTCAACATCCTGTGAATCTGGGCAAATCACTAGGGGGCATATTAGCAAGAACGCCGTTAAAATTATCGCCGCTTTAGCGGCAGGAAACTGCAGCTAAAGCGGCGATAATGGGCTTGATAATATGCCCTTGTGAATTCCAATAGAAGCCCAGGATCACAGCAGAACATGGGCTTCTATTGGTATTCTCAAGGGCATATTATCAAGCCCATTATCGCCGCTTTAGCGGCAGTTTCCTGCGTGGTGCCAGCCACATAGTGCAGGGACACAATCAAAATGGTTTTTTGACATTGCGGCGGGTGGTGCAGCCAGCAGCACCCACCGCAATGTTAAAGTTGCAGGATGCGACCGCCATGGTGGCAGTCACATCGTAATCGGGGGTGTGGGACCGCTGCCTTACAGGTATCATACCACAAAAGTGGTATGATACGTGAAAGAATGGTAAAAATGCTAGGGATTGCAATTTGTTATGAGACATTGCAACATAAGTGGAGGGAAGCAACAGCACACATTGAATCAGTGGTGCACACAGTATCTATGACAAAAATCATGACAGCAAATAAAATGCACAGGATGTTTCCAGGAAGTGCATGTTGGAGAAGATGCAAAGCAGAGGGAGTGCATATACACAGTTGACGCAACTGACCTAAGATGCAAATATACAGAAAATTAGTCCTGGAAACATTACATTTATAATGGGGTTCTCAATTCCAAGATACCATGCTGCCAGCATTAGGAATAAGGCAAATGATGAGGAAGGGAGTGGAGGGAGGAGTGGGAAACCGATGTTCAAATTATGGGAGACAATGGTCGATGAAAGGCTATCCACACACTTAATAAAAGAGAGAGACATGTTTTGTCTGGGTGGCAACCAGGGCCGGACTGGCTACCGGGCATTTCTAAGTAAAGAATGGAAAACCAAATGGTTTTAAAGTATGCTTTAAAACCATTTGTTTTGCTTTCTTTCCTTAGAAGCAAATGCAGGTCCCCATCACCATAAATCAGCCCCTACGGCAGTAAAATCGGGCCCCAGCTTGGCAGCTGACCAAAACGCCCGGCAGCCAGTCCGGCCCTGGTGGCAACCAGTTCTAGATTCAGTGGGGTGTGACTGCAGAGAAGTATCACGCCCACCTAGGCTTTGGGCGTTACACCTGTTTGATTAACTGCATACAGACAAGACATTTAAGGCATGCCCAAAGTTAAAAGGGAAAGGACCCTATGGTCATCATAATAACTAGGATCACCCAAAAAAAAAAAAGTGGGAAGGATTAGAGGTGTTGGAAGAACATGTATTAATGAATTCTATGTTGAAAATATTTGTACTATGACATTGGGTATCATTCAAGACAAAGTAAAAGGTGAGGAGTGAGAACTGCTCTAACGACTGAAAAGAATAAGTGGCAAATGAAATGTTGAGTCAACCATTCACATGATATTGACATCAAAAAGTATAGACAAATAAGTGCTGGAAGGTATAAGTATGATATTTTATTGTTATGTTGTAAAGTACGACAGGGGTATGTCTAGTTGAGACTGTGATGCATGGGTGTTGTGATGTGTACATCTCTTTGGTTACAATGTTAGTAATTTCAGCCAAGGTAGGCAAAGTGGTTTCTCCTTGCCTAAGGAATTCTGAGACTTATAGGATGTGTTTACTACTGAAACTTTATGTGTGAGCACAACATCATCATGAAGTTCTCATGTGACATTCATAGTTGGTGATTTTTGTTCTGCTGGTGATTAATTTGCATCATTGAATCATTTGATATGTGTGCTAATGTTGTTTTCTGTGGCTACAGGTTTACATACCCTGTGATCAGAGGTACAATACTAGTGCAAGACTGTCTATGAACAGTACATGGATTCATCATAATCATTATCCATTATTTCGGTTCCTATAGAACCTTAAAAGGCAACAGCATACAATCATATAAAAATAAATACATTTATACAATTGCATACAGTTACAGTTAAAAATGATAACATTGTTAAAAGTTTTAAGAAATGAGCTTCAGCAATCTCGACTCTGATGTATTAAAATCTTGGAGCAACAATCAAAGAAAACAATTGTCATTTTTTAACCGTGAATTTTCAAACACCTCACATGCCATCTTGCTGATGAAAATTTAACAATTGAAAAAACAGCCGGGCCACTGATGTTTGTTCTGCATATTCTTAGTGCTATATGACAATCCCTAAAGCCCATTAGTTTACAGAGTGGTTTAATCCAATGGAAATGTTGCTTTTTATAGGCCGTGCAGAAGAATAAAACATGCTCTATGGACTCTACGCACAACCCATCGGACAATTATTAGATCTATATGTCTCATTTTTCCATAGACAAGTTAAAGTTGTTAACGGTAGGTTCCCCAGTCTGAACCTGACATAGAGTGCTCTTGCAAAAAGTTTAGCTACCATGTCTATGTACATGTCAAACTCAAAAGCACATTTAAATGATGAAAAAGCATCTGTCAAACTACTGAGGTAATCCTTGAAATTTTCCTTCTCAACACAAAATTCCAATAGGCTGATTTAAGTTTTTCAATAGCGACATGGATTCACTGCTCAGACCCTATTATGGCTTGGTGATAATGTGATTTGTTGATGTGCACGCCATAGAGATCTGTTTTCAAGCTGCAGATCATGTTTGAATCCCAATGGTCTCTAATCTGACCTTTACATGTCTACAGTTGTAACCAAATTACCAAGTGTATTTCCAATTATAGCCCTTTTGCAAGGTTTGTAAAGCACAATGACATTTTACAAGGTGTATTGCTCATTATGAACATTTGCAAATTACATCTGATATGGACTCGAAATATGGAAAAGTGAGGAGCGGTGATTACTCTTGCAACTGAAAAGATGAAGTAGCAAATGTAATGTTGAGTTGACAAAACGTGTTGAAGGCATTCCGTGAATATAATTATTTTACTGTACTGTTTTAACATAATCTGTGTGTCTAGCTGGGATGGGGATAATGAATGTTGTGATCTACACATCTGTAGTTACTATGTTAATAATTTCAACCTGGGCATGAAACTGGTAAGTCCTCATTTTCTAAGGAATTCTGAGACTTACAGGTGCTTTTGCTACTGAAAATCTATGTGTGAGAATAATGTCCAGTTCTCATGTGAAATTCACAGTTAATGATATTTATTTTAGCTGGTGGTTAATTTGCTTCATCAACTCATTTAATATTTCTTCAATTGTTGTTTTACTTACAGAGAAGTCTGGTGCGTGCCCTAAGGTAAAATATCCCTGCATGATCTTTCCTCCTCTCAGAACTTGCAAGAGTGACGCCGACTGCTTTGGGAGCAAGAAGTGCTGCCAGAATTCCTGTGGCTCCTGGTGCACAGTCCCTGTGAGCAAAGGTACAGTGCTAGTGCAAGCCTGTCTAGCAACAGGACACAGATTCACTGCTCCCACCCTATTAAAGCTTGTTAGATATTGTAATGTGGTCTGTCTCCAAACTGAAGATCATGTTTGAATTCCATTGGTCCTTAATCCGTCCTTGAAGTTTATAAAGTTGCCAAGTGTGTTCCTAATTGTATCCCTGTTGCAAGTTTCTAAAAAACACACAGACATTGTAAATAGAGTATTGCTCATTATTAAAATACACACTTTATCATTCCAATGTAGCTATCAGTAGAAGCTCTACATCAGGTGTGAGGCTCTTGTTAGATGGATTCAAAACACGTCTATTGTGCTGACTCTCAGACTTTCATCTGGAGTGAGATCCGTCTAATAGCCATGAAAATATCTGAAGCAGAGCAAAGAGACGAACTACGCAAAGCAAGAATAGATGACCTGCTATCTTAAAACAAGATGTCCAATCCCACGTCACAGCAAGAGTCACATGACACTCTTCCCCACTCGTAAAGCAGCAATCCCATCTCATAAACATATACCTGTCTGCAGAACCCACTCAAGATAAGACATACTGCCCACTGAAAAAAGGTACACACCCAGTCATGGCTGCAACACAGAGCTATGCCACTCATTTAGCAGAAAAGATGAATTGCTATCTTAAGGATAAAAAAGCATGGGTCATGTGGCATCCACATTTCAGTGTTAGCAAACAAACAGCGTAAGTCATATCTGGCTTAGTGTAGAACATAGTATTCCAGACCATGTTTTACTTGTAACACACAAATGCATTATGGGAATTGCAGTCAGCAAAACCACAAGGTAAGGCTGGTGGGTAGCAAACCAGATCTGTTAAAATCTATTGTGACACACAAGTCAGTCTCCACACACAGTGTGTTTCAAAATAACTTTATTGAACAAAACAATGTACAAAAGTGAAAACATGTCCAAATATGCTAACTAATCATGCACTGTTCAACATCACAGATGCACGTGAACAAGAGTCAGAGGACAGTGATGGACATGCACCACCAGAGAGTGAGTCTCAGTCATGAGAAGACATAGCAGTCATCACCAGCACCCACAACACCAGCTCTAAAAAAACGCAGGATCACAGTGGCAGCATTGTCTGCACTTGAAACAGGGGATGAGGGATAGCCTGAGCCTACAACAGCAGAGCATGTGAATACACCCACATCAAGACCACGTGTACAGCTGCAACGTAGGAACATGAGATTCAGGAGAAGCAGGGCAGCTGCAATGATGAGAGCTGCCGAAGGCGAGAGTTCTACATCCTACGATGGTCTAGAGAGTGCCATGTTAAGGGTACAGCGCCTGCAAGTGAAACACATGCGGTCAATGCAGGCAAACCTTTCCACTCTTGCATGCAAAATGGGGGACATGAGTGACAGTATCAAGCATCTAACAACAGCTGTGCAGAAAGGTCGCAGGGAAACCAATGAACAATTTGGTGAGATGACTGTAGCACTCAGGGGCATATGCAAAGTTTTGAAAGATGATCAGGTGTCCCATCGCAAAAGACACCACCAATTACTTGGAGGCTTGGATGGTTACACTAGGGCCATCAACTGGTTTAGCACCACAACTGCACAACTATCTCGACGTGCAATAGGCATGCAGTTGGAAATGAGCCATTGCTGCGGAGATGTTGCCAGGGGACTGATCCAAGTCACAAATGCTGTGGAGCAGATTCAGACCAATGCTGTTGCTGCCAGTAGTGTCATGGGTGGGGGGGATAGTGAGGATGCCTCCAGCCACAGTAGCAGCTTGGCACCAGTGACGGAATGCAGGAGGCGCAGCACACGCAATACGCCAGGATCGGAAAGCTCGCAAAGGGATGTGTCTGAGCACCCAGAACGGGCAATGGGAGTGCGAGGACGCAGGAAATAGTGTGGCCATGTCCACAGGAATCATTTTTGGTGAAGCAACCATAAACTACATTTGTCTGGACTGATGTAAAGTACCATGACATACCATTATGTCTGCACATCATTATTTTTAGGCTTCGCAAGTGTGCAATAACACTACTGTTTATGTTGGGTTAAATAAATCTAGTTGGCAAAGTAACAGTGTTGTGTTTGATTTGATAAATACCCACCTCAAAAATAATTCTGGGTAATTTCTGCACGCCGCTGTCTCCCTTCAGTTGCACTCGCTGCACTTCCTGCTTGTTGTGGGTGTATGTTCTCCTCGTCCTCATCGGGGTCACTATTCGATGTTTCAAGTGGTACGCCTCTGGCAGTTGCTATGTTATGCAACATGGCACATGTGGCAACTATTTGACAGCAGATGTCTGGCCTGTACTGCAACGCACCGCATGTTTTATATATGCAGCTAAATCGACTTTTCAGCAGTCCAAAGGTCCTCTCAATGACATTGCGCGTTGTCCTGTGTGCTGCATTGAACCAGTGTTCACTTGGTGTGCTTGGATTCAGGTATGGTGTCAAGATGAATGAGCACACAGCATATGCGCTGTCACCTATGGAGAAACAGCCAATATATTAGTCACTGCTATTTTTCACAGGAAAATAAAAATCTGCATAAGAGAGTGACATGTGTTTACCAAGCAGGAATCCTTCTCCAAATTCACCCCCCAAAAGGCGTGTATGTATGCCGCTGTGCCTAAAGATATAGGAATCATGCGTACTCCCTGGGTATCTTGCCACTATGTCCGTGATGATGTAATTCGCATTGCATATCACTTGTATGTTCAGTGAATGATATGACTTCCTATTCCTGAAGATATACTCATTCACTGAGGGGGGACATATGGCTACATGTGTCCCATCTATGCAACCAATTACATTGGGGATGTTGGCTATCTGGTAAAAGTCTATTTTTGTTTCAGGCAATTCCTGTGGGCTAGTTGGGAATCTGATGTGTTGGTGCATCCTCAGCAACATAGCGTCCAGGAACACGTTGAAGAAACGCGATAGTGAACTTTGGGAAACACCGCCAGCTGTAGCTATTACCCCCTGGAAGCTACCAGATGCAAGGAGGTGCAGGGAACACACGACCTGCACATGGGTGGGGATGGCATGTGTCCTACGAGACTGACGCTGCAGTAGTGGATCTAATTCTGCAATCAGATCATGTATCATTGCTGCATTTAATCTATACTTCTCATAGATTTCCTCCTCTGTCTGCCCCAACAGAGTAACGCGCACTCTGAAAATGCGCTCCTGTATCCTCCTTCTCCTCTGTGCTGCTGCTCTTAGCCTCATCCTCCTCGCCATGACGTATAGCGCTGCCATTGTGAAACATTCTGAGGCCTTCTGGGCCTGTTTAAATACTTTCCCAAATGTTTCCCACCTGATTTGATTATTTTCACCTGGTTACCACCTAGTTTGATTTGGTGGTATTTAGCAAATGCAAAATTGCGATTCCTTATTTATTCGCAATTTACAATTCTTCATGCATAGCTTTGCGACTCAGCAATTGAGATTTGCAAATAAGGATTCGCAGTTTTGGAAGTCGCAAAATAGGTAATCGCAAAAAATTGCGAATTCCTGGGAAAATCTGCGATTTTGCTTGATGCATTACTTATTGCTATTCTGCGATCGCAAACAGCCATTTTTAGCAATTCGCACTGTTTGCGATCACAAAATAGCTTGATGCATCTGGCCCAAAATGTCTTGAAGGGGAATGAGAGAGATGTTCGTTCCAGAACACATCTTCTCAGTCAAAAAGTGAGTTTAGTGAACAATGTGTGCATTTCTGTAATAACTGGCTGATTGGCCAAACTAAGTTCAAAAGGTCATTTCAGATCCACAGGAGTATCTTTTATAGGATGTACAGACCCTCACCCACTAAGGTGGTATGCTACATCGGCAGGTCATGCCCTTGTTACGCGGGAGCCTAAATGTCCAACAGGCCCCGCGAGGGGGCTGTTTGCCAGAGATATTTACCTGTCTGATAGTGTTCAGACTAAAAACTGTTTCCATTTTGTCCTGTGGGAGCAGATCGAGGTAGAAGATCAGGGTGTGATGGTGAGAAGAATGAAACAAGGACACCCCAATCAATTTTATTCTAAGTGGATGTCCTTGTTAAGGTTAAAAATACAAAAAGTCGAACACATGCAATGCCAGTGGTCCATGAGTTTAGTATGTAATCAACATGTTTCTTACCTCAAGTGCCCTATAGGGGGTTAGTGCCAATTCATCAGGACCAAAATTAGAAATACCTAATCTTCTATGAGGGGCATCCCAAAGTGCAGAAGTGGTGCCCACTGTAAGTAACCTAAGTAGGATTGTTTACTTATGTATATAGTGTAATTTCATATTTGAAAAGGGTGTGTCTCCTCATGCATGTGACCTGGAAGATAAAAATAATGACAAACAACTTAAATTAAAAACTTGCAAGATTGTTGTTCCGGTTTAAAATTTAAACCATGTGACCTGATCTCACCCACACATATGCATGCTAAGTGTCATTGTGAGCATAGCACCGCACACTTCACACAGTGATTGATTTGACCTACTAATAGTACAAAGTCATGGTGCGACTGGTAAGAAAAATGTGTCAATAGTTCATCCGTTCCCCAAGTTATTCGGGCGTCTTGGGTATAGTAACTATCTGGGGAGCAATGCAAAGATTGTTGCGATATAACATAGAGGATATACCCATGTGGTAGTCTGAGTGCTCCGATTTACTTACTTGACATTTTTGAAGTCTTATCCGAGTACTTGTCTGGATCCAGAAACTCAGGTATACGCTGCCATTGGGTGGGTGGCTTTCTCATGGAGACTGAGTCTGGTCCACATAGCAGTGTATTGTGTCACTAAGTGAGTGTGTGATGTTATGATACCTGGGAAAGTGCATCTAGTATGTAACTCCAGACTAAGTTAAAATGACCTTTTTAGTTCTGAAACACAACAGGTTGGTATACATAAGCATCACCTTTAAAAAGTCAAGGGGCATTTGAAAATGCACATCGGCATATGTATGCTGCTGTGATGTGACCAGAGTACATTACTTTTAGGGGTGTGTGATTGTCAAATGCTACTAGAGTGCAATGTGAAATACGAAATCCTGTTATTGTTATACATAAACATCAATGCAAGTTAATGGCATTTTGGCCAGTCCCTGTAGCGAAACCACACCACACAAATACTGAGACCCAGCCATAGCTAATAGACCTGCCTTATTGAACCTGACACCCCTTATATTATGATATTGTGTCTAGTATGTATAGGGGTTATTGTGATTATAGTATTCAGGGCTCACTAGGACTGTAATGTATTATGAGGGTATCACCAAGGGTATTTCCATCTACCCTATTTTATATTTTTGTAATTTAATGAGTAGTATTTAGTAGTGTGTGTGTAATAAAAGTACATTTCCTTTATACAAGAAAAAGTACTGAATGGAAATTGGTTTGTTGAATATTGTTGTTGGATACTAGCGAGCTGGGGTTACTAACCCACACCACCTCCCCAGAGTAAGCCTTGGAATTCCCTGCTTTGCTACACTGCGAGAGACAAGTGCCACAATGGGGTACTTGATCCCCTGTAAAGAGAAACTTGTGAATCTATTATTTGTAAGAGATGCACATCCTTCACAACTAATAACCCAATTTCCTACAAGGAGATGAACTTCTTTCTTAAAAGAAGATGCCCAAACTCATGTCACAGCACGAGTCACATGACACCCTTCCTCACTGTTAAAGCAATGATCCCATCTCATAATCATGCAGCTGCCCCCAGAATCCACTATATATGGACACACACAGCCAGGGGTAAAGGGACAGCCCCAATACACGCTGCAACACAGAGCCATTCCAGACAACAGATGCGCTTAGTTCATTTTAGGACCAGACATGCAATCCTAACTAAATGCAGGGGTCATGTGACACCCTCCTACAGTGCTAACATAATTCCAGGAATAAACAGGAGATTTCCCACCAGACAGGGACATATTGACCTGTGGAGAAGCTACATAACTGATTCCGTGATAACTTTTTTGAAAACTAAGGTTACACAGAAAGAGACTGATGGGTTGAAAATAGCAAGAACCACCCAAGAGTCTGTGCATGCTTACTATGTACTTTTCATGTAGGCTTTCTGTCCGCATAGTGGAATAGAAAATCCTGAAAAAGGAAATCTCTGAAATTGTGTGTCCCAGTTCATTCTTGGTTTGCTCCCGGAAATTAGCTTGCATGTTCAGCAGACTGATTTGTTAGCAATTGTAGCCTATAGATGAAGTGCTGCATTATGCAAAGTACTGCAGTGGTGATTTGGTGTTGGTACAGAAGTAAATTTAAGAGAAATTCAATATTGACTCAAACAAATTTAGCGCATAAAGGATTTCAAAGTGGTGGGTACATGTCAAATGTGAGTGCTGGAATGTGGGGAGCTAGATACTATGATGGTCAGATGGTGCAGAATGTACCAGCATTCTACAAGGAAGGTCTTCTACTAATAAAAAAGTAAAACAACTGTTTAAAACCCCCCAAAAAGCCATTGAAATTCACCAGTTTTATGTAACTCTCCAAATTATAACTTTGCCCTCAGGCCACAAATCAGTAGGGACAATGATATCAAATGAGGTGTTAAAATCCTCCCAAAGCACTTTTAAAATGTTCACAAACTGGTCAATCTGTGCATACCAGAGGTCAGGATTTTCTCTCAATATTGGAAATTTGGGAATGTGAATAGATCCCCAGGACTTCTGGGTACATGCACATATCCACCCTTGTGTACTTCTCTCAACAGGTAAGCCCTAATCTATAAGTCACTTTTGCTGTTTTCATCTTCTGTCCATCCAGTATCATCATGGTGTTTCTTCTTCTTTACCTTCTGAGCCCAGCGATCTCTGCTCATTTTGAATGTTGCCTATCAGTTCCCTCAGATGTAATTTTAGCCCTGACATTTGCATATTCTTGAGAAGTTCCTCACTCTGCACAATCCTAAAATTCTTCTTCAGATTCTAACTCTTGGATGAGTCAACCCCAAACTCTGCTGCTGTTCATTCTAGAACCTCATGAGCTTTTTGCACATGCCTAGAAGCTTCTCTGCAATGGAACAGAAGTTCATCTTTGTTGTACCCATCTATAAATTCCAACTCCAGATTTCCTTTAACAATTTCTTTAAATTCAGTCTTTGTCATCAAAACATCCAACGCCTTATTGACGCATCCTTCTCTGGGGTCTCTGACTCAGAGTTTTCCTCACACTCTACAACAGGCCCACCCAAAATAGTTATTATTACTTTTTGGGGTCTCACACCTGGATCTAAAGTAGTGCTAGTGCTTGGTGTAATAGGTACTGTTGTAATTGTGGATGCAACAGGAGCTGGGTTAATGAAAGTAGTACTTGGAGCTTCTGAGGGTGGCACCAGTACAACAAGGGGCACATCTTCTACATAGAGACCTTTATCAGCAGGTGAGCTTGTATCTACATTAACAGCAGATGGGGCCTTTTAGCTTGATCATTTCCACCAGCCTGATGAGTATTATATTCATCAAGTGGAAGGAGAGTCAATATCACTCTCTTGAATTCCACTCCCACTCATGTTTGCTACCTCTCTATTCTGTGTCTTGTCAATGCAGGGTACATTCTAATACCCCAATTGCATTCCCTGTCCACTCTCCACTCTCGCTGTTCTGCAGCCAATCTCACTTCTATCCAACTATGGACATTATTCTCTGGTTAGGTATGATATTTCACATTCTCTTTTTCATATCACACTACACTCCCCTCAAATATTCAATTATTCTCAGATTAAAGTTAGCATGTGGGTGAAACGGCAATAACCCTTTGTTCGCTATAATCTTATTCCATTGTGGGAGCCAAATACACATGGGTAAACCGACCTTGGCTGTCATGTAATGTGTGAGTGTGCCCTTGAGATGGGCCTCCTCGCTCTCAACTAAATGTATTCCCACATTATCTCTAAGAAAAGCTCTTAGGGCCAGATGTACGACTGTTTTTTGCGTTCACAAACGGGAAATCAGCCCGTTTGCGACCACAAAATAGGTCTGTCAAACCCTATTTTGCAACTCAGTAACCTATTACTGACTCGCAAAATAGGGTTTGCGACTCGCTATTAGAAAGGGGCGTGCCAAGGGCGTCCCTTCCTAATAGCGAGTCGGACTTCAATGTATGATTGTTTTGCAGCCGCAAAACACTCGCAGTTTACCACCCATTCCAAAAAGGTGGTAAGCCACTCGTAAATGGGAAGGGAACCCCTTCCCCTTTGTGACTGGCAGCAAAAATATTTTTTAAGAGCAGGCAGAGGTCCCTACTCTTAACAAATTGAAACAGAAACGTTTCATTTTTCTTTTTTAAATGCATCCCATTTTCCTTTAAGGAAAACGGGCTGCATTTGAAAAAAAACTGATTTATTTAAACAGCACAATGTCTCTAAAGGTATAAGTTAAGGGGCAATTTTGCAGGAGCACAATTAATTGCTAGGGGCACAAGGGGTAAACAGGGAGAAAAATGATTCAGAATGACAACGTGAGTTTGTTGTATATATTACGTCATATATTTAGAAAGGTATGAAAAAAGCACTGCATTACATTCAATGGCATGTAACCTGTGTAATATTGTGCACAAGTGCTCGTGAAATAGTGAACAACGCCAGTGACACGTGAGGAAGTATGTACAGTGACAGGGAGGGGCGCAAAAATAAAACAATTGGCAACAGAATTTCTGCGTAGAGATACCCAAATAATAAATGGAAATATATATAGAGAGGTTTTAGATTGGTATCCTCGAAGGATATGCGCCGTAAGTTTCGCTGTGAGAGTCAACAGCGCTTCGGCCTGTAGGGATGTTAGGCCATCATCAGAACCAGGTTACAGTTATTTACATGACAGTGCTGTTGGTGAGAATAAAAACACTCAATGGTGGACCAAGAGGAAAGGAAAGCTTACAAGAGGATTTGAGATGAGCCCAAGGAAGCGATCAAGAACAGTTAGAACGGGGCAAGCAGAGGGCATTATGTGGAGGAATACCGCGTGACTAGGCTCAGAGAGAAAGGTGGCAGGGCGCCAGACGTGTGGTCCCTGCCGGTGGTTTGGAATGTGCAGGAAGGTGATGGACATGCTGATGATAAGGATGTTGGGGAAGCACTGGGGAAGATCATGGTAGGCCAGAGGGAGTCACATTGACTTACATGGAAGGTGATAGTGTGAACTCAGCTCGGAGTAGTGCAAGAGCACCTTGGCGTCAGGCTAAGTCAGGACGCATCCATCTAAAGTGGGGAGGCAAAATAGGAGAGTGAGGGCAACAAGGAATAGAGTTATCGAACAGGCATGGAAAAAGCGGCGTGAAAACTCACAAGTCGGGGTGAGAAAACAGATGAATCTGTGGAACGGCTGGCTCACTACACCACTGGATTCAAGCTAGCCTGGCTGATGAAGGGTGACAGGGTCAAGACTGATATGCATATGGCTGGGTCCAAACTGGGGTGGTGTGGTAAGCAAAAAAATGATGGATTAAACCCAGATCCTTGTGACTTGGGGTGAATGTTTGCATTGTCCAGCATTCCATCCATCAAGTGTTTCTTTTGCATATGTCGCCCTAAGTGGTAAGGGTATACCCAGACGTAGGTCCCGTGCTCACTACACCACTGGATTCAAGCTAGCCTGGCTGATGAAGGGTGATGCCCTGAAACCGGTCCCAGGATGCTTGTTTCCAGTCCAGAGAGGACCTGGCTTAGCAGTTCGCGCTGGACTGTTCCTGCAAAGAATAGGGTCAAGACTGATTTGCATATGGCTGGGTCCAAACTGGGGTGGTGTGGTGAGCAAAAGAATGATAGATTAAACCCAGATCCTTGTGATTGGGGGTGAATGTTTGCATTGTCCAGCATTCCGTCCATCAAGTGTTTCTTTTGCATACAGTTATTTACATGACAGTGCTATTGGTGAGAATAAAACACTCAATGGTGGACCAAGAGGAAAGGAAAGATTACAAGAGGATTTGAGATGAGTCCAAGGAAGAGATCGAGGACAGTTAGAATGCGACAAGCAGAGGGCGTTATGTGGAGGAATACTGCGTGGCTAGGCTCAGAGAGAAAGGTGGCAGGGTGCCAGACGTGTGGTCCCTGCCAGTGGTTTTGAATGTGCAGGAAGGTGATGGACATGCTGATGATAAGGATGTTGGGGAAGCGCTGGGAAAGGTCATGGTAGGCCAGCGGGAGTCACATTGACTTACATGGAAGGTGATAATGTGAACTCAGCTCGAAGTAGTGCAAGGGCACGTTGGCGTCAGGCTAAGTCAGGACGCATCCATCTAAAGTGGGGAGGTGAAATAGGAGAGTGAGCGCAACAAGGAATAGAGTTATCGAATAGGCGTGGAAAAAGCGGCATGAAAACTCGCATGTCTGGGTGAGAAAACGGATGAATCTGTGGAACGGCTGGCGGTTAAGGTCAATTAAAGTAGGAAGCCAGCAGAGGTCCGAATTCTACTGCGTCGATGAGCACTAAAGTTACGAGCACTTGTTCACAGTATTACACAGGTTACATGCCATTGAATGTAATGCAGTGCTTTTTTCATACCTTTCTAAATATAAGTAATATATACAACAAACTCACACTGTCATTCTGAATCATGTGTCTCCCTTTTTACCCCTTGTGCCCCTAGCAATTAATTGTGCTCCTGAAAAATTGACCCTTAACTTACACCCTTAGAGACATTGTTCTATGTTACACATGTTGGCCCTGGTCTCTATAGGGTTTATGGGCTACCTCCTGTAGTCTGATACTGCTTATTGAAACAGCAGTCGCAGACATGGTGGTCTGCTGACTTCAGCAGGCCACCATCCCTGGGAGTGCTAGCCATTCCCAATGGGGTCGCAAATTGCACCTGCCTCATGAATATTAATTAGGAAGGCAATTTGCGACTCCATTAAGAATCGCAAACAGTTTCTGAGACACTGTTGTAAATTCCATTTTGCGATTCTCAAATTGTGTGTCGCAAAATTACTAAATTTAATCTTTTCCCTATGTACGGTGCAATACAAAATGAATAAGCTTATATTGAAAAAACCCTGAGGTACTCAGCAAATCACAATGCAAAACTCATTGATGGTAGAGATCTTGACATTCTCTCCCGTTGGTTGTCTGGATGGATCGTCCTTTCCTGCGTGGAAGGAATCCACAGTTGCAGGGACTGGGGTGGATGCCAGCGGTTCTTCTAGTGGCAGAGCCTCACTTTCTCTGACTGCTGCAGATGTACTTGGTCAGATGTTATAGGGCCCACAGAAAGGGATAGATGTTTGAGGGAAAGTCCTGCACATATATGTGCAAATGTCTAGCAGCACCCCAGTCAGGGAACCCAAATTGGAGTTGATATGTTCCATCTGTACATTGTGCTCCCTCTTTAACTGCTTCATTCCCCGGACCTCTGTTAGTACCCGGCCCATCATATCTTGGGACTGATGGAGGGCTTCCAGGACTTGGTTGATGGTGGCCTGGGTGACAGTTAACCCAGTGGCCTTACTTTGCTGACCTACAGGTACCATCCCACGACCCCTACCCCCACTACCCTGTGACCTTGCCCCAGTGTTCCCCATACCATTGGTTCCTGGCTGTACTTGAGATGGTGGTGTCAGCTGACAAGGAACCAGGACTTGGGGGCACAAGATTGGGCTGATGTTGCTTTGGCCATAGGAAGTGGAGGTATCCATGGTCTGAGATGTGGTAACAGCTAGAGTGGAAGGTGTATGTGTGGGCCTAGTGAGACTCACTGGAGCAGTATGCCCTGGCGTACCAGATGGGCCATCCAGCTCCTCAGCATACAGACTTGAGGAGTGGAGTCCTCACTGAAGGCTTGTTCCTGTTGTGGGCTGGAGATCTCCTCAGTGGCAGGTGTTGGTATGTGTACTCGTGGAGTTGGATCAATTAGAATGAGAACAATACAATTTGACAAGTCCGGATTATACATCCAATAAGTTTGAAGCTAAAACAAGTAGCAACCTAAAAGAGAAAAGATATTTAACATACTGATTGTACATCACATTAGTATTATGATCAATAAAAGAAACAATTTTAAGGACACAGAGAAATAAATCAGAAAAGCAGATAAAAAGATGTCCTGAAATTAAAAAAATATATATATTTTTTTAAAGAAAGTCTACATTATATATGACAAACATTCCAGAGAACACAGCAGAGAGAAGAAATGTGAACTCAGCCATTCCAAGGGCTAACATGCCAAAAGCACTGACTATTACACAACCAAGAGTGATATTTAGAATGAGTCATCAGATTAATAGTGCATTGTAGATTTTAAAACAACATCACTTAAATTCAGAAAACAAATGTACATACTTTACAATTTTGAAGTCAACAAATTTGGCATTGTGAACCATATCACATCAATTGTATAGCATAATAAGGAAACGGCAACATAGAATTTGCAACTGTACAATATTTCTAAACTTCACATGGACTATTGATTGATAGATACATTACACCTTAACATATGTGGAAATGTTGTAGAAAAAAAGAGAATGAGCAAGATAACATAGCAAGCTTATTTTTACAAAAACAAAATAAGGCATCATGCTAGTTATAGTCATTTTCATTATATGTTAACAACATTTGTAACATTGAAAGTTAAACATACCTAGTGAAAAAATGCATTTGGGTTTAGTCACTACCAGGTATTCTTGTCAAGCTTTCAGGATGTAGGATCTACAATACCTTCTCCTCCCATGGCATGAGTTGTAAAGGGGGCCTAGGAGAACCACCACCAGTCCTCTGGGCCTCCAGGTGACGATTGGAGGCCAGGGAACGCGCTCTCCCCCGCAGGTCATTCCACTTCTTCCTAATTTTCTCCTGTGTCTGCAGGTTGTTTGCCACAGAATTCACTCTGTAAATTATTCTGGACTACAATTTCCTTTTCTTAGATGGGGTGTATTTTGGACTTGGGTTCCAAACAGATGCAGCTCTACTCTTATGATTTCATCCACCATGACTGACAATTCTCTTTCAGTAAAAAGTGGATTTGTGGGCCCTGGCATGTTCCTAATAAATATGGTGAAATGAAAATAGTCAAACACAAGAAAATAAAAGAAAGAAGAAAATGGGAGAAGAAAAAGGATAAAGCAACAACATAACCTGACTTCTGTGTAGCAAATTCAGCAGCAAACTGCATTGTGCAGTGGAATGGCAAAGGATCATGGTCTGAAATGGAGTGTGTTTTATAATGTGGTATGCATGTGAAGACAATTAGCCAAAATGCATCATGTGTGTGAAGCTAGCATCCAGCCTACAGCAACAGGATTAGTCCAATGTTGATTGCGTCCCGTGATGGATTCACTCCGCCGGCACCTCGTTGCTAGAACACTAACAGCACAACTGTGAAATCTAAATTGGCTCAGCATAACCCCACCACCCCGATGGTGATGGATTACTATTTGCCAGCATTGTAGTCCACCGTGTTGGCAGCAGTAGAGCAGCGTGTGCAGCGGTGAACACTCTTTCAGCCAGCATATATCTACATAAGGCGTGCGGACCACCATCAGCTTGATGGAGTACTTGGGACCACAGCTCTGGCGGGACGGCGGTAGTAACGCCAATATCGAAATCAGGCTCTATGTCCTAAAGCAGAACTCTTCACCGTTACTCCATCTAGAGGCTCCCTAATGACACCTCCTCTTCGGACACCACCCGCTGCGTTTCTCCACTGAACATTAACTTCTCAGACATTTTTCTTTGAAATTTCTTCTAAGTACGAAGGTAAGTGAACACTGGGCCCAATCGACTTTGTGTATCTGCACCACGTCCCATAGCGGTTGGCCATAACTTTTCAATTTTGCCCGGGCTCGCGTAAGTAGAGGTCGATGGTTGGCGCTTTGATCTTTTAGAAACTAGATTTCATTAAAATCTTTAAAAATTCATAACTCCAGGTCTACTAATTCGATTTTTGTTTTTTTGGTGTAAATTAATGTATTACATTTTAGTCTACTTTTCTAAATTGGTGTGTGATTTTTTTTGTGTTGTGTTTTCACTTTATAACTGTTTAAGCAATGCGTAAATACTTTACACATTGCCTCTAAGTTAAGCTGCTTTTGTGACAAGCTACCAGAGGGTTAAGCACAGATTAATTAAGTGGCTTCTGTGGTTCAGAAAGGGATTGTGGCTGTTGTTTGAGAAGGGCTCAAACCCCTCTCACCCAACAACAAACAGCCAACACAGCTGATAGTAACAATTTCTATAAATCTAGCTTTTATTTGTTGCCCACTTCAGCAAACACCCCGGAAGAAGCCAGCTGTAATGTACAATCCAGCTGATTTTGTAATCTTTCCAGATAATTTAAAAATGCAATTAATTGTTTCTGAGGCAAATATAGCTATAAATAGTCTTTTCTGTTACTGTTGTCAAAATGGATTGACTCACTGGTGAACATTTTGCCCACAGCTTCAGGCTGAGTACAGATACATATGTTTTATCAATGGTGCATCAGGTGCATTGACATGAGGGTTCAGAGGCTCAAGGGACCAATGTAACTTGATTATTCTGTATTTTACTAGCCAACCAGCAGTCAGTAGTCAGTAGGTCAATGCAGCTTAGGAAGGGTAAGTAGAACTTTTGGAATTAAAATCTTCTTTTATTAGCAGAGTCTCTGCATAATCTATGGACCCTTCTGTATAAATTGCTTCTGTTAACAAAAATAATGCTCTGCATGCATTGAGAATCTGCTGCAGCACTTATACATTAATAAATATGATTTGCATTATATGGAGCTGGTGACCACAATTTTTTGCTTTGCATAATATGGGCCATATGTACAGTGAATTGGCGGAGGGAGACATTAGCCTTCCTGGATTAACGCCTCTCTCCGCCACGTCTGAAACGCAAGGCTGCGCCATATTTACAAGAATGCGGTGCAGCCTTGGGTTTCCACCTGCGATGGCTCTAAGTTGAGCAACTTAGAACCAACGCAGGTACCCTTGCACCATGGTGCAAGGGTGTCAGCGTGCAGGGGAGGATTGTTTATGTGGAGGAAGGTGTCCCTTCCTGCACATAAACAATCCTAAAATGCCATTCTGTCACTTTCATGTGTGCTGCTTCATGCAGCACACATGAAAGGGACAAAATGGCAATTGTTTTAAAGGTTTGTTTATGTACAGGAAGGGACACCTTCCTGTACATAAACAAACAATGGCATTTTGCTTTTTCCATGTGTGCTGCACAAGGCAGCAGACATGGAAAAAGCAAAAATGAGGAGAAATACTGCATTTCTCCTTGTTTCACAATCTTAAGACCAGTTTTTACCTGGTCTTAATTTTGGCACTGCCTCCTATGTACGCCACCCTTTAAATAGGAGGCAGCATCAAAATTAATGGGTGTTGCGGTGGAACGCCCACCGCAACACCCACTGCCCACCCCTTTAACGCTAACCATAGCGTGAAACAGGGCCTTATGTACAAGGCAGCGTTAAGCCACGTTAAGTGGCTTAACGCTGCCTTGTACTTAAGGCACAGCCCCTATCGCCACCACAACGTCACTATAGGTGACATTGTGGTGGCAATAGGGGCTTGTACATATTCCCCTATATATCTACAAATGCACTTTACACACTTATGCCTAAAGTCTGATTTCTTTTGGCAAGTTTGACCATAGTTAGTAATTTTCTGCACATTAAAGTTGACAATAGTTAAAATGAGTTCACATTAAGTTAGCCATACCAAATGGAGGCCTTTCTTAAGTAACTCGAGCTAACATCAAAACTGTGGGGCATATTAGCAACGTGATTATCGCCGCTTTAGCGGGTCTTTTTCCCGCTAAAGCGGCGATAATTCAATCGCCCTATTAGCAAGCTGTCGCTAACTGCTGTTAGCGACATCTTCTAGGCGATAGCGACCGGGTTGGGTGCCGCTTTGCATGCCAGCGATATTTATCGCTAATGGCATGCAAAGTAGGCGTTCCCAATCTAAAAGCGACTGGAAACAGTCGCTAATGTCGCTATCGCCTATTAGCGAGGCAGGGGAGGTGATTAACGAACCAGCGCTACACACGTTTAGTGCTTGTTTGTTAACACCTGGTCCAAATCTGACTTAGCCATGTAATCCAATGGGAGGTGGATTACATGGCTAAATCCCCCTCGCCCTATCACCAAGCTAACACTGATCACAGTGCGAATATCGCTTGTTTTCAAGCGATATTCACACTGTTCTCCAGGGTTTCTATCGCTTTGGAGATAAGCGTTGCTGATAGCACGCTATCTCCGCGATAGAAACCTGCGATAGCCGGCGATAATTATCCTAGCGCTAACTGCGCTTAGCGATAATTATCGCCGGTTATTGCTAATAGGCCCCTGTGTTTTTTTTCTGCTGTGTATTATCTCACCTTGGCTCTTGTTTCAGGAGACAACCTTTTAATTGCCGTAGTTTGAATTGTTGAACAGTTTCAGTTGTTTTGGTTTTGTGTGATTTGTTATCAGTCTGAGTCACAGAATGTTGAATAATGAGTTTCTTGAGACGAGCTTACTGTGATGTACCATCCTGTTTGGGAAATCTCCTGAAGGCTGTGTAGCTGTACGCCTCCTTTGTGGGAGGCATACAAAAAATGGCAATGACACCTTATCCGGAAATGCTGGACTTTGGTCCCCACTTCTTGGGAACTGTGGGGAGTGTAAGCGTTAATTGAATTCTATGTTTTAATTGTACATTGCCGATATATTCAGTTTCAGATGCCTCTATTTACTCTTTTGAGAGCATATCCCCCTTTAAACTCTCTAGAGACTCTATACTTGTTTTATTTCCTGTCATAGAGTTACACTCTCAAGCAAATCTATTGTTCTCTGCTGATTGAACCATTTGTCGGCTTGCGGGATTCAGGGCAAGGCCTAGAAGCTACTGAAGTCCTTTCTGACTGAAAGAACACAAATTGTGGCCTTGGACAAATTTTGCTCAAAACCTATTTCCTTACCCTGTGGGGTGCCGCAGGGGTTTTCCCTCAGTCCCACTCTTTTTAATGTTTATGCTTCTTCCCTGGCCACCTTAAATAGATCCTTCAGCTTTTATCTTACTTCATATGCGGATGACACTCAAATTGTGGTGTCTCTGCTGCCAGGTCAGGAATCAGAGAAAGGCAAGAGGTTTCATGACTGTATGAAATCAGTCAAGATGTAGCTGACACAGAATTGCTTGAAATTAAATTTGAGCAAGACTGAGGTCATCATCTTTGGAAATAATGCCAATTTCTGGGCCCCCAGATGGTGGCCTGAAGAATTAGGAACCCTTCCAAAACCTACCAGGAAAGCAAAAAATCTGGGAGTTATAGTTGATGATAAACTCACTTTTGGGGACCAGGTGAAAGCCGGTGCATCAGCCACTTTCCATTCTATAAGAATGATTAAGAAAATATTGCCTTTTCTGCCGGGGGACAACCAACGCATAGTAATAACATCTCTCATTCTATCAAGGTTGGATTATTGCAACTGCCTTTACCTGAACACTCAAGAGTACTTAAACAAACTCCAACTATTGCAAAATGCGGCAGCTAGTGCTTACCGGGACGCCAAAATGTATATCAGTCACCAAAGAAATTAAAAAGCTCCATTGGCTGCCAGTCAGACAACGTGCGTGATTCAGATCCCTATGCACTGTCTTTAAAGCCCTTCAAGGAATAGGACCAGAACATCTCAAACGTCGATTTCAATGGTCATCCTTGTGGGGCAGAATGTGTTCACTGTTTGTAAAACATTGTTAAACTGTTGATGTTAGCCTCAATTAAAGACAAAGGACCATCAATGTGAGTGCAGCTTGTACTTAAATATACATCAAAGATTTGCATGCTGCAAACCCCATCTGCGCTTCTTCAATCTGGCTGCAGAGGATAGTTATCATTGAGGCTTAGGGAGTTAGAATTTTCACCAGAGATTGTTAGAATCTTTCCCAGTCCATCTGTATCCCTGCGGTTATACAGGTTGTTCTGAAGAATTGGTGGTTATCCGGAACTCCAGAAGCAGTTGCAGTGTCCCAGGAGTGTGAGAATATGTTGATTATGCTTCTTTGTGTGTTGTTAAGCATGAAAGTGCTTGCGGGTTTTGATGAGCTATTGTGATTCGCAACGTGATGTTCATTTGGGTCCAAAGAGGCTTTGTTTTGAAGCTGAGACTCCAGATGCTGTTTTGTGCACATTGCTTGTGTGTATGAAGATGAGATGAGCTTGCTGCAAAGAGTTAAAGTTTGGTTATCAGACTCATTGTATTCTAAGATCCCAGGATAGATATTGAATATATTAAGTTGTAACTTGTCTGTTAAGGTTTGTGATGCAGAGTTGTGAATAAATAAATAAATAAATAAATCTGGTATTTGTAAAGCGTGAACTAATCACCCCTAAGAGTCTCAAGGTGCGGCGGCCGTTAGGTAGATTAAGTGCGCTATTGCCCAGAGTCACATGATGCCTAGCTGAGCTGCCTCTGGCGCTGTGGATTGAACCATGAGCCCTGTGAAGCACTATCATCCACAAAGAAGATAGTGACCTATTAAACTTCTATTGTGAGGGTGTACTAGCTGAGATTGGTGTTTTACAAAGAGGAGTAGACTTCACTAGTCAGTGTGATTTTCCGCTGATTGAGGATTCTTTTTGTTCGTATGATAGCGTCAAGAGGGTGTATTGCCAATTTCCTCTAGAGTTAATGTGGACATTGAATTTTTCCTTTTAGTGAAACAGACAAGAGTTATTGTTTGGTTTAAGTTTTGAATAATTTGCTATTGTGAAGCTGATCACTGTTGAGTGAGAGGTGCTGTGAGGTGTTGCGAGATCCGTCATAAGATGTCGCACTGTTATTGGTCCATCAGTGTGGGTGCCATGCTGGGATTGGTCGTTGCATTAGAGAGAGTGCAGCGATGTGAGTGGTCAGTTCAGTGATGTCACGCTGAGATTGGTTATCAGAGTTGTTGTGTTTTGCAGTGGGATTTGCTGAGTACTTCAGGTTTTTTCAATTTAAGCTTACTAATTTTGAGTTGCACCGTACATCGGGAGAATATGACATTTTCAAGATATTTAGAGCTTTTCTTAGCGATAATGTGAGAATACAAGTTGTTGAGAGCGAGGAGGCCCCTCCCAATGGCACACTCACACATTACATGGTACACCTTAACGGGTGAGTGGAGGAGGTCTCCACCGGTTTCTCCAGACAGCAAAATAATGGCCTGTAGGAGCCCGAAAGTCTGCTCCACTGCAATCCATGTTCTTCCATGAGTCTAACTGAGGCAGACTTCCCCTGGTGTTCTTGGATTCCTCAGATGTGCCCACAAAAATGGTTGGTTAGGATAAGCTGAGTCTCCTAAATGGGAAAAAAAGAGAAGAGACAAGATATGTATCACCATTTCAGATGGTTCACCTTGAAATTACACAAACAATATTATGTCTGATTTTACATTACCAACAATTCAGGCCCTCTTACATCCAAGTTGTGAAATTTGTAGGGATATGCTGCTGTTCCATTGTACAAAGGAATCATGAGCTGATCTGGGGAAACTTGCATGGATGCTTATGATATACAAATTAGCTAAGCAGACAACATGCCCATTGATTGATTGGAAGTGGTTACGATTCTGGTAGAATTGTTTCCTGGTGTGTGGTGGCCTTAAAGCAATATGTGTGCCATCAATAGCTCCACCCACATGTGGTAAGTAACCCAAAGCATAGAAATCGTCCTTCACATTCCAAAATCCTCATGTCATGGAATCTAGATAAAGCTGTTGATGTGTCTCATCATTGGCGAAAACATTTCTTGTAGCACACAACTGAAAATAGGCTGTGACATTCCACCAGATACTGCCACAGTGTATTGGATTGATCCTGTGGCCACAGTATGAAGTACTGCCATGACATTGACTTTGAAATTCTTTATTTAGACAATCAAGCCCATTAAAGAGCCAAGTACAAGAAACAGAGAATTGTGCATTCATAAATAGGTTAACATTAAATTTAAACAAATAGGCAGCATCTCATTGTGCATTAAAGTCAATTCATATAGAATGCAAAACAGATAAAACTCATGACATACTCTCTTTAAAATATGAGTAGCTAGTGCCATAGACATTTAACAGTGAGACTGTGTCGAGTGCTGAGACCTAGCTTGGACCTTGCTGCACATGTATCTACCAAAAGCTTTTGACTATCACATAAGATTTGTGTGTCTTAGCACAAGCTAATCTGTTTACATTTTAAACTGAGCAACTATTTATGATTTTAAACTTCTGAGGTTAAAATTAGTGGCATTGTATTACAATTGGTGCATCCACAAAGTAAATCAAGTAGGTCTAAACCCTACTGGTATTACTAAAGTGATAAGTTATAAAATACCAGTAGCTAAGGATATTGAAATACTAGATATTCACGAGAGATACTCTAAATATTCTTTCTCAAGCTGACTCTAAGCTATGACTTTCTAAATTGGAAGGATAGGTAAGGTTTGTAAAAGGTCATCAGAATCCCATTATAAACTCAAATAAACCCATATAAAAGTGTCTACCTTCACCTAGCAGCCTGCCCTTTTATTCCCACATTGGCTACAATTTTGCAGGCAATGACTATAAAGGGACAAAAGGAGTAATCTAAACAGCTGATGTTAATCAGCACTCTAGACACCAAGCAGGCCAATCACATTTGCCACTGACCTACTCAGAGAACCTAGGATTGAAAATCATGCAGTAAACAATCTTTGACAGTTATGTACCTTTCAGTGGTGGTGACGCACTCAACAGTCAAAGCACACTATTTGACCTTCTAAAATGGCAGTCGACTAACCTCGCTGTCAGAACATTTGTAATCAGACAGCTGCTGCGGAAGTCAGCCACGTAGTGCGTGTTCAAATCCACAACGGACACAGTCATAGGATAACATGTGTGAAAGCAATGCACAAAGGCAAATGGCTGTGTCCATCTACGCTGAAGACCACATAAGTTACGTACATGTACTCAATGGTTCAAAAAGCTCACTTGCCTCCTAACACTGCAGCCATCAAGACCTCCTCCACTTTTGCTACTGTTTGTAACTTCTGGGAGCAATGATGCCAGTCAAGCAGGTGAAAGGCCCCCTGCCTTCATGCAAGAGGAGCTGGAGTTGCTCTCAAAGGAGGTTGTTTACCTGTATGGCCAGCGTTATGGCTCACCAGAGGAACAGGTACTTGTTTGAAATGCATACCTGTGTTTTCCCATTAACACAGGCTACAATGCCCCTTTGAATTCCTGAGTGAAGTGTAGTGATTGATGTTAAGTGTCATATATTTTGATCATAACATAGGATAAGGATGTTTGGGATTTGTAAGCACTTTACAATGTTAAAAGACAACAACATTATTATGTGTTGTGTGTTTAAAGCCCTATAGTCTATATGGTGTGTATGCAGAGATAAATGTATGTATATGTTTGATTTGCATCTGTGACACTCTTTACAACTGTACATGAATATATGTATTCTGTACAAACCAAATTAAAATGATGTTAGCTGTATGTATCGTCCCACAAATCACTCAGCCTAGATCATAGCTATTGAAACGTTGTTTGGGAGAGATCAGTAGCTCACATACTCCTTCAGAGTTGCACACATCCTTGGGGTCACTTATTAGATGGGTGCAAGGTAATTCTTTTGATGTAGGAGTTAAGGGAAGGCTATTTCGTGTAACATCATGATCATCAGGCTACAAATAACAGGGCCTAACAATGATCAGTGCTCAGTCAGAATCAAGGTCCTGGCTGGGGCTGAGTAACAGGGACAAACAACTGAAGGACTGAGGTATATCTGCCATAAAAACGTATCCTTGCCAGGTTAAAATTTAAGGTTTGCTTAAACATATCCCCTGAAAACTCTTAAATGGACTACAATTGAAAGGGAGAGTTACCTAAATTCTTGAGATAACACTTCATTTCATTTTACTCCCATTTCAAAGTATGTCATGTCCAAACTACAGGCCCCTTATTACCAGTGGCCAGTATTTACTGTGTCATAAGTATTTATGTTTAGCCTTCAGTAGTTCACAATGGTGTGCTCTGATCAGAAGTAGGTCACATCACAGAATATGTAGGAGCCCTGGGTTAGTGATTGTAGGTCATGACATGTGAGAAGGATAATCAACAGGTCACTACAAAAGTGTGTGTTGACGCATTTGTTTTGGTCAACATGTGAAAATACACATGTTGTATGGTAACCTATGAGTCATGATTGTGAGAGGTGCAGAGAAATTGTATTACATCAATACAGATAAACAAAAAGTAAAAACAACATTGTTTTTTCCTTCTTTTCTTGTATCCATACATGTCAACGCCCATCAGTAAATGGACAATTGGAAATCCATTGCCAGGAAGGTGCAGAACCTGAGAGTCTACAAGTGGGGCAATGCCCATTGCCGCAAGAGGTGGGAGGACCTGTGACACTGAACCGCAAAGTCAGCCAATGTCCAGCTCAGGCAGTCATCCCAATGTGGGACGCCAGTGTGCTGCAGTATGACCCCCCTAATTGTGGACCATCGAGAAATTGATGGGCAGTTGGGGCCCAACAGCAGCATGAAGGGAGTAAGTTCTTTTTGGAGAGGATGTGGCCTAACGGCTAGAGCGGTTGACCTCAAAGCTGGAGAACCAGGTTCGAGTTTTGGCAGGGACGCTCAACATCCTGTGATTCTGGGCAAATCTCTTATTTTCCCCTTGCCTAATAAAAATTAATGTGTCCATCTGTAACGTAACTGGTGCTCATGTAATGTGATCTGATACCTTCTGGTCAAGTTCAGGCTATATAAAACTAAAAAATAAAAAAGATTTCCACATGCTACCTGACTAATTTCTTGTTACAGCCAGGATTTTTCCCATCAACATGAAGGGTGGCCCATGTCCAACGCACAAGAAGAGTTCTTGAAAGTGTAAGTTTTGCCCAATGTGTATGATGATGTGCTTTATCTATTAATTTGCTGGAAAATATCCCACCTGATTCCTGTTCACAATCAAAGAACTGTTTTGAGCAGACACATGGCTGCCTAAACTCCACATACACATCAGGTTATTTGATGCCATGAGGGATAGTTGTACCAAACAGGCCAATAGTCTTTATTGTGTCAGGTGTGATGCGCCTTCACTATTGTGGAGGATGTAATGGTAGGCCAGTTACATGTGGCATAGCATACTAGGCACTTATGATACAGTGGCTGCACCAAACGTCACATAGGTAAGTTGGGTTTCAACACAAAAAAGAGTGAGCATGTGATCCAAAATGACTACTGACATCAGAATTATTGGCTACATCTTGGAATCAAAACATATGCAAATTGGGTTTAGCATCAGAAATACTGTTTCATGCATGTTAAAAGTGGCAGATTTGCATGCTGCCTTACTCCTTCACAAATTTGTGTATAAGCCATTCTGTTTTTGGACCACAAATTGAGATAGGCATACAATTTTTGGTACAACACAGAAAGGAATGTGTACACATTGGTAACTGAGTAACACATACCCAAAACCATTTCTCAATGTCCGTTGTCATGTTCAGATGATACATAAATGATGGAGAAAAAATGGGAAAATTAAAGGGATTTTGGAAGATGAAATGTTCCATCACATATATGTAGGAGTAGCTCATCATGACTCATTAGGCAAATGTAGAAATACATCAAAGTGTAATATGTTACATAATGTGATTTATATTAGAATAGTTGAAGTAATTATTATATATTAATCAGTATATATAATACTTACTGTGATGTTCTACACATTTTAGACTACAGTAAAAGTCAGCTTATTAAGTCAAACAATTTCAAAATGATACAATAAACTCAAAATAACTAGAGCTATTTAGGAGTCAAGTGTGAACATATTTTTGCTTTGTACTGTATTTACTTATGCTGTGGAAGTAATTTGTCAATCCACTCAATTCTTTATTACCTACTGTCTTCAACAGCATGGATATGTACATAGTACGTGGCACATTGCTAAGCTACTTCAGTACAGAATCAATTTATACTTTTTTACATATAATTCAGTTACTTAAAGTTAGTGTTACCATTGTGAAATGCCCCAAAAAATGTAACCTGCTTTCAGTTGATACTAATATTGGTACAATATTGCAGTATTTGTTTACACACATTTATTCATATTTAAGTTATTGAGAATGAAAAGTATGCAGATTTTAGGGCCTCGTGAACACACTGTACAAAGGTATGTTTAGTTGATTTCCTTTTTGGTGACATTAGTTCACTGTTCTAAACAACAAAGCCCAACCATTCAGAAGTGTTAAACAGTTTCTGGAGAGACATAATAATGGATAAGAGACAAGATTTTACATGCTATAGGAACTAACATGACTATTACCAAATGGTTTCTGAAAATGTTGCCTCCATGCATGAGCATATGTTAATGTAGGACCAAAGCTTGAGAGCCTTGACGCAGATGACATTTGAAAACTTGGAAACTGTTTTGTGATCAAAGTTCATGATCAGTTCTGTTTACACAGATTCAATGAAAATATTTTATATGTTGTTACAGCATCATCTGTGGCAGGCGAAGGAGAAATTGCTAACGTAGGCATGTAAGCAGCTGGACACTGTGGTTTGGATGATGACACCACCAAAACTGAAGGATCGAGTGGCATGGAGGGTGAGGGCAATGCAGTGGAGGCTGCCAGCTCCTTTACATCTTTTTTGGAGGCCTCCTCCAGTGAGCACTCCCTAGTGGTTGTGGACCTGACAGGAAGTATACCAACTGCATCTTTGCCCATCACCCAGAGTACCATTTCCACCCTCCCTCTTGCTCTCCACCCAATTGGCCAAAATCTAACCCCTAAAATGGGTGGCATCTCCTTTGCTCGAGGCACCTCAGCCCCTGCCCCTGTCCCCCTGCTACGCTGAGTGAGGAGGCTATTGACCTCCTCTGGAGCATCTCTGTATACCAGACTGCATTACTGGAGGCCATCCAGGGGTTTGGCTGCCATATGCAACAAATGGTAGCCTACCTGGGAGGCATTCACAGTGTTATGTCTGGCCTACAGAGGTCTTTTCAAGGTCCAACCTCCTCACTGACCACAGCCTCCCAACCATTCCAACCTGGTACCCCACCTCCCAACTCCCACCCCTTCCCCATACCAATTACATATTCCCAGACCTGTCCCAAGAACACTCCCACCTTTGCACATACCCACTGAAACAGACACAAGCAGCACATCCACACAGAAACACAGACACCACAAAAACACAGGCGCACATCCAAACATACAGACAACACACACTTCAACACACCCATATTAACTACCCCCACCACCAGCACATGCACAGATACCACACCCACCACACACACATGCACCACCACCAGCACATTCACAGAGAACACACCCATATTCACTACCCCACAACCAGCACATACACTGACACCACAGCCACCACCACACACACATGCACCACCCCACCACCAGTACATACACAGACACCACAGCTACCACCACCCCCAAATTCACCACCCCCACCATAAGCACATCCACAGACACCGGAGCCATCACCACACCCACATTCACCATCCCCAGCACATCCACAAACAATATAGTTACCACCATACACACATACGCCCAGCACCTCCACAGATCACCCATCCACACCCATCCAAACACGCACACACATTAGAATACACACCCACAAAAGTGACACTCCCACACTCAGCCAAACAACAGACACCAATGACTCAACACACCCCAAAACATGCACAACATACACCAAACCTACAGGTACCTGCACCCTCAACAAACACATTCACATAAGACACTGCCACTCCCTCTTCCTTCCAAACCCAACTCCCTGCCAACCATCCTACTCATTTTCTCCATGAAAATTTGCTTTTTGCCCTTGCCTTGGCCACTTCCAAATCCTAACCCACCCCTCTCAAATCCCAAGCCACTGTTTCCACAGCCCAGCCCACCCCTCTCAAAAGCCAAGCCCCCCCTTCCACAACCCAACCAACTCCTCCCAAATGACAAGCCACCCCTTCCACAGCCCAACCCACCTCTCCCAAATGTCAAGCGACTCCTTCCACAGCCCAACCCACCCCTCCAAAATGCCATGCCACCTTATCCACCGCCCAACCCAACCCTCCCAAAAGCCAAGCCAATCCTTCCACAGCCAAGCCCACCCCTCCCAAATGCAAATCAACCCCTTACGAAGGCAAAACTACCCCTCCAAAATGCCAAGCCACCTCTTCCAAAACCAAGAACACCCCTCCCACACCCCCTCCCAAATAACATCTTTGAGGTACCTGCTCTGCCCAGTAGAGTCCTCTTCCTGAGGAGGTTCCCATGGCCGTGAATTAGCAGGCAAGCTTTGTGCCAGTGCAGGACTTTGGCACTTTATGGACCGCCATTTGGCTTTGAGAAACTATAGAGAGACTTATCTCAATGTTTGTAATAAATATATATTTTTGAGTTCACCAAATTAGTCCTGCAGTTAATTTTCCTTTGAAATTGTTTCATTCCTAGCAATGTTTCTGACTAAAATGTGAAGTACTTATTTTTCTTTACCATGATGCCAGGTGATATAATCGATTTTTTTATTGTCTACTGTAGTGTAGCTCCTATTTCTCTAATAGGCTCTGCGCATTTGAATAATATACCCTATAGGCTTGACATAGGACTAAGGTCGGTATGTCCCTATCGAGTATATTAAATGTAATTACTTGTGCCAGCTAGCTCAGAGGCCACTAGAAACTCCTTGGATAACAAGAAGGGAGTAGTTTCTGGCAGCCGCAAAACATGACAACTTTGTTTCCCTTTAGAATCAGAATGTGTCCCAGAGTCGTGGAAACAATAGATAACCGTTTCACTCAGCTCAATCGTGCATGCTTAGTTTTCCTCAAAGTTACACAGAAAGAATAGACGGGCGTTTCAATAAAAGGATTTATTGAACAGTCTTATTTCTCGTGTAGGTGATATGTGCTGTTACGATCACAAGACAGTATGCAAGATAAATAATGTACAGCGTAAGCAGTAGAAATAAATAATACTGCGCTAGCATTATCTTTTAGCGTATATTCACATACATAAATAACATGAGCTAAAAATGCGAGTACTTATACGATGCGTCTCTAAGCTAGTTCTACCCCAGTGTACCTAACCTAACCTAGGTGTAGGGAGAGGTATGAAGTAGGTGAAGTATTCTCTAGTATGCCTAGTATGCCTAGTATGCCTAGTATGCCAAGTATGCCAAGAGTCCCTCTAGGTTCTAGTCAGCTCCATACCTTAAGAATGAGAGAGGTGGGAATCTCTTGCCAGACTCGGACTCCAACACCCCACGAGGGAAGTTAGATCACTGGAAGCTGGACTCTCTGCATGCAGGGATGACAGCGTCTTCTCAATGCGTCAGGCCGGGATACGGGCTCCTCTGAAGTCGAGGTCTCCTCTGATTTACAAGGGCGAGGGAAGGTATATTTATACCTGAGGGGTACCTCAGAATGTTAGCATTGACGTGAATCGGACAGCGGAAGACATCATGAATGAACCCTCAAGGTGTACTGGTTCATGCATAATAGATGAGTCCTTGAAGAAATCAATAGTCCTGTGCTAGGAAAACTCCCGAAGACTAAGGGTCTGTTCTGCAAGGACTCGTTGTGACGTTAGGGTGGACGGATGACGGAGACCATGCCTGTATTTGGAGCACATGGTTTAATGCCTAAATAAGGACTGGGATTCTATGCCTATATAAGGGCATGATGAATTGTGCCTATATAAGGACATGATTCAGAAAAACCTATATACGGACACCCAAAGAGGAATACAACACCCACTCCACTTTCGTGTGTACGATAATAATAAAATGCTAAACATTTAAAATACTAAACATAAAATGGAGTACCTCATATTGCTAAAAATATTTCTTAAAAGCATTGAAAGCATTTAAAAACCTATTAGAATGCAGGAAGTACTGTACATTTTATGCATTACTTCTTATTTCAGTCATATATTAAAAAATAAAATGCAATGTAAATGAAATAAGCAGGAATAATTTACATGTGACAAAAATGTTCGATAAGTTGTTAAAAAATCAAAGTCATTTTATGTCATGGAAATCAATGAAATTTATAGACAAAAAAGATGACAAAGTGTCTGTGGAAGTACCGCGAAGTCCGTACTATAAGAATAGTTCTACTATAAGCAGATTGATTTGCCATGTAGTTTGAAAAAAACATTTTTTAAGAGGGAAAAAGCTCAATTTTGAAGAGTTCCAATTTTTGAAATTTTGAAGGCCAAATTCATTGCGTCCCTGGTACACTGTGAGCTGAGTCAGAGTCAGTGTATGGGTCTGCTGGAAACATGAAATCATCTATTTCTGTAGACAAAATATCGTCCACTGAAGTTGGTGACATTTGGAACACCTCGTGTAGTATATTAATTGCACAGAGATGTGAAGCATCGCCTTCAGCATAAGATGCCGTAGCAATGTTCGCGTCCGTTGTTTCCTGTGTGCCTGTAGATCCATATCGTACCTCAGCAGCAGCCGGAAGCATCTGTGAGATCTCAATGAATGCTGTCATCAGGATTCGTAGCCTCTGGGGACAACACAGAGCATGGGCCGTTATCGGGTCCAGCAGAGTATCGATATCTGTTGGCGTAGCTGATGGAAATGTTAGAAAGGTGTCCAACACGCATTCTTTACTGCATAGCAGGCATCGTAGAACAGGTAAGATGCAATCTTGCCAGATTGGTCTGAATGACAGGAACCACGTGGTATTAAGTTCCCGTAGACGAGTCATGCCCAAAAGCTGTACTATTCGCTCACGGCACTTTCGTTCAAGGAGAGCTTTCTCCACTTCGCTCTGAGTGATGTCTGCGAATAGGCTGGCCATAGCGTAATAGCAGGAAGAGAAATAGAATTCCGGCAACAAGTGCTAGAATTAATGGTATTCCACCAAACACCGAATGTGCAAAGTTTGGGATGATTCCGAGGACTGCCTGGAAAGGTGCTAACAGTCCGGAACAGATGGTCTTAAATACATGTACAATTCCGCTTGTATCTGACATGTTAAAGATACGTCCTATCATTTCTACGAAATGTACAGGGCAGTTTGTACGTATTAAAGTTTGTATCTCTGCCGAAGTCCTTGCAATTTGTAGATCATAGGTTTCTTTGGCCGAGGTCAAAGGCACTGTTTGTTGTATAAGCATGGCTTTCATTCTGCTTAAAGTATCAAATCTTATAAAAGAGATGTTTAGCGAAGGCCACAAAGGCGACTCCCTGACTGTGTCTATTGGGGCAAACAATACTTGCATACAGCAAGTGACCCTGGAGTTCACCGTTACTAGATATGGGATGCCTGGCAACATGCCGCAGCAACTCTGATCATTCAACATGAGGTAACTCCCATTAGAAAGTTGTCCAAACGTTGGATTAATCACAGCAGCTGGTGTACCCTGCTGATACCAAGACAAGTTTGCCACGGAACCATTACAAGCCCCGTGTAAAGAAATGTCCTGACATATTAGTGAACCGCTCAGTGCACTTTTACAGTGTGTACCGCTCAGAAACACTTCACGATCCCCACTCCAACATCTATATGTGTAAGGTAAATTCCAAGATGTCTTAATGTATTCCTTACCCAACCTTTCATATTTGCCTGCTTGCATCTGTTTGAGGCAATACTGAAACTGAAAAGTAGTCACAGGTAGCGTGATTTTGCCATGAATAAGCCATTCTGTAGCTGGTTTTTCTGCCACTGTGAATGGTAATTTTTCCAGTTTTTCAATGCTCAACACTGTAACCTTTGTTCCTCTTTGTGCCAGTTCGATCTGTTTATCAGTGGGATTGTATTCTGCAAACAGAGCCGACGTGTTGATAAAACGCCAAGGCACATAGCCTGCTCGCAAAGATTGCAGCGTCCAGCTTAATAACACAATAGAACGTAATTGAGATTGGCCTTGTTGTAACATCGCCAGATCTTGTTCTAGTTTGTAGATAGCAGAGGATACAATGTTGTCCAATGAATATATTCTGGAGGACAAAGTTGTTAACCCATTGTCGACCACAGTGAGTGTTTTCTCTAAATTAATACGATCAAGTTCACGTATTCGTTCTGCGGCCTCTATCTGTGACACCTTCCATGATTCATTATAAGCAGCATAGATGCCGGCATATATGAAACGGTTTTGATGCGGCTTTCTTGGTCCAAGCAAGAATTCCCTAAGGTCTGCGTCTTCTTTAAGTAAGGATAAGTGTTGTTTCACATCCTGTAGTGTAGATTTCTGCAGCCAATCGAGGCATAATTTTCCTACACTGTATGTTGTTACTACCCCCGGATGTTGTCTTTGGACATATCTTGGGTCTGGCCTGTGAATAGTAAAGCCCTGAGTTTTATTCAGGAATCTTTCCTGACAGTTGTTTTGTCTGTGGGCCAGATCAACCATTTTCTCCAATCAGGATTAGTTCTGTTGAGTTGTAGTATTGTGTCAACTGTAACCTCTGCCTGTGTATTGTTTTCACTTGCAGGTGTTGGTACAGAAGGTGTTTTCATCTCTTTGATCTTGGCTAGTCCAAGACAAGACGTTTGTTGGACAGTTTCATTCAAAAACATTATTTGCTGAGGGATGATGCATGCTCTAAATAAAGCTTCTATCCCCTGCACTTGACAATTTTTAGTACCCCAGACCGATTTTGTGTCTATTGTGTCTTTCCAAAGGTTGAAACCATGTCTAGACAGTTGGGCAATAAATGCTGCAGAGTAAATCTGTTTTGTATTTGTTAACATAATGTTCATGCCTGTTTTGTTTATATTTTTATAGTAAACGTTCCTGGATCAGATGTATTGTATCCTAAAAAATATGGAAACTTGTTAGCAAATGTTTTTGAACTGCCTTTTGGTGGTGTAGGACAATGCTCCCATTGCTTAAACATAAACACATTTCTAGGGTTTGCCGATTTATGCAAAAAATGATGACCATAGTGGTTATAGCAATACAGCTGGTCATAGTCTGATGAACCCTCTAAATATTCATTTTTAGAAAATGCAGCAGATTTTTCTAGGTCAAACATTATGTCATTAACAGTCTCAAAGTCCCAATCATCAGAATAGGTATTGGACGAAATAAGATCACTTAGTGAAATTTTAAACAAATGTGGAATGTTCAATTGTTCCGTTGGGCCGAAGATATCGAAATCAGTTTTGTCCCACACTATACCATCCTGTATAGGAACGGCTGTGATGTTCACTGTTGACAAGACTCTTGCTTCACGATGGGAATATTTATGTGGTTTCAAAAGTAAGTTCACATCTTTTCTTTCAGTGTTCACACGGATGTATCTGCCATTTATAAGCACGCTCATAGTCATAACCAAAGCTAGTCAAAGCAGGAAAACAAATATTCCAGAAATAATCCAGAGTTCAATCCATGGTGAAACCAGATAAGTCTTTTTCAGAAAGTGAAGAAAGTCTTGTACTTGCTGTTTGAAAGTTAATGATGCTGGTGTCGTTTCAGGTTCACTGGGATCTTCTGAGAACGTATCAAAGTTAATGAAATAGCCAGAAGCAGTTCTGTCAATTGTTGAAATTGCATCAGGATTTGTTGAAATCGCTGGAACCAGTTGATCACTTGCTACGTTGGTGTAGACAGGTGTATTTGGACAAACTGTTACTTGAGTTTCAAGAGGGATGAGTTCCATAGCATTGTTGCTCAGTCCTTCATCTGTTACTGCTGAATTCTCGATGGTTATCAGTCTTTCAGTCTGAACCTCTTGGATAGTAGCGAGAGGAGTGCGTCTGCTACTAGGTCGGAGTCCACGAGGCCTACTATTTAGTATTGGCCACATACTGTGGTTTGATGAGGTCGATGGACACAAATCTTTTCTCCTTTTTTCCAGCAAGGGTCGGCAGTAGTACTGTTCTTGTTCCTTGAACAGCTAGGACAGGTACTGGTTGTCTGTAAGAAGGCCCAAATTACTTCTTGACCGCAATCTTTTCTCTGACTAGATCCCCAACTTTTGGAATCCAGACAGGCCTTGCTGGGACAGCTGGTTGATCCCCAGTGGTGGTTGGCTGCAGGAACACGTTGCTTTGTTTCGATCTTAGTTAATTTAGTTCCTGTAAAACAGCCAAACGATCTTTGATATCAAAGGGTTTATTTTCCACCACTGTGCCTACCTGTTCGAGGTCTGGTACCCACATTCTTCTCCCAAGTAGGACCTCATATGGAGTGACCCCCCCTAGAGAACTTCTTGGCAAATTGTTTAATGAGCGTTGGACCCCATATAGATGTTTGACCCACCCATCACCCGAACCTAATACCCTAGCTGTTATAGACTGCTTTATGTCCCGGTTTTTCCTTTCCACAACCGAATTTCCCTCAGGATGGAATGGAGAGGAGTACCGCAATGCAACGCCCAGACTGGCCATGGCTTCTTTGTAAGCCCGAGAGCTAAACGCAGGGCCCTGGTCAGAATGTAGTGTGCCTATTGCGTATGTGCCGATAAAGACTTGCAAATCTTTTATAACAGTTTGAGCGTCAGCCGAGCGCTGAGGCCATATCCATAGGAACCTTGAGCACGAATCCACTGCGACCATTATGTATTTATAGTTACCGTCCCTTTGCAAGGGACCGCAGTGGTCCAGGTAAACACAAGCTAATGGTTTGTCTGAAATTAACAGGGGTTTCTGCGCAGGACGTTTCACTGTGGAGACTTTCATCTGTTGGCATATATCACATTCTAAAACATAGTTCTTTGTTTGTTTCCGAATGCCAGGCCACCAATATCTTTGCTTGAGTAAAGATACTGTTGCAGAAACACCTGCATGGGCAGAAGCTATCCCTTCATGTGCTGCTAGTATTAGTCCTAATCTACGTTCCTTGTTTGGAATTACCCTATCCCCCACTCCAGGGATTCGAGCAAAAGGAACGTTGTTCGCATCAATTACATAAGAGTACTTGAGTGGAAACTTTTTGGGTATCGCTGCACCACTGCCTTTGCTTGTAGCATTGACAGCCAACATTATCTCACTGTCTATTCTCGTTTTTGAACGAGTGATCGCAGCTACGGAAGCCGTCTGAACAGCCCCCTTTGCGGCTTCGTCAGCCAATGAATTCCCTGCAACGTGAACACCATCACGTTGATGACTCAGTGTGTGTATCATGTGAGCCTTTGGTAGTTCGTTTTTCAACTGAACTACTTGTTCCCAAAGCGTTTTGTGCTTTATTGTGCCACCTTTTGCATCTTTGAACCCGTTTTCAAGCCAATTTTGTATATATTCATTATACGACTGAACACAGAAAAAAGAATCGCACACTATTAGTGTGGGGAATTCGCGATCTGTACTTTCAAGTGCCAGTTTGAATGCTTGTAGCTCAGCTCACTGAGCTGTACAATCTCCTAGAGATTGTATCTTTGTGACCATAGGTCTGAAGATGCCATCTCGCATGCGACCTTTAACGATTGCACACGCTGCACTGTAAGCTTGCTTACCCCCTGTTCCGGGTTGTGCGGATCCGTCAGTGTAAATTATGAATTTGTACTGATCGAGAGGCAGAATTTCAGTGGGCAGAGGACATTCTTGTTCATATTGCAGGAACGCTTGTGTTTTTAGATCAGGATCAAAAACATATTCAACATCTGTTGCAGCAAGAGAATTAACCCATTGTATCCATCTTGGATGTAATGCTTTAGCATTTGGAATGCTCGCTTTTGTGACCGCTTCTAATGCAGGTACTGGGGTAACGACAATAATGTGTTTCACTTGTGCTAGGGCTCTTTGTTTTGCTACAGCGGTTTGAACTGCTGTCAGAATTTTTTCAGTTGAAGTGAAGCGCATTTCTGCTTGTGTATACAAATGGGATTTGTATGCAATTGATATTTGTTCACCCTCATTAAATGTTAAGTAGGTGAATCCGCATTGACCCGAAATTATTCGGATCACTAAATTGCGTTGACTTACACGTGTTTGTAAGTGATTTGTTGCTAACATGTTAGCCTGGAGTGAACGCCGGATTTCTGTATGTTCTTGTGTCCAATTTTTGATTGAAAAATCAGGTTTGATTAGTGCGTAGAGAGGTTTAACCCTTGCCGCGTAATTTAGAATGTATGTTCTTCCAAACTTTAGGAAACCCAGGATGGATTGTACGTTTTTCAGCGTTTTTGGAGGTTGGAGCAGCGCACACTTTTCTAAAAAGTTAGCTGCCAAGCTCTTGCCTTCACTTGAAAGCTCATATCCTAAAAAGAGGACATTGAGATGGGCAATTCTGGATTTTTTGAAGTTGAATTTGTAGCCCTCAGAGGCGAAGCCCAATATAATGGTATTCACCCTGTTCAAGTGTTTTTCCAGGTCATCGTCTGTCAGATAGATGTCATCGATATATGACAATGCCTCATTATCATAAATTTGTAGTAACTCTGTTACCCTCGCTGAGAATAACCCCGGGCTGTTCTTGAACCCTTGTGGGAGTCGACAAAATTGACGCTGGGTCCCCATTATGGAGAAAGCTGTTAAGTACCTGCTTTCAGGTGCTATGTTTTGACAAAAGAAACCATTTGAGATATCTAATGTGGTTTTATATTTTTTACACACAATGTTATTCATTAATGCTGTACCATGTGTGCATTTTGAACTGCAAATGTTTTAGAGCAAGTGTTTAAATGTCTGTAATCCAAAACTAGATGATAGGTGTTGTCTGGTTTGGAGACAGGAAACAAAGGATTGTTCATTGAGGAGGTGCATGTTTCAGTCACCCCTTGGTATTCAAGTTGATCTAAGATCTCCCTGACCTGTTTTTTAGCTTCTTGCTTTATTGGGTACTGCCTTTGTGCAGTTGGTTCATGTTTCAGATGTATTTTATGGTGAGGTGCGTCCTCATCCCATCCTACATGATTTTTATATAATGCTGGGGCCTGGGCTACTGCCCATTTCCTGGCATATGTATATTTTTGGTGAATTGGAATATGGTTGGAGAAGGCAGGCATAATAATGTCCTCGCCACGTGGACACTCCCTGACAAATTGTGGTGGCCAGTCTTTTTCTGCTAGAAGTATGTCATAGCCCTTTGAAAGTTTTTCCCAAAAGAGTGTTTTCACCTGTCTTGGTATGTCTCCCTCCATTCAGAGTGTTATTTCATATAACCTTTGTGGAGTACTAACCTTGGTATCTACAGTCTCTACTGTGATGTACTCATTCAAGTCCACTATCTCCAGAAGTTCCTTCAGGTTCTGGCGAGCTATTGTGACTTCTGCTGCACTGTCCAGCATTGTATGAGCCCATTCTCCGTTCTTGAGTTGTGTTCTCAGTATCCTCGGCATGTCTGATCTTCAGACCTGCTACTTTCTTTTTGGAGAATTGAGGTTTTGTTTTATTTTTTGGAGCGTGTTTATCTCCCTTGGATTTCACGCGTTCTTCTCTATGTTCTGACCGTCCTCTTCTTCCCGATGTCTGTGACGAAATCTGAAAGGTACGAGAGGAACGTGTATCAGTATCTTGATACCTGTCAGGTTTTTTCAAATTATCCCTATTCCTGAGGTTATACCTCCTTTCAGAGGGCTCCTTTTGAGGAGTCCTACCTCGGGATTGAGAACGTTTCTCATTTGAATTTTGTTTATTAGTTTCCCACTTCTTTTTAGAAGATGTAGGAGTTTGTTTAATAGAGTCCTTTTCAGGATTCTCAGATAGTTTTGGTTTTAATAGTCTTCCACCCAAACTATCTCTGCCTAATTCTGCATAGGATTGTTCTATTATTCTGGGTAGTTCTGTTTGATGTTCTGTAACATCTAATTCTCTTAATCGTTGGCGGATCGCCACTGCTGCTGCCTCCCCTTTAATATTAGATAATATTATTGTTGAGACCTGGTCGAAATTTTTCAGTAATTTCATACCTAAATTCAGAGCAGGCTCTGCCCAGTATTCGTTTTGAATTTGTTTCAGGACATCAGGTATTACTGCAATTGATGGAATACCATGTGTTTTAGTATAGATGGCAGCAAAGACTGAGCCCCAAGTGGTGCAGTCTTCCAGTTGTGGTGTGATCCCCATTGGTAAACTGATTGTTAAGATTCTGTGTTTCTCATAAGGGCTAGTATTTGGAATTACTGCTTCTATTTGAGTAATTTTTTGAGCTATCCAGAATGGAATTTGCTCATGTTTTGTGGGCATTTTACTCATGACTGCGTAGAGAGTCTGTGGTGTAATTTTTAGTGTAGCCCCCGGATGAGGGGTCTGATTTGGAATTGTTAATGGTGGTTGGACTGTGAAAGTCTGCATGACATATTGGACCAATTGTCTGTAGATTTTTATTAACTCTTGTAGTTGAGTAAGTAATTCCTCATCTGACATTATATACAGTTCAGGATGAGGTGTGTAGCCAGCTAGAATCGGCCATGTTGCTCCTGGTCTCCCTAGGAGACCGAGCCTGGTAATGTTTATGTGATGTTTTAGGGCGCCTTTAAACCAGAGCTGATGCTCCTGGTATGTTAATGAAATTTCAATATCCTCGAAAGGAATATATTCCTCCGGTGGATCATCTTCCTTGTAGAAGTGAAACAGTTTTGTTACTGGATTTGATTCTGGGAATACTATCCATGAATAGAATACCTCTGTCTGAAAGGATTCGTGTGCCTCTATCACGAAAACTGCTCTACCGCCTCTCGGTGGTAGGCCGTGTTTTATAAGTTTTAGAGTGATGGCTCTTCTTAAGTTTGGATGGATGTCTATAACACCCTCCTCGGTTTCATTTAAACATGTTATGTTGAAAGCTGTTACGACTTGGTCAGCCGCAGCTCCACCGGTTTCGGTGTCAGACATTGTTTTTTTGAAAATGTAGAACAAGTTTCAAGGAAACTAAAGATAAGGTGCACAATATTTTGGAACACTGTATCCTTCAACGTTGAGCAAACCAAACAGCTAATATATAGGGTGCTTCCCTATTTTGCTGTGGCGGATACTTAACCCTGCCCACTCCAGACGTCTTTTGGAGTATGTGGGTAGGGGTCTCTGAGAGAAAAAGCACAGCTGAGTTACTCAGTATCTAGCGTTAAATTACCGCCTTACCAAACCGTTGGGCGCCATGTAGTGTAGCTCCTATTTCCCTAATAGGCTCTGCGCATTGGAATAATATACCCTATAGGCTTGACATTGGACTAAGGTCGGTATGTCCCTATCGAGTATATTAAACTTAATTACTTGTGCCAGCTAGCTCAGAGGCCACTAGAAACTCCTTGGATAACAAGAAGGGAGTAGTTTCTGGCAGCCGCAAAACATGACAACTTTGTTTCCCTTTAGAATCAGAACGTGTCCCAGAGTCGTGGAAACAATAGATAACCATTTCACTCAGCTCAATCGTGCATGCTTAGTTTTCCTCAAAGTTACACAGAAAGAATAGACGGGCGTTTCAATAAAAGGATTTATTGAACAGTCTTGTTTCTCGTGTAGGTGATATGTGCTGTTACGATCACAAGACAGTATGCAAGATAAATAATGTACAGCATAAGCACTAGAAATAAATAATACTGCGCTAGCATTATCTTTTAGCGTATATTCACATACATAAATAACATGAGCTAAAAATGCGAGTACTCATACGATGCGTCTCTAAGCTAGTTCTACCCCAGTGTACCTAACTTAACCTAGGTGTAGGGAGAGGTATGAAGTAGGTGAAGTATTCTCTAGTATGCCTAGTATGCCTAGTATGCCAAGATTCCCTCTAGGTTCTATTCAGCTCCATACCGTAAGAATGAGAGAGGTGGGAATCCCTTGCCAGACTCGGACTCCAACACCCCGCGAGGGAAGTTAGATCACTGTAAGCTGGACTCTCTGCGTGCAGGGATGACAGCGTCTTCTCAGTGCGTCAGGCCGGGATACGGGCTCCTCTGAAGTCGAGGTCTCTTCTGATTTACAAGGGCGAGGGAAGGTATATTTATACCTGAGGGGTACCTCAGAATGTTAGCATTGACGTGAATCGGACAGCGGAAGACGTCATGAATGAACCCTCAAGGTGTACTGGTTCATGCATAATAGATGAGTCCTTGAAGAAATCAATAGTCCTGTGCTAGGGAAACTCCCGAAGCCTAAGGGTCTGTTCTGCAAGGACTCGTTGTGACGTTAGGGTGGACGGATGTCGGAGACCATGCCTGTATTTAGAGCGCATGGTTTAAGGCCTAAATAAGGACTGGGATTCTATGCCTATATAAGTGCATGATGAATTGTGCCTATATAAGGACATGATTCAGGAAAACCTATATACGGACACCCAAAGAGGAATACAACACTACTTTGTTAAGCGCACACACTTGTTAACATAGTATGTTATGGTCATTTAGATGTAGGTGTAGGCATTCATCATAGTAAGGGCCACTTGCACCAACTAATTTATGTTTAACATTTTATTTGGATGTGTTACTACAGGTGTGTTTGTTTCACCTTGATTATGATCACATATGCATTACACCTTATGACATCTTGTGACTGTTGAGATTAGATAAAGTACAGGACTTTCACTAGACAAGGGTCAAATGGCTGTATACGTTGAATGCTTTGAATTTGGACTTAAATTGGTAATTTCTGAGGTAAAAGTTACACCTTGTCTAGTGCAGATTCTGCAACATGTTACATTGCACTTATCCCAATGATGTGTGTTGCATATGTTTTTAATGTGACACGTACGAAATTTCTTTAAACACACCTGTCTGGTGATTTTTTGATTTTTAATTTGATATCCTTTTTTGTGCAACAATCCATTTTTTTAAGGCAGTTTGCACCACATTTTTATATACAATGTGATCATACAGATGTGTTTCTTTAAATTTCTTAAACGTCAACATTACAGAAATGTGCATTGCACATTGTATGCTATTGCTTGTAATAGAGATTAAAAAATGCACAAGTCCAGTGAAAATATTCATAGATAAGTCAAAAGGTAACAGGTAAAAGTGGAGCTTACCATCGAGTTAATCCACAACAGTGTTGATTGTGTTTGTTATCAAGCAGCAGCAGTAGCGGCAGTACCTGTAAGATCAGGTCAATGGCGGAAAAGGAAGTATGAAAGTGACAAAAAGGTGAGTTTCTGATTATAACCCTTCCAATCCACCAACTCAGGTATGGAGGTTTTACCGCCACAGTTATGTTGGCGGGAAGGCACATCGTGATCAGCTCGACGGGGAAACTGGTGGTCCTCCCTCTGACAGCCACTTTTGCCTATCCCGCCATAGACTCGGTTGATATTTCCTGGCGATGACGGTGTGGACCGCAGAGGTCTTCCTTTTATGGACATGCTAACATCTAAAAAAGGCGGGCGGACCGCCAAGCCAGCAAATGAGAAGACTGCAGAGAAAGCAACTTTGGGACTCGATCCACCAAGATCTAAATCAGCCCCTTAGTTTCTTTTTTTGAAGTTTAAAATCCCCAGTGGGACAAGGCTGCACACTTTATCCGATGAGGGCTCCAGGTGTACAGATACCCTCCTAGAGAGGAGCTGCTAAGCAGGATTTATTAGTGTGAGAGGAATGTAGTGGGAGCTACTGTGAAGTCAGGCTGACCAGCGATGCATCTTGGGAGGCTTAGCGAGCAGGTAGGTCCTGTCTCCTCTCTGCACTTTTAGGCAGACAATCTTATAAGTCTTAGGTTTTTTGATTTGGGCTATCTGGGCACCGTTAGCACCACATCAAAGGGTCTAGGACTGGAGGGGCACCACTCGGAGAGTCAGGACTTACTCAGGATGGGTCAAGGACTGGAGGGGCACCATTTGGAAAATCAGAACTCACACAGGATGGGTCCAGGTATGGGCTCAAGATGGCAGGTGACTTTTCTGTCCCTTAAGCTCAGATCAGGAGGCCAGCCAAATATACCTTGGAGTCACTCTGGAAATCCTTTGTTCAAGCAGAAATGCAGGTCTCAAGCAGCAGGGGTAGTCTTCTGAGGGCACAATGCAGGCTTCATGCAGCAAAGCAGTCCTCTTGAAGCAGCAGGGCACTCTTCTGAAGTATGCAGCAAGCCACAAGCAGCAAGCCAGTCCTCTCAGAGTCCTTCCGCAAGTCCAGAAATTAACTTAAGAGTGGGTCTGAGGGTCCTATTTTTATACATGTTGCCAGATTTGAAGTGGAAGAAACTTCTGATATGTTGCCCCCACATACGTGTCCAGAATGTCCTGCCTCCCTGCTCTGGTCCCAGGATTTCTGTAGTCACAACAGCCTAGGACATCATTTACGAGGCCCCTAACGTCACTTTTGTGCCGCCGGAGCATCACATTTTTTAAGCTTTGGTGCCGCAATATGCTGCAGCATATTTACAAGTCCACACAAAGCCACTTTGTTTGGCTTTTCATGGCCTTGAAAAGATGTGCCCCTGTCATGCAGAACAGTGCATGAAAGGGACAGTCCATGGGTGTTGTTGTGGGTGTTCACAAGCAACACCCATAGAAACTGAAGCATTCCCAGATTTACGAGGAATCGTAAACATGGGAATGCGTCAGATTCTAACGCATTGGTGGGGTTAGGGAGTCACAACACTGAGAAATATCCTTATTTCTCCTTGTTCTTTCCTCTTTCTATGTGTGCTGCATTCTGCAGCACAGATAGAAAGAGAAAAACACCTCTTGTGATTGTTTTTGTGCTGGAAAGTTGTCCCTTCTTGCACAAAATCAATCACCCTTACAAGCCAGACAACCTTACACCAAGGCGCAAGGGTGCCTGCGTTGGCACATGCAGTCCATTGTAAACCAGCGCAGGGGAAAAGGACATGAATGCGCCATATCTCATAGATACGTCGCATCCCCGCACTTTTCTTTTGATGCTAGGCAGCGTAGCAAGATTCCTTGCAGCACTGCTCTGCACGAAAACCTCATAAATTAGGCCCTATGTGTGAGTGCTGAGGTAATTTCTTTGAAGTGCAAGAGGGACTGTGCACAGCTCTGCCCCCTATCCTGCCCGAGTGACCCATCCTGCCACCACTGAGTCTCTCTATTGTGCAGCTGTCTGAGAGGTATAAACAAAGTCCCACTGCCAACTACACCCAACCAAGTGACCCATGAGAGGCAGCAGGCACCAAATAGTTTAAGGCAGGGCATTTCCAAAAGTGTCATTTTCAAAATAGTAACTTAAAATTTGACTTTACTATTAAAGAGGAGTTTTTATTACAATTTCCCAGACACCAAACACAAACTGCTTTCCTGTTCCAAATCAAAAGTTAGCACGTATTAAATGTTCTTAAATGTAATACGTCAACCCAATGTTATCCTATGGGAGAGATCGACCTCTAGTGGTCCTAGTGGACCTCTAGTGGTGAAAAATACATTTAGGATTTTTTATTTACTAGCAGTACGTGCTCAACCTTTTAATTACAATGCACCCTGCGCTATGGGCTACCTAAGGCCTACTTTATGGGTGACTTATATGCAATTAAAGGGTAGTTTAAGGTTTGGCAATTGGGTTATATTGTCAACTCAAATTGGCATTCTAAACTGATTTAAGGGGCTAGATACGTGGGTAGTACAACAACCACTACAGGGTCACTAGTAACATTTAATTTACAGGCCCTGGGTGTATAGTATACCACTCTACTATGGACTTATAAGTAAATTAAATATGCCAATCAGGTATTAGCCAATTTTACTGTGTTTTAGGGAGTAAACACAAGAAGTTTAGCAATGGTTAGCAGTTGCAAACCGCACAGAGGTCTAGAACAAACAAATAAATTCAGCAAAAATAGGAGGGGTGAAGGCAAAAAAAATTGAGGGAACCCTGCAGAAAGGGCCAAATCCAATAGTAACAAAAAAGAATACTGCTTCCTTCAATAGATGTGGGTTCCCTACACTTACGATAATAAGAAAATTAATAACACAATCATACCTTCCAGAAAACATATCAACAAATGCAAATACTTCTTATAATTGGACTGTGGAGTTAAACCGTGCTATTAACTGGATTCACTGCAGGGGGTTTTGGGAAGAGGGTCATGAGATAAGACAATTAGATACAAAAAAAATGCAGTATGCTTCTCAGAAGCAAAGAGAGCTAAACATCTTTGACCAGTGTGTAAATCTCAGAAAAATCTATTGTCGACGGGTCTGCACACATCCACACAAACCCTTCCTTAAAAGCACATGGTGCCAAGCAGACCATTTTAAAGCAATTGTTTTCTTGTACAACTCTGAATTCTGCCAGTGTGAACGACCCAAAGGAGAACCCTTTCAAATGCCACATGCAGAATTCATGAATGAATCATACCTGCATAAATGTTTCATATGGTACTGCTTTTGTAGACATGTAAAATGAGAACAGAAGCACTAGAAAAGTTATAATTCATCCACAGTTAAATGCAATAAGTTAACATCCCACGTTTATCATAGTTTGCCAGAGGCAAGACATTTGTTCAAAATAATTTACTGGGTCATTATCCAGAGATATGAATTTGTGCCGCTAATCTCAGCTGCAGCAACGACCCATCCTCCCGACATATAGAGTGTCTATCAGGCTGAGGAAAGGTCAGCCTGACAGACACTCTTTGTGTTCAGATCAGGCAGAGAGGAGCTATACATATGATAAATGCTCAGGCGCCTGGCTGCCTAAGCTGAATGAAAGATGTCACATCTCCTGTGGTTGTGATCTCTTCAACTCAGTAAAGCACCTCAAGGCCCTCCCTCTCCTGACAAGGGGGAGTGTCACTGATAGCCTAGGACCTGGGCTCTACAGGTTTTAGCCCTCAAGTGTCCAGGGCCAAGTGACTAACACCTCGTCACTGAGTCAGTAAGTCTCACTCCCACACTGTGATGAGTTAGAGACTGACCTAAGATCAGCCAATGAGAGAACGTGGCCGTCCAAACCCTCCTGAAACCTCCAAGGCTTCCCTCCAGAGATGGTCCAGAAGGTATGTGTTTTTTAATGTTTGGTGCATTTTTGTGTGAATGTATGTGTAAATGTATATGTGTATAGATGAGTAAATGTGTGTGTTTGTGTGTGTGTGTGTATGGGTGCGAGTGAGTGTGCGTGTGTTCCCCTGTTCACTATTCTCTAATTACCATCCGTCACTGCTCAGCTGTCAAACGTCATCAAATAAAGGAACATTCTAAAATGCCTATTGGTGACTGTTAGTGATACAGGGTTGATGAAAGAGAACAGTTCTTTTCCCTTCAACTACCAAAGCAGCTAAGCAGGTACATTTTTAGAAAACAGTGGAATTGCCAGGTTGCCTTTCCCTCAGTGGAAAGCACCAGCATCTGTGTGACAGAAAGATGCGAGGCTTTAAGTGATAATAGGTAAATGTCTGGCATCAGATGTATGTATGAATGGGCATGTGTTGCAGTCAGAATATTGTGCATACCAAGACACTGATGACTTGATGGGGTACCACCTTGACAACTAAGTGGATCACTGCGGCAGCCATAAGTCCCCAGGAAAGATTGTACTACTGAATAGTAGCTTTGTGTCTCCCTTGATCAGAAAAACTGACCTGATATCCTGAGGTCTCACAGATAAAGTACAAAGTGATGTATGTATGCATTTATTTAAATTACATACTAAAGACCTACCAGCATCATAGCGCCCAAACGAAAAGAGAAGGAAGATATTACATTCAATCAACAGAAGAGCCACATGTTTACTCTTTTGAGTGACGATAGCACAGACTGCTCAAGCTGGATTTAAGTTGGAAATACACACCAAAGCCTTAGGCTGAGAACCGCATACTTGCTGTCCTGAAACCACTGGATAGCATTTTTTAGGTATGATATGTGATTAATTTCCTCAAACCAAAATTGTTTGCAAACTCTGCAGCTGTGATTCAGGAAGACCTTTAAGAGGACGTTTCCATAGTGCAGTTTAAAGTTCTTCACTACCCTACGCGCAATCTTATGAATTTAAACAGAGAGGAATGAGAGAATATTCCACATAAGACATAGCTTGAACCAGCATTCCCTGTATTTATAGATCTATTTATCCAAGGTATTTGGTATGCGTTCCAAATAAAGCCCAGCACCTCTCTACACTGGGCAAGTCATTGGCTTCTCTCCCTTTAACATGGAGTAGCAGCTTGGATCAGCAACAGCTCCTTTGTTCCTAGGGTTAGTTCCCACCCCGGGACAAAAACTACCCAGGAATACTCCTTCTAGTCTCAGCTGGAGGTGAAGTGCTGTTCCCCAAGAGAGGCAGTATGCATGCTACACTGCATGGGCAGAAGGCCATGGGTCAATTTAATCTGTAGCACACAATGGGGTATCTGTTCCTAAAGAAGTGGCATTACACAAGAGTAAAATTGATACTAGGTGAGGATCTTCCTCATTAGGAAGTTGTGCCCTCACTTACTACTCGAGTGGCTAAATCGAATCGCATCTCTGCTCCATGGTTTACAGAAACCCTTAGGAAAAGCAGAAGTGCTTGCAAAAGGTTGGAGAGAGAGTGGCAGAATAAGTTTCATCCCGAAGATAAAGTCATATACAAACAAGCTCTGAAAACCCACTATAATAAAGTCCGCGAAGAAAATAAATGCTTTTTTTCCTCTAAAATTGAGGTAGCGGCACATAAGAGTAAAGAGATCTTCAAAATTGTTAAGTACTTCTCTTCTCTTAGTGCGGTGGGAACTCCATTTACTCCCACGCCTGCCTGGGTTCATCATATTGCCAGCTACTTCCACGATAAAATCTGTACGATCCAAAACTCTTTTGTCACTTCATCCATAGCTAAGGGAGACGAGGCAAGGTCTCTATGCCTGACCGGCTCTGGGGCTGGATCCTCCCTCACTCAGTTTCCGCCCATCTCCATAGTGAAATCCCTTGAGATAATGAACACTTTGAAGTCAGGATCCCCTTCAGACTCCTGCCCAGCAAATACACTGTCGATCATCGCTGAGATTATAAATCCAGCCGTCAATCTGGTCTTGAATACTTCAGTACAAAAGGGGCAGGTACCTAGTAGCTGGAAAAAGGCCAAAATTATTCCCCTTTTGAAGAAACCTTCTGCTGACCCAGCAGTAGCCTCCAACTACAGGACTATATCACTGCTGCCTTTTTTCTCCAAAGCCCTCGAAAAGTATGTCAATCTAATATTGAATGAATATGTGGAAGCTAACCACATACTTCACGAGAGCCAGTCTGGTTTCAGAGCCCATCTCAGCACCGAAACTGCTTTATTGGAAGTCTCGAAAACTATCAAAATACAGCTTGATAAAGGGGGAAGTGCGGTGCTGATACTATTGGACCTGTCCGCGGCCTTTGATACCGTGCCCCATGACCGGCTCTTGCAGAACCTACGGGATTGCGGCATCGGGGGCACGGTACTCAAGTGGTTCGCCTCGTTTTTGAGTGATCGACAGCAGGAAATCTGGTCCTCTCCCTACTCAGCCCCCATTCCGCCTATGTTGGTGGGGGTTCCGCAGGGATCCATTCTGAGCCCGTCACTTTTTAATATTTATATGGCTCCTCTCGTACTCTTAGCTGAGTCATACGGCGCCAAGATAGTATCTTACGCCGATGATACTCAACTATTGTTTATGTGCGACAAAGGCACTGATTTTAAAGGCAACGAGATCAACATCTGTCTGATGGAGGTTTTCTCCTGGTTACGGCGCAACCAATTAAAGTGTAACCCCGAAAAGTCAGAGATTATTTTCTTTGGTTGCCCGCCATGCGAATCATGGCACCAATGGTGGCCTCTTGATATGTCCCCACCCACTGCTCCAGTGAGCACGGTGAGGAACTTGGGGGTCAAGTTGGACGCCACTCTAACAATGAAGGCTCAAATTCAAACTGTTGCTGGCACCTGTTTCAGCATGTTGAAAATGCTAAAAAACTTCCTTTCCCTGCTACCGGTTGAGTATCGAAAGACGGTAGTACAAGTCCTAATTACATCCAGGTTGGATTACGTCAACGTTTTGTATCTGGGCCTACCTGAGTATTTACTGAACCGTCTGCAGGTGGTTCAGAATGCGGTGGCCAGAGCCATTCTCATGGTGGGACCCAGAGCACGTATGAGGATCCACCTGAATGACTTGCACTGGCTACCGGTATGGAAGAGGATCCAGTTCAAGGCTCTGGTTCTGGCTTACCGCCTTTCATGGCACGGGCGCTGTATATCTCAGGATAAGGGTCCAGCATTGTGAGCCTAAACGTGCCTTGAAGTCCTCGGGGCAGTCTTTGATGCTCATTCCTAAATTTGCCCGCTCTCAGGCTGGCGGTCGCTCCTTTCAAGTACTGGCTGCCCACTGATGGAACTGTCTGCCTCTCCATATTAGGCAGGTCCAGGACCTGCTCACCTTTAGGAGACAGCTAAAAACCTGGCTGTTCCAGCAATAAGTTTTCTTTGGGCGGGTTGGCCTTCGGGCTTTGGTTGTGCGTCTGCTGGTGGTCCTTTCAGCGCCGGGACACTCTGTTGAGTAGCTGTGCGCTTTATAAGTACCTATTTTCATTTCATTTCATTTTCATACACCTGTTTACAATTTAAATATAGTTTTTAACCTTACCAGTGGGACCCAGGAATATCTCTGTGGTATTTCTAACCCACCGACTCCTTTGTTCCACACACCTGCACTTACCATTATGCCGTTCTTGCGGGGCCTGTGGGGTATTGCAGCACCAACCCGGCGAGGAGCAAAACACCCAATGATGAAGCATTACACCTTTACAGGTGTGTGAGGGCACAACATCCTAATGAGGGAGATCCTCCCCCCAGTATCAACCTTCCTCCTGTATTATGTCACTTCTTTAGGAACAGCTACCCCCTTTTGTGCTACATGCTTGTTCTTGGGAGCAAGGGTACTGGATCTTTATTGGCTCTCCGTCCCCTTCTATAGTGGTTTTTGTTACCAGTTTAATCTGTGCCTCCTTCAAATTTCCTACGCCTCGCCAAACACTGCTGACTTGTGTGTGGGAATTTTCATTGGTTTATTACACATAAGTGGTTTGAGGTGCCACAGTCCTACATTCCAAGTGAAGTTAAGCTGATACTGTGCATTGCTGGGGAAAAGGGAAGCATCCCATCTCGGCCAGTGCAGTGTTACATGGTAGATCTATGAGCTGAATGACAAATGCAGCACAGAAACAAGGGTGAAACTACTACACAGACTCCGAGGCGAGAAAAATAGAGTCTACTCCAGAAGACAGGTAAGCTGGAGTGGTAGTAACACTTTTGGACTTGATCTTCATTTTGAGTGTTATTAGATCTGTCCTTGCACAGGACACTATTCATAACTTACAGTGTCTTGATGCACACTGCACATACATATGATCTTCGTTATGGGGAATGATGGAATCACTAGTCACATCTACTATGAGCAGGAGTACACTTAGAGGGGCATGTTCAGAAACTTCATTTGGATTACATTTAGTAGTACTACCAAAGTACTACAAAAACCAAAAAGCATAAATCTCCACCTCTTCTATGTTTTCTATGGGGAGATCCTCACATATGTAAGTTTACTACTTAGGGCCTGATTACTATGTCGGTCACAAAGCCTCCGACAGACAGTCGGATTCCCCTAGACCGTGTCGAAACCCATCTGTCCGGCTCGGTCTGAAACAATTCCGGCTGACCAATTATGATGCTCGTGGTCGGAAGGGGAACCGTTCGGTCATTCCGAATCAGTTCTGACCGGCATTCAGAGAGTCCGAGTCGGTCATAACTGATTCGTACAGCTCAACGAACAGTGTTTCAGAACGACTGATTACGATGTAGGATTGGGACAGCCTTTCCTGTTGTCGGAAACTGACTTTGGGGGCCCCTAGCAGGCCCCCCTTCATCCTGAGGCCTCCAGTTTGGGGTCGAGCAGGTACCCAAGGGACCCCCCTGTAAAACCATGCACAGTGTGGCAGGCACCAAGGGGTGCCGCGACAGGGTACAAGGTTTTCCGCAGACACCCATTTTCCCTATAGGAGCCTGTGTTGTCGGTCGGAACACAGGCTCCCATTGAAGTCAATGGGAGTCCTTCCGAACGGTGTTCGGAGGCATCATAATCAGTCGGGCAGAACCGCCGACTGTGAGTCGGTCAGAACCGAATCCAACAAGGAGTTGGGCGGTTTAGTTTCCGACTGAAATCATCATGAGGCCCTTAGTAGTAAATAAAGAAGGGACCAGGGGGAATGGCTGCAAAAACTGGCATTTTACTAATAAATGGGAGGTGTTTAGGGATGGGTAAGGAAGGGTTTAGGGAGAGTTAGGGGGGTGGGTTAGGGAAGGACAGGCACCCACCCACAAAATAGTAAGCCTATTGCTATTCACAAACTGTCCTTCTAAAGTTACTATAGCCGAAATGGGTATCAAGGCTCAGAGATGGATTTGGTTCAGCATCACACATGAACAACCACTGCCACTGCAACACTGGTACTGCAAAACACTGCAATTTGAAAATAATGGAGGTAGGGACTTTAAATAAAACCCAATAGGAATAATGCTAAATTAAATTCAATCTCCCATTGTAAGCACTAAATAAAAGATTTTTTTTTAAATGGTCTGTCTCATTTCATTTTTCATGTTGAAACTGATGTTGAATCCTATCAGTTTTTGCATTTTTAACGAAAATGACTTAATGAATGTTATTTTATTTTTCTTATGTGAAGTTTCTATGGTTTGTGAGAAGCCTTAACAAAACTGTACACATAACCAGCTATTTAATGCTGTACTCATTATGCTAAGATGGGATACTTTGTCATGAAGGCTGATGCAAGTGTTCTGTTCATACTAACTTATATCAAGCAACTGTGTATGAAGGATTTTATATTGGGATTCTATGTAAGTGTAGTCAGTGCACATATAAGGATTTGTGTCTCACTCTCTGTTCCTGTTTGTTTACAGATTCCCTCATAACAGCCTGAATCCAGCCTCACATAAAGCTCGTACTCCTGGCACCAGAAGGATTGTGGTCCCACACGTTCTTCATCTCCACCACTGCGATACGAGCATAAAAATTCTTAGTTTGAAGCAATTGCTTCTTGGAACATTGAGGGCGACTCAGCTTTTTTCTCCGCTTGCACTGCTTGGAACTCTGAAAGGATGATGCTTCATTTAGTATCAAATAATATGCATTGGCTCACTGCATCGCATATATGTGTCAGTCTAATTATTCCATTTGAAGCAAACATTCATTTGTGCATCAAAATCCATCCAATTGTTATTCTAAATATGAAGAAAATGTGACTTTTCTAATGAATCCACAATCTATTAATCAATCAAGCCTTAATCTTGTTTCTCTCTGACTGTATTACTTAATGTAGAAGCTATGCCTTTATACAGGTGTTCACCCTGTAAAATAAAGGGATGAATATATGAAGCATCTTAAATGAAGCTCTTAAAAGAGTCCAATATTTATTGTCTTTAGTTTATCAAATCCATTATACTTTGATTCACTTTCAATGTCATCTTCCATAGTTTATTTCAACAATTATGATGATATGTATGATAATCCAAGATATTTAACAACCTTGGGTCCGTTGTAGTAAAGGATTTTTATCTTCACAGAGCCTGTGCTGTGTAAACTAGCAGGCTGTGCGAAGGGAAACCCTGAAGTGCAAAGTATGAAAGCACCCAAAACTCCACCCACCTAATCAGCACAAATACTCCAACACTATGAAGCACCACCATCCACCTGGCAGGAGAACTGATCTTTTGGAAACATAGATTAAACATAAATGAAAAAAACACATTTAACCCAATGAACAACTGTTTGATAAAACAGCGAGAATGATATGTTCTGGCTGTCTGGTGAAGTGTTGGTGCAGATTACATGGCTGCCGCTTTGGATTACTTTAGCAAGTGGTTTCTTTTACCCGCTACTCTGACCAGCAACATGGATCAAAGGACTGATTTGTTATCACATGCTGTGGTTTGTTTTTAGAATTCGCAAAATTGAGATTGCACCTGATAGACATTGTAAAAACAATTCTGGTGCAGTGAGGGTACCTCTTGGTTTAGATTTGAAGTGTTACACTTACAATGTTACCGGACCAAAACGTTATATACAGTATGCAGTGCCAAACTTTAAAAAATCAATGTTCTACAAGGCATAGAGGCTTTCAGATATCTTGTATCCACAAAGATGTAGTCATAGAAGAAAACCATGTCAAAAACTGAGTAAGAGGCTCAAGAAAACAATCCTTGCAGTTGTTCAGGAGATTCTTCCTCTGAGGGAATTAGGACCTTCTTAAATTTTGTTCCTTCCTTTCTTCTCTCCATCCTTCTTTCAGTCCTTTTTCCTTTCTTCTTACAATTCTTTCTGTATAAATTCATTCACCCACCATCTTTACTTTTGTGTCCATCAGTCTCCCATTCTTTATTTTTATCCAATCTTTCTCTTCATTCTTCTCTTTCTTCTTTCATCCTTTTTATCCATTCATCATCCTCCTTTCTCTCCATCCATTCTTCCTCCATCCATATTTCCTTCCTTGTTGCCTTTACAGAGGCCATGTAACACACTACCAGGCACATCACCAGATACTTCACTGCTCTCAAGATCCACATTCTCAGCTAGAGGTAGGCAAGTAAGAAAATTCATACAGACAACCCAAGGGTCTGGCTTGACTCTAGGGGCTAGAACACAAGCCAAGCAAGGACAATATTTGGCATATAAATCACGCAACAAAAGACTCCAACTTCTGCCTCTAAAACTTGTTAGTCTACTTTTCCTCTTCCTCAGCTTTAGCTTTCTGCAGAGTCAACTGCAAGCTTAGGGTCTTAGTCAGACTTAACCCACCCAGGGTGGCAGTGTGACCCTTGGAATTAGAGGGGTCTTAGGGTCAGTCTTATACAATGAATGGAAAGCACACAGTTAGGGGCATGTTGACGTGTGTCTGGACTATACCTTGTGCTAAGTGGCTAAGGAGAGCCTGACACAATAGTACTCCCCCATGGCTTCCTAACAAGGTACCCTCCCAAGAGTCCAAGAAAGTTTTTTTCCTACCACAGAGTTTCTACAACTGGTCTTTAATAAAGATGGTAAAGAATCGTCAAAATTATAAAGATTTTACTCCTTAAACATGTGGATGTACTTTACTTTACCATACCTGATTATATCGCTTTGAGTGCCATTACTTAGAAATGATAATCTTCAATCATTAGCTTAGAAACACTCATGAGCTGCCCACACGCCCTGATAAGGATACCATGAGTAAACCAAGAAACAAGTTAATTATTATGTGTTCTCTCAAAAGGGCCTCTATTGTATGTTGTATTGTTTATGTAGATGGAGCAATACAACACCAAATCGAACATATACAAGAGATGCTTTTGTACAACTCACATCCTGAATTATTTCAAGATGCTCTCAACTGACATTATAAAGGAAAACAAGGCACAGTAAAGTGAAGTAATTTCCCAGAATCACACAATGTGGTCAAAAAGGGAAGTCAGGACTAAGCGCTGGTTTCTCGATTTCACATTGTGCAGTTCTGCTACTGCATGGACCCCTTCTCCTTTCCCTATTTAACATGAAATGAATGTGCTTTGTGTTTACTTTTTTGAGAAGATATGTAAGTAATCTCTGTTAACTATATATGCCTATTACTCCTCAAATCCAACTGACACAATAGGGTTTTCTAACCAACAGGTACAATGTTAGGATAAGGGAAGAAAGGGTATCAGGGGAATCTATTTTCATATGGATATCATGGCTTATCTCCATCCAATCTTAAGCCCCCCCCCACCCCGAGATTTACAAAGAAAATGACTTCAGGAGACACTCAACATCTCAGTGAAGGCAATTTAATCAATTATCTAAAACAACAAGACCTCAGAGATTCCCAAGATTTTATTCCGTCACAATATTAAAGAAAATGAGTTGTGATACAACAATATTATGGTAAAAAAAATCGTCAACTCAAAAATATTGTGGTGCAAAATATGGACAGTAAGACTATTGTTGTTAAGGTGTATATTACCAATTTTTGTAATGTGTGTTTCTAATATTGTTTTTCTTTAATATAGTATACAAATATATATATTTTGTATTAATTTGATATAGATTAGCTACTGTATAAATATAAGGCATTAGTGTTATCATAATTGTTTTTATTATTTTCAGTATGGTCTATATTTTCTAATGTGATTTTTTTGGTAGCTGGTTGTTGGGTTTGTAGGGGACTAGTGTGGAATTATTAGTTATAAATATAAATGATCGCTTGTGAACGATTTTATGTTAGTTAGATTATTAATCATTAACTGTGTATTGTTATTTAATTGATTAATTGTTATTTAAAAGTTGTTGTTTTAATTAATAATGATTATGTTGATCATTTTTATTTAAAAATGCAAATTTTAAAATGTGTTTTAAACATATTGTTTGTTTTATTGTACTATTCGTGTTTAATGACTAATTTAATATTATTACTAGTAATTTTTAAATAAATAATTCCAATTGGTGGTGTGTTTTAGGTAGCAGGGGTGTTTATCAAATATTTTACGGATTTTTATTTTTATATATACAATGCATTATTTAGTTTGGAATGTAAAACCTGTATTATTTAAATCAATTTTATTTATATTTATTTAATATTTTTTTTAAATATGTTAAAATGTTTTTATTTTGCTTTATTTTTATCTTATTCAATTTATTTAAAAATGTTTAATAGCAAATCAAGCCCCTCTGAAGTCCAAAAGTTCCCCTTGCATTCCTTGGATTGGAGTGGGATTAGTAAATCTCACTGCTCCAAAATCCACCACGTTTCATACTGTTGCTCAGATTGGAATGGGGATAGTTTTTCTAACTCCTTCAAAGTCCAACACTTTCTCTGATTTTGCTTATGGCGGAGTGGGAATAGTAAATATAACCTCTCCAAAGTCCAACTTTCTCTACAATTGCACAGTCCGGAGAGAGAATAGTGAATCTAAGCCCTCCAAAGTCAAACACTTTCTCTGCTTTTGATTACGTTAGAGTGGCAACAGAAAATGTTACCACTCCAAAGTACGACACGTTCCTTGCTTTTGCTCAGATTGAAGTGTGAATAGGAAGTCTAACACTTTCCCCACTATTATTTGCTTAGGATTCTTAAATGTGACCCGTCCAAAGGCTAATACTATACCTACTGTTGCTTACAAAGGAGTAACATTATTAAAAGATCCTCAAAAGTCCAACACTCTTTTAAATATTAAAAATGTATATTTATATTGTGATTTTGAAGGTTTTGTAACAATTTTATTTATATTGTTTACATTTGATATATATTGTTGTTATATATGTTTGTTAATTGTAATGTTTTTATTATATTTTGACACTTGTAATGTAATTGTTTACATACTGCTTTTATTTTTCAAAGCATATATAACATTTGTATTTTACCTGAATAAAATATTGTATATGGATGCTAATTTGTATTTTTATTATTATTATTATCCGAATTGTTTTAAACAAATTAACCTTTTAGTTTTTTTAGTTTTAGTGTGTGTACATAGTATGTAAACTCAATACTTTTGCTGTTGATATTTTTGACACAATATAGAAACCTCTGTCTTGATGCACGGCTGAACTTGGTCAGACATCCAGTAAGTCCTGCTCATCACTGGTAAGCTATCTCCTGTATCTATGTCATGGACACAGACATTTGCCAAACCATGGAGTCAGAAAAAAGGGCGGGAAAATTGCCCCAGCACTTCTCTATGCTCTTCATGCTGCACCAGAGTGTAGTAAGCCCCATATACACCATCTATAGAGCCATCCTTCATATCACTATGGAGTAAATGACGAAGTGGTTCACTATTTTCCTCAACATCCTCTGTCATTACCATGAGGTTTACTGTAAAATCTCACAGGAAGTATGGCTTAAACTGTTGTACATGAAACACTTTCTTTGGCTCCTTTGTGGCATCTGTGTCTACCAGGTAGTTTAACCCTGTATATGTTGTATGGCACACGGCATATATCCTCCAAAAGCTCTTGGACACATAGGGGTCGATTCCGATTCGGGCCGGAAATTTCTCCGACCGAGCCGGACCCGGAGAGATTTCCGACCGAACCGGACTCCGTGCAGTCCGACCGAACGAGTACGATGCGGCCGTATGTTATCGGACACGAAGTCGGTCGGACTCCCATTGAACTCAATGGGAGCCGGTCGCACAACGCGTACGCGGGCTCCCATTGCCTCAATGGGTGCGAGGCGGACGAGGGCGCTCCTACAGCGAGTACGCCGCGAAGCGCCGCGGCGTACACGCACAGGTAGGGGACCCTTGGGTCCCCCTGTGTGCGCTCGCACGGGTACGCGTACAGGGGGTCCGACACGGACCCCCAAAGTACGGCTCCGACAGCTCTTACGAGCCGGAGTGCGCGGCTCGGTCGGACTGCGCCCGCGGCGCGCATCGTACTTACCCGGCCGGGAAACGTCTCCATTGCGCGGTGCGAATCGGGTCCGAGCGAGTCGGTCGGAGCTGTCGGGACGCCCGGACGAGTCGGTCGGCGAATTCGCATCGTACTCGCTCGGACGGACCCGCGTACGGTTCGGTCGGGAAACAGGCTTTCGCATGGCTTTTTTCCCGACCGAATGGTATTGGGTGCGCCTCCGACCGAGATCGGAATCGGCCCCAGAGCCTTCAGTACCAAAACCTCCTAACCGTCTTGTTACCTGGTCAGTATTACTTTCTGGTCGTACAACTACTTCATTAGCTATATTTTCTTCGCCTGACTCATGTATTGTGCATCAGCTTCCAGAGGCCAATCACACAGACCCTCACATCCTTTTGAGGTGACTCTGAAATTATTTCCCATCCTTCTCAGAAGCTCAAAGGGACTGAATCCAAGGACTTAGCCCAACTACTTTCTGTGAAATCTCTTCTCAGGAAAACATCTCTCTTCCTATTGAGGTTCTCCAGCAGAGCTCTCATCATGCTCTTAGCTGCCTTGTTGTATTTCTATCAACCCTAAGGGCATTTGAGTGCTCTATAAATGTATTATTATTATTATGATTATTATTATGTTGAACACTCTCTTCCTTGGTCAAGAAGAACTTTGGAATGAAACAACATAGAGTGGTTTCCTTCTCATTTTTAAACCTATTTCCCAGACAGGGGATGTGGCTCAACTGGGAAAGGTTTCAAGAGCCAGTTTGGGTTGGTTATCATTCAAATGTCATTTCAGGCTGCTCCTCAGATACAGCCTTAAGCAAAGTAATGAATCTCACAGCAGGTAACAATAGGGCTGACTTCAATCAGGAGTATCCAACACATTGGAACAAATAAGTTGGAGATCTCTGTGCCTGGCTGTTATCAGCCTTCCTGAAGCAGTTATCAAAACAGAAAAATATCCTGCCTAGAAACTTGCTCTCCTTGAACAAGGCCCGCATTTGATTTCTGAGGGAGGAGTGTCTCCTCCCTCCTTCATTTCAGTGTCTTGGCCTCCATCCTCCAACCATAGGAATACAGGCAAGACCGCTCTCTGGGGAAGATGTCCTCATCCTCCATCTTGTGCCATGTTAAACCAGGTGCATCCAAAATCGATCCAACTGCTACCATTACTCTGATTCCTACATCACAGAGAGTCCTATTGTTGTACATCTGGTCAAACTTACTGGCTGCATACACACACTCAACATCCACATGGGATGCCAGCTCAAGGTCTGGGCTTCACACAAGAGAGGAACTTTACACATAAAGGGTCAGTATAACAAACAGAGAAAAGTGGCTGGTCACTTTACAGAGACATAATACATGGTACACTGCTGCCACCACCACTTTATGTGATGCACACCGGGCATGGACAGTATTCCTGTGCCCACCACGAGGGCAAGTCTGGATATCCTCGAGGTCAGAGAACAGGGTTTGGACCTCGCATTTTTGAGGGACAGGTCTATGCCTCTGAGCACATACTAGTTAATAAACGTTATGCTACCAGTTTCACATGCAGTTGGGTTGTCAGGCCAGGAATGCACACCAGTTTTCCATGCAAGCAACATTCCGTCCATTCAGTGACATTTGATGTTTTTCTTTTAGTTTATATTTCACATTTCTTAAATTATTTAGCAAATAGCACTACATTACAATTTCTGATCAGAATGGAAATAAACCACCAGCAGAAATTGCCAGATTACCTCACATGATCCTTCTCCTCACGGGCTTTATTGCCTGGGAAATCAATGTGTCCCACAACTGGCCAAGCAATTCTTTTTTTATATTTATTCATAGGGAATTTACAGTGTTCTTTTGTTCCATTTTATTCCTTTTAACCAATTTATTGTCCATTATACTATATCACTTTTGAATTTGTGGTTTAGAACTTCAACTGAAGCTGATGCCTGTCTTTCTCAGTTTGGAATTCAAAGTGAGGGAACACAAAAAGGAGTGTTCTCCATAGCTAAACCACATTTATTGTGTGCAACAAAGATTCTGGAGATGTTTGCTCCCCGGTGCTTTATAAATACATCTTTTTCAGTCATTGTGAGATGAGTCACACCTGGTATGTTGCAGTTAAAGGGACTGTTGAACTTTTCAAGGCCTAGGAAGCAAAAGGGTAGACGCCAAAATGCTCTGGCAGTCTATGTTAAAACTGCTTGGCTATACGACCAAAGGGATACTATCTCCTACATTGACCGGTGTGTATGTCTGCAGGAGGAAGAGTTAATGGTCTGCCTGTACCTTTTACAGCAATAATATGAAGGATATGTGCTTTTAAGCTGAACGGGGTTTCGTTCCAGAGGAATTTCAGCACAGTTCAGTTTTGGAATAATTACCGATTCCGCAGCAAGTATGTACCCCACCACCACTCAGATGCTCAAAGCAGTGAGGAAGATAGCAGGCCAGAGCCATAGAAGAATCCACAATCCTGAATGAATAGGCTGCCCACAGTGGACGGAGAAGGTAGAGAAGGTAGGCACAAAGACTTCAACCTACTAACAAGTGAATATGATGCAGCAGTAGAGAGTCTCAGGAGAGACTTTGGGAACAGGTACAGGCCTTGGAGCAGCGGCAGGAGCACCATCATTTCTAGGAGGTCCAATGCATTTCCAGTGAGAGGAATAGATACAAGTCACTAGGCCTCAAGATTTAACAACAGTGTTCGTGATGAGCAAGATCTGATAAGGTCCATGACAACAGAGCTGTAAAGCGGTCTTCTTCCAGGATATCCATTTGCCAGGCTGGAGGGAATGGCAGGCCTCAGATGGAAACTCAGGTAAGGAATCTTGCACCTGAGAACAGAATCTGTAGAATTATTGTATAAGCTTTCTGCAATATGGTAGCACAGCGTCATCATGTATCTGCAGATCTACCTTTGCAAAGGACACAATGAGATTTGAGAGGAGCATCATGGATTGACCCTTGACTATTTATTCTGGGCTCAATTTAGTCTTTTGGGAAGGGATCGCTCTCAAAGACCCTAGGGCTAGTGGTATAGGATCAGCCCATTTACTGTGCCTCTGAAAATATCATGGATATTTTATTGTCCAGGGTCCCATTATTGCTTTCCACTTTACCCGCTGATGCTAGGTGATGAACACAATATAAGTGCTGGTCTATTCATAGTGCTTTACAAACTGCCTGTACTATTGCAGAAATATCATTTGTTCTATGATCACTAGTAATTCTGTTTGGCATCCTGGACCCAGGAGTGAAGTCTCTGAGCAACTTAGCAACCGTTATGGTATCTATGCTGGCATTTGTGTATGATACACCCATCCCTGAAAACATGCATACAACATTACATGCATAGTAGTAATTTACACACTTACATAGCTATATAAAATTAACCTGAATATGCACAAAGGGGCCGCAAGGGGAAGGATAAGCAGTGGAGATGGCCTTAAATCTTTTTCCAGCATTGAGTGACAGGCATGTGGCATGGGAGGGGCAATATCTCTGGGCTGTAGAAGAAAAAAAAAGTGTGCATACCAGTGGGTTACAGTAGCACGAGTCATGCCATTCCCACCAATGTGTGCTGCTCCAATATGCAACATGGCGATGCTGGTGAGTCGGAATTTCAGTGTGACATGTCCAGTGCTCTCACTCCACACCTCGTCAGGGTCTCTTTTACATTGGTGTTTGATCCAGGATTCCTTTTTATTTTTAGAATCTTGCTCCTGCAATTAAGACATATCAATAATGCTGGTGCAAGAAATAGATACATTTTCACAACATACCTGGCAACATCAGCAGTTTTAAGACAAGACAGAGGGCCCGATTCCGATCCTGTTAGGAAGGCCTCCAGACGGGTTCTCGAACAAGCAAATTTGATTCGTAGCCTATGTTTCCGACCGAATCGTCCCCTGTTCTGAACAACCAAGTACGATGCGAAGATCTCGTCCGCGCTGACTGAATCTTTTCCGAATCCGATCCTGTCAGTCTGAGTCGTTCGGAGCCGAATCGTGCCGTGCAATGTGGCCGGCTTCCGAACTAACGAGTATGATGCCCGAATCTGACAGCCGTACCGACTCGGTTTTGGCGAGATGAAAAGGAATTGGGAATTGGACTTTGGGGGGCCATAGCAGGCCCCCCTTTACCCGGGGCCCTCTGAATCGGTCGCACGGGGTGCCCATGGGTCCCCCCGATCCAAGCATGCACAGTGTGTCGGGCACCATGGGGTGCCCGCCATAGGGTGCATGCTTTTCCCCACCCACCCCTTTTTGCGATGGGGTCCTGTGTACGCGTTTGGTACACAGGCTCCCATAGAGTTCAATGGGAGTCCGAGCGAAGCGAGTCCATCACTACACGGATGCATCGGAATCGGTCGCACGGACTCCCGGAGCGCTATTCGCTTGGAAAGCTCTCCGGAACCGAGTGGTTCAAAGGGCTTTCCTAACGGGATCGGAATCAGGCCCTGAATGTTTTGCAGCAGAATCAGCTAGCTACCTCTTGAAACATTATCCTGATGGTATTGGTTTGCAGCACATTTTACCATTGCACTTTTTCTTATAATTGGAAAACATTTTAAAAAATTTGAACGTAATGCCCATACTTTATCCGAGTTCATGCTGAGGTTAGGAAACCTCTTTGAATCCAAAGGAGCGCAAAGTCATGTGCAACTCCAAATGCATATTTTGAGTCTACGTGCACAGTGAGTAATTTCTTCAGCTAAGATGCAAGTTTGGGAGAGTGCAATGAGCTCTGTCACATTAGCTGATTTCACTGCATGCAGATTACAGCTTTTCAGCACTTGAAATTAAGTGCAAACAGAGTAACCAGCAACAGAAGTTTCTTAATCATTTCTGAGACAGAAACCAACCACAAAATAAATTAGTTCACTTTTATTAAGGGACACATCAGTTCAACCAATATGTGGATTAATAACATGTGCAGTGGTTAAGATACAATCATATGGATCTCCATCTTCAATGGTAGGCAACAGAGAAGCTGTTTTCAAAGCAGAACAATGGACCAAAGTAATATGAGAGGCAGAAAAGAATAGTTCATATCTGGACAACCCTGCCGTGGGGTAATGCTATAGGGGGCATGACAGCAATTAGTGGGGACCAAATATTTTAAGAGGCTTCAACAAGTGCCTACATTTGAGTAGCACCCATGGACTGTAACCTGGTAAGAGCCCAGCCATGACTGGTTCCAACTTTGAGGAGTAATGAGCTAAGGATATTTCCTGAGCCGTGTGGCTTTGTACGAACAACCCGAGTTCCTGAGGAGGTTATGGAGCTCGGCACCATCTTTATCCTGCACTTGACTACTGCAATGTTTCAGGCGTGTCTTTCATAACAAATTCTTACAAATGGTTGTCTATTTCAGCATAACCCAAAACCATTCCTGACCGTACCCTACCATTCTCAAAAAGGTATGTACCAGGGAAACAGGCACAAGGCAAGCTACAAATGGCTTCACCTCTTACAGAAGACAGATGACGCTTCTTAGCAGAAATCTCATGGTTAGGATATCTCACTCGGGGAAGGTAAAATTACAATTTTTCTTGGTGCAAAACTGGACAAAGGACATGGGAGTAACCTCCCCCCTGTCCAGACCCTCCCCTGGTAGGGACCCCTAAATCGTCAACAGTCTTTCCTGAGGGTACTTAAGGGCTTACCTGTGGGTGGGTCCCTAGATTCATCGTGGGACAAGATTCAGATAAGACACCACTCCTTCTTCTACCGTCTGGGCACTCTGGACTTCATTAGACTTTGTTTGGGCTTGACTTCGGCTCCCTTCCAGTCTGCTGCACCATACAGGAAGCTTCCAAGGCCTGTGGGCATCAAAGACACCTGAAGGAATCTCCCTTGAAGTGAAGGAGTCACTTCCCTAGCATTCGCAGGCACCACAACTAAGTTGATCGGTCTGCTGATCCTGAGCTCCTTTGGACTCTGTAAGGTTCTGAAACACAGGTGGTGGTTCTCCACAGCTCTCGAGGCCTGCCTGCCCTCTTACCAAGTTGGAGGCCAGTATCCCTCGTGGGGGCTGCAATAACCGAACCTCTGTGCACCATGTCAACTTGCAGTTGCAAAGGCTTGTTGACTTCCTTCTAAGAAGATCTTCGAGCTCCAAGTAGCCCCAACCTCAAGCATCTCCAGTGACCAGAGTCTTTGGCCACCCTGCATCGTTTTGCAGCGCAGCCTGCTTCTTCTGGTGAGCTACTTGAGGTCATCTCGCGACTCCAGTGCCTCCGGCCTGTGGGTCCAATTGAGGGTCACCTTTGTTTCTTTTAGGCTCCCCTGATTGCTCGGGCCTGCCCTGACTCCCCTGCTTGTGGTGAGTCCCTTGGACCTTGCTGGTCCCAACATTGCACCTTCTTCGACTTCTGCGTTGGTTTCATTTGCCAAGGCTTGGTGCGCCCGCAGGACACCAACCCCTCAGCACTCGACATTCGACATGGGACAGCTCATGCACAGCTCCTGGTCTTCCTCAACATCGCCTGATCCTCACAGCTGCAGAGTCAAGGTCATTTTCACCTCTCCTGCAACACCTGACATCAGAGGGCATTCGTCTTCCAAGTCCCCTGGTCGCTCCTGAGTGAGATAGACTCTGTCCCCTCTGCTTTCAGGTACCTCTCAATTAGAATCCACCTTCGGATTCCACCAGACACTTTCTCATTCTTCAGCAGCGGTACTTTCCTGAAGTCCTCCATTGGGTTCGACAGCAGTTTCTGAGACCACTTCACACCTATGCACCCGGTAACGTGGGTACTAGGGTATCCACGGGTGGGGGGGCTCTCCAACCTTCTGTCTTCCATGGGATTTCTTCAGGGTCCACTGGGTAGGGTCCAACCGTGACTTGCACATAGGGTTGCACAGAGCACGCAGTTGTGTTCCCACACTGCACACGCTCTCTGTGGGTTCCTAGTCACTCCCTTTGTGTGGTTCCTTGTGTCCCCAGCACTTCTACGTCCTCTCGACATTGTCTTGACCTGAGTCGTGGTTCTTATACCACTTTCTTAGTATATGGTTTGGTCCCCCCCTAGGGTCCACTGTGTATTCTGTGCTATTTACTGTATTTCTTTGCAAAGTATTGTGTGCATTGTGTTTATCTCCAGGTAAGAGATAGCTAAATATGTTAGAGAGTATTATAAAATGAATACATATTTTTATAAATACCTTGTGTGGCTCTTTTTCACTTAATCTATACTATAAGTTTGCATTCTGGTAAAACGAGCTGCTTTACACTCCTTCTGGACTAAGCCTGAAGGCTGCTCTCCACAGCTACCACTTAGAGAGCTTTCTAAGGTTGTCTAAGACCTCTTAAATCACCATAAGGGTTGTCTGGACTGGTGCAAGATGCCCACTTACATTAGTGGACATCATATACCAGGCCAGCCTTTCACATTGGTGTGCAGCGGTTGGGATTCAAGCCTGCATTGTTTCACCAGATACATCTTTGTATTGATTAACTGAAAAACCACTAGTACTAGGCACATATAAATACAAGCTTAGAATAGTAAGTTCTAGTGAACGTAGGGTTGTAGTGTAGCTCCTATTTCCCTAATAGGCTCTGCGCATTGGAATAATATACCCTATAGGCTTGACATAGGACTAAGGTCGGTATGTCCCTATCGAGTATATTAAACGTAATTACTTGTGCCAGCTAGCTCAGAGGCCACTAGAAACTCCTTGGATAACAAGAAGGGAGTAGTTTCTGGCAGCCGCAAAACATGACAACTTTGTTTCCCTTTAGAATCAGAACGTGTCCCAGAGTTGTGGAAACAATAGATAACCGTTTCACTCAGCTCAATCGTGCATGCTTAGTTTTCCTCAAAGTTACACAGAAAGAATAGACGGGCGTTTCAATAAAAGGATTTATTGAACAGTCTTGTTTCTCGTGTAGGTGATATGTGCTGTTACGATCACAAGACAGTATGCAAGATAAATAATGTACAGCGTAAGCAGTAGAAATAAATAATATTGCGCTAGCATTATCTTTTAGCGTATATTCACATACATAAATAACATGAGCTAAAAATGCGAGTACTCATACGAGGCGTCTCTAAGCTAGTTCTACCCCAGTGTACCTATCCTAACCTAGGTGTAGGGAGAGGTATGAAGTAGGTGAAGTATTCTCTAGTATGCCTAGTATGCCTAGTATGCCTAGTATGCCTAGTATGCCTAGTATGCCTAGTATGCCAAGAGTCCCTCTAGGTTCTAGTCAGCTCCATACCTTAAGAATGAGAGAGGTGGGAATCTCTTGCCAGACTCGGACTCCAACACCCCGCGAGGGAAGTTAGATCACTGGAAGCTGGACTCTCTGCGTGCAGGGATGACAGCGTCTTCTCAGTGCGTCAGGCCGGGATACGGGCTCCTCTGAAGTCGAGGTCTCCTCTGATTTACAAGGGCGAGGGAAGGTATATTTATACCTGAGGGGTACCTCAGAATGTTAGCATTGACGTGAATCGGACAGCGGAAGACGTCATGAATGAACCCTCAAGGTGTACTGGTTCATGCATAATAGATGAGTCCTTGAAGAAATCAATAGTCCTGTGCCAGGGAAACTCCCGAAGCCTAAGGGTCTGTTCTGCAAGGACTCGTTGTGACGTTAGGGTGGACGGATGTCGGAGACCATGCCTGAATTTGGAGCGCATGGTTTAATGCCTAAATAAGGACTGGGATTCTATGCCTATATAAGGGCATGATGAATTGTGCCTATATAAGGACATGATTCAGGAAAACCTATATACGGACACCCAAAGAGGAATACAACACCCACTCCACTTTCGTGTTTACGATAATAATAAAATGCTAAACATTTAAAATACTAAACATAAAATGGAGTACCGCATATTGCTAAAAATATTTCTTAAAAGCATTGAAAGCATTTAAAAACCTATTAGAATGCAGGAAGTTCTGTACATTTTATGCATCACTTCTTATTTCAGGCATATATTAAAAAATAAAATGCAATGTAAATGAAATAAGCAGGAATAATTTACATGTGACAAAAATGTTCGATAAGTTGTTCAAAAACCAAACTCATTTCATGTCATGGAAATCAATTAAATTTATAGACAAATAAGATGACAAAGTGTCTGTGGAAGTACCGCGAAGTCCGTACTATAAGAATAGTTCTTCTATAAGCAAATTGATTTGCCATGTAGTTAAAAAAAAAAAAATGTAAAAAAGGGAAAAAGTTAAATTTTGAAGAGTTCCAATTTTTGAAATTTTGAAGGCCAAATTCATTGCGTCCCTGGTACACTGTGAGCTGAGTCAGAGTCAGTGTATGGGTCTGCTGGAAACATGAAATCATCTATTTCTGTAGACAAAATATCGTCCACTGAAGTTGGTGACATTTGGAACACCTCGTGTAGTATATTAATTGCACAGAGATGTGAAGCATCGCCTTCAGCATAGGATGCCGCAGCAATGTTCGCGTCCGTTGTTACCTGTGTGCCTGTAGATCCATCTTGTACCTCAGCAGCAGCCGGAAGCGTCTGTGAGATCTCAATGAATGCTGTCATCAGGATTGGTAGCCTCTGGGGACAACACAGAGCATGGGCCGTTATCGAGTCCAGCAGAGTATCGATATCCGTTGGCGTATCTGATGGAAATGTTAGACAGGTGTCCAACACGCATTCTTTCCCGCATAGCAGGCATCGTAGAACAGGTAAGATGCAATCTTGCCAGATTGGTCTGAATGACAGGAACCACGTGGTATTAAGTTCCCGTAGACGAGTCATGCCCAAAAGCTGTACTATTCGCTCACGGCACTTTCGTTCAAGGAGAGCTTTCTCCACTTCGCTCTGAGCGATGTCTGCGAATATGCTGGCCATAGCGTAATAGCAGGAAGAGAAATAGAAATCCGTCAACAAGTGCTAGAATTAATGGTATGCCACCAAACACCGAATGTGCAAAGTTTGGGATGATTCTGAGGACTGCCTGGAAAGGTGTTAACAGTCCGGAACAGATGGTCTTAAATACATGTACAATTCCGTTTGTATCTGACATGTTAAAGATACGCCCTATCATTTCTACGAAATGTATAGGGCAGTTTGAATGTATTAAAGTTTGTATCTCAGCCGAAGTCCTTGCAATTTGTAGATCATAGGTTTCTTTGGCCGAGGTCAAAGGCACTGTTTGTTGTATAAGCATGGCTTTCATTCTGCTTAAAGTATCAAATCTTATAAAAGAGACGTTCAGTGAAGGCCACAAAGGCGACTCCCTGACTGTGTCTATTGGGGCAAACAATACTTGCATACAGCAAGTGACCCTGGAGTTCACCATTACTAGATATGGAATGCCTGGCAGCAACTCTGATCATTCAACATGAGGTAACTCCAATTAGAAAGTTGCCCAAACGTTGGATTAATCACAGCAGCTGGTGTACCCTGCTGATGGCAAGACAAATTTGCCACAGAACCATTACAAGCCCCGTGTAAAGAAATGTCCTGATATATTAGTGAACCGCTCAGTGCACTTTTACAGTGTGTACCGCTCAGAAACACTTCACGATCCCCACTCCAACATCTATATGTGTAAGGTAATTTCCAAGATGTCTTAATGTATTCCTTACCCAACCTTTCATATTTGCCTGCTTGCATCTGTTTGAGGCAATATTGAAACTGAAAAGTAGTCACAGGTAGCGTGATTTTGCCATGAATAAGCCATTCTGTAGCTGGTTTTTCTGCCACTGTGAATGGTAATTTTTCCAGTTTTTCAATGCTCAGCACTGTATACTTTGCTCCTCTTTGTGCCAGTTCGATCTGTTTATCAGTAAGATTGTATTCTGCAAACAGAGCCGACGTGTTGATAAAAAGCCAACGCACATAGCCCGCTCGCAAAGATTGCAGCGTCAAGCTTAATAACACAATAGAACGTAATTGAGATTGGCCTTGTTGTAACATCGCCAGATCTTGTTCTAGTATGTCGATAGCAGAGGATACAATACTGCCCAATGAATAAATTCTGGAGGACAAAGTTGTTAACCCATTGTCGACCACAGTGAGTGTTTTCTCTAAATTAATACGATCAAGTTCACGTACTCGTTCTGCGGCCTCTATCTGTGACACCTTCCATGCTTCATTATAAGCAGCATAGATGCCGGCATATATGAAACGTTTTTGACGCAGTTTTCTTGGTCCAAGCAAGAATTCCCTAAGGTCTGCGCCTTCTTTAAGTAAGGATAAGTGTTGTTTCACATCCTGTAGTGTAGATTCCTGCAGCCAATCGAGGCATAATTTTCCTACACTGTATGTTGTTACTACCCCCGGATGTTGTCTTTGGACATATCTTGGGTCTGGCCTGTGAATAGTAAAGCCCTGCGTTTTATTCAGGAATCTTTCCTGACAGTTGTTTTGTCTGTGGGCCAGATCAACCATTTTCTCCAATCAGGATTAGTTCTGTTGAGTTGTAGTATTGTGTCAACTGTAACCGCTGCCTGTGTATTGTTTTCACTTGCAGGTGTTGGTACAGAAGGTGTTGTCATCTCTTTGATCTTGGCTAGTCCAAGACAAGACGTTTGTTGGACAGTTTCATTCAAAAACATTATTTGCTGAGGGATGATGCATGCTCTAAATAAAGCTTCTATCCCCTGCACTTGCCAATTTTTAGTACCCCAGACCGATTTTGTGTCTATTGTGTCTTTCCAAAGGTTGAAACCATGTCTAGACAGTTGGGCAATAAATGCAGCAGAGTAAATCTGTTTTGTATTTGTTAACATAATTTTCATGCCTGTTTTGTTTATATTTTTATAGTAAAACGTTCCTGGATCAGATGTATTGTATCCTAAAAAATATGGAAACTTGTTAGCAAATGTTTTTGAACTGCCTTTTGGTGGTGTAGGACAATGCTCCCATTGGTTAAACATAAACACATTTCTAGGGTTTGCCGATTTATGCAAAAAATGATGACCATAGTGGTTATAGCAATACAGCTGTTCATAGTCTGATGAACCCTCTAAATATTCATTTTTAGAAAATGCAGCAGATTTTTCTAGGTCAAACATTATGTAATTTACAGTCTCAAAGTCCCAATCATCAGAATAGGTATTGGCCGAAATAAGATCACTTAGTGAAATTTTAAACAAATGTGGAATGTTCAATTGTTCCGTTGGGCTGAAGATATCGAAATCAGTTTTGTCCCACACTATACCATCCTGTATAGGAACGGCTGTGATGTTCACTGTTGACAAGTCTCTTGCTTCACGATGGGAAGATTTATGTGGTTTCAAAAGTAAGTTCACATCTTTTCTTTCAGTGTTCACACGGATGTATCTGCCATTTATAAGCACGCTCATAGTCATAACCAAAGCTAGCCAAAGCAGGAAAACAAATATTCCAGAAATAATCCAGAGTTCAATCCATGGTGAAACCAGATAAGTCTTTTTCAGAAAGTGAAGAAAGTCTTGTACTTGCTGTTTGAAAGTTAATGATGCTGGCGTCGTTTCAGGTTCACTGGGATCTTCTGAGAACGTATCAAAGTTAATGAAATAGCCAGAAGCAGTTCTGTCAATTGTTGAAATTGCATCAGGATTTGTTGAAATCGCTGGAACCAGTTGATCACTTGCTACGTTGGTGTAGACAGGTGTATTTGGACGAACTGTTACTTGAGTTTCAAGAGGGATGAGTTCCATAGCATTGTTGCTCAGTCCTTCATCTGTTACTGCTGAATTCTCGATGGTTATCAGTCTTTCAGTCTGAACCTCTTGGATAGTAGCGAGAGGAGTGCGTCTGCTACTAGGTCGGAATCCACGAGGCCTACTATTTAGTATTGGCCACATACTGTGGTTTGATGAGGTCGATGGATACAAATCTTTTCTCCTTTTTTCCAGCAAGGGGCGGCAGTAGTACTGTTCTTGTTCCTTGAACAGCTAGGACAGGTACTGGTTGTCTGTGAGAAGGTCCAAATTCCTTCTTGACCGCAATCTTTCTCTGACTAGATCCCTAACCTTTTGAATCCAGACAGGCCTTGCTGGGACAGCCGGTTGATCCCCAGTGGTGGTTGGCTGCAGGAACACGTTGCTTTGTTTCGATCTTAGTTCATTTAGTTCCTGTAAAACAGCCAAACGATCTTTGATATCAAAGGGTTTATTTTCCACCACTGTGCCTACGTGTTCGAGGTCTGGTACCCACATTCTTGTCCCAAATAGGACCTCATATGGAGTGACGCCCCCCTAGAGAACTTCTTGGCAAATTGTTTAGTGAGCGTTGGACCCCATATAGATGTTTGACCCACCCATCACCCGAACCTAATACCCTAGCTGTTATAGACTGCTTTATGTCCCGGTTTTTCCTTTCCACAACCGAATTTCCCTCAGGATGGAATGGAGAGGAGTACCGCAATGCAACGCCCAGACTGGCCATGGCTTCTTTGTAAGCCCGAGAGCTAAACGCAGGGCCCTGGTCAGAATGTAGTGTGCCTATTGCGTATGTGCCGATAAAGACTCGCAAATCTTTTATAACAGTTCGAGCGTCAGCCGAGCGCTGAGGCCATATCCATAGGAACCTTGAGCATGAATCCACTGCGACCATTATATATTTATAGTTACCGTCCCTTTGCAAGGGACCGCAGTGGTCCAGGTAAACTCAAGCTAATGGTTTGTCTGAAATTAACAGGGGTGTCTGCGCAGGACGTTTCACTGTGGAGACTTTCATCTGTTGGCATATATCACATTCTAAAACATAGTTCTTTGTTTGTTTCCGAATGCCAGGCCACCAATATCTTTGCTTGAGTAAAGATACTGTTGCAGAAACACCTGCATGGGCAGAAGCTATCCCTTCATGTGCTGCTAGTATTAGTCCTAATCTACGTTCCTTGTTTGGAATTACCCTATCCCCCACTCCAGGGATTCGAGCAAAAGGAGCGTTGTTCACATCAATTACATAAGAGTACTTGAGTGGAAACTTTTTTGGTAATGCTGCACCACTGCCTTTGCTTGTAGCATTGACAGCCAACATTATCTCACTGTCTATTCTTGTTTTTGAACGAGTGATCGCAGCTACGGAAGCCGTCTGAACAGCCCCCTTTGCGGCTTCGTCAGCCAATGAATTCCCTGCAACGTGAACGCCATCACGTTGATGACTCAGTGTGTGTATCACGTGAGCCTTTGGTAGTTCGTTTTTCAACTGAACTACTTGTTCCCAAAGCGTTTTGTGCTTTATTGTGCCACCTTTTGCATCTTTGAACCCGTTTTCAAGCCAATTTTGTATATATTCATTATACGACTGAACACAGTAAAAAGAATCGCACACTATTAGTGTGGGGAATTCGCGATCTGTACTTTCAAGTGCCAGTTTGAATGCTTGTAACTCAGCTCGCTGAGCTGTACAATCTCCTAGAGATTGTGTCTTTGTGACCATAGGTCTGAAGATGCCATCTCGCATGCGACCTTTAACGATTGCACACGCTGCACTGTAAGCTTGCTTACCCCCTGTTGCGGGTTGTGTGGATCCGTCAGTGTAAATTATGAATTCGTACTGATCGAGAGGCAGAATTTCAGTGGGTAGAGGACATTCTTGTTCATATTGCAGGAACGCTTGTGTTTTTAGATCAGGATCAAAAACATATTCAACATCTGTTGCAGCAAGAGAATTAACCCATTGTATCCATCTTGGATGTAATGCTTTAGCATTTGGAATGCTCGCTTTTGTGACCGCTTCTAATGCAGGTACTGGGGTAACGACAATAATGCGTTTCCCTTGTGCTCGGGCTTTTTCTTTTGCTACAGCGGTTTGAACTGCTGTCAGAATTTTTTCAGTTGAAGTGAAGCGCATTTCTGCTTGTGTATACAAATGGGATTTGTATGCAATTGGTATTTTTTCACCCTCATTAAATGTTAAGTAGGTGAATCTGCATTGACCCGAAATTATTCGAATCACTAAATTGCGTTGACTTACGCGTGTTTGTAAGTGATTTGTTGCTAACATGTTAGCCTGGAGTGAACGCAAGATTTCTGTATGTTCTTGTGTCCAATTTTTGATTGAAAAATCAGGTTTAATTAGTGCGTAGAGAGGTTTAACCCTTTCCGCGTAATTTAGAATGTATGTTCTTCCAAAATGTAGGAAACCCAGGATGGATTGTAAGTTTTTCAGCGTTTTTGGAGGTTGGAGCAGCGCACACTTTTCTAAAAAGTTAGCTGCCAAGCTCTTGCCTTCACTTGAAAGCTCATATCCTAAAAAGAGGACATTGAGATGGGCAATTCTGGATTTTTTTAAGTTGAATTTGTAGCCCTCAGAGGCGAAACCCAGTATAATGGGGCTCACCCTGTTCAAGTGTTTGTCCAGGTCATCGTCTGTCAGATAGATGTCATCGACATATGACAATGCCTCATTATCATAAATTTGTAGTAACTCTGTTACCCTCGCTGAGAATAACCCCGGGCTGTTCTTGAACCCTTGTGGGAGTCGACAAAATTGATGCTGGGTCCCCATTATGGAGAAAGCTGTTAAGTACCTGCTTTCAGGTGCTATGTTTTGACAAAAGAAACCATTTGAGATATCTAATGTGGTTTTATATTTTTTACGCACAATGTTATTCATTAATGCTGTACCATGTGCATTTTGAACTGCAAATGTTTAAGAACAAGTGTTTAAATGTCTGTAATCCAAAACTAGACGATAGGTGTTGTCTGGTTTGGAGACAGGAAACAAAGGATTGTTCATTGAGGAGGTGCATGTTTCAATAACCCCTTGGTATTCAAGTTGATCTAAGATCTCCCTGACCTGTTTTTTAGCTTCTTGCTTTATTGGGTACTGCCTTTGTGCAGTTGGTTCATGTTTCAGATGTATTTTATGGAGAGGTGAGTCCTCATCCCATCCTACATGATTTTTATATAATGCTGGGGCCTGGGCTACTGCCCATTTCCTGGCATATGTATATTTTTGGTGAATTGGAATATGGTTGGAGAAGTAGGCATAATAATGTCCTCGCCAGGTGGGCACTCCCTGACAAATTGTGGTGGCCAGTCTTTTTCTGCTAGAAGTATGTCATAGCCCTTTGAAAGTTTTTCCCAAAAGAGTGTTTTCACCTGTCTTGGTATGTCTCCCTCCATTCGGAGTGTTATTTCATATAACCTTTGTGGAGTACTAACCCTGGTGTCTACAGTCTCTACTGTGAGGTACTCATTCAAGTCCACTATCTCCAGAAGTTCCTTCAGGTTCTGGTGAGCTATTGTGACTTCTGCTGCACTGTCCAGCATTGTTTGAGCCCATTCTCTGTTCTTGAGTTGTGTTCTCAGTATCCTCGGCATGTCTGATCTTCAGACCTGCTACTTTCTTTTTGGAGAATTGAGGTTTTGTTTCTATTTTTTGGAGCGTGTTTATCTTCCTTGGATTTCACGCGTTCTTCTCTATGTTCTGACCGTCCTCTTCTTCCCGATGTCTGTGATGAGATCTGAAAGGTACGAGAGGAACGTGTATCAGTATCTTGATACCTGTCAGGTTTTTTCAAATTATCCCTATACCTGAGGTTATACCTCCTTTCAGAGGGCTCCTTTTGAAGAGACCTACCTCGGGATTGGGAACGTTTCTCATTTGAATTTTGTTTATTAGTTTCCCACTTCTTTTTAGAAGATGTAGGAGTTTGTTTAATAGAGTCCTTTTCAGGATTCTCAGATAGTTTTGGTTTTAATGGTCTTCCACCCAAACTATCTCTGCCTAATTCTGCATAGGATTGTTCAATTATTCTCGGTAGTTCAGTTTGATGTTCTGTAACATCGAATTCTCTTAATCGTTGGCGGATCGCCACTGCTGCTGCCTCCCCTTTAATATTAGATAATATTATTGTTGAGACCTGGTCGAAATTTTTCAGTAATTTCATACCTAAGTTCAAGCAGGCTCTGCCCCGTATTCATTTTGAATTTGTTTCAGGACATCAGGTATTACTGCAATTGATGGAATAGCATGTGTTTTAGTATAGATGGCAGCAACGACTGAGCCCCAAGTGGTGCAGTCTTCCAGTTGTGGTGTGATCCCCATTGGTAAACTGATTGTTAGGATTCTGTGTTTCTCATAAGGGCTAGTATTTGGAAATACTGCTTCTATTTGAGTAATTTTTTGAGCTATCCAGAATGGAATTTGCTCACGTTTTGTGGGCATTTTACCCATGACTGCGTAGAGAGTCTGTGGTGTAATTTTTAGTGTAGTCCCTGGATGAGGGGTCTGATTTGGAATTGTTAATGGTGGTTGGACTGTGAAAGTCCGCATGACATATTGGACCAAATGTCTGTAGAGTTTTATTAACTCTTGTAGTTGAGTAAGTAATTCCTCATCTGACATTATATCCAGTTCAGGATGAGGTGTGTAGCCGGCTAGAATCGGCCATGTTGCTCCTGGTCTCCCTAGGGGACCGAGCCTGGTAATGTTTCTGTGATGTTTTAGGGCGCCTTTAAACCAGAGCTGATGCTCCTGGTATGTTAATGGAATTTCAATATCCTCTAAAGGAATATATTCCTCTGGTGGATCATCTTCCTTGTAGAAGTGAAACAGTTTTGTTACTGGATTTGATTCTGGGAATACAATCCATGAATAGAATACCTCTGTCTGAAAGGATTCGTGTGCCTCTATCACGAAAACTGCTCTACCGCCTCTCGGTGGTACGCCGTGTTTTATAAGTTTTAGAGTGATGGCTCTTCTTAAGTTTGGATGGATGTCTATAACACCCTCCTCGGTTTCATTTAAACCTGTAATGTTGAAAGCTGTTACGACTTGGTCAGCCGCAGCTCCACCAGTTTCGGTGTCAGACATTGTTTTTTTGAAAAATGTAGAACAAGTTTCAAGGAAATAAAAGATAAGGTGCACAATATTTTGGAACACTCTATCCTTCAATGTTGAGCAAACCAAACAGCTAATATATAGGGTACTTCCCTATTTTGCTGTGGCGGATACTTAACCCTGCCCACTCCAGACGTCTTTTGGAGTATATGAGTAGGGGTCTCTGAGAGAAAAAGCACAGCTGAGTTACTCAGTATCTAGCGTTAAATTACCGCCTTACCAAACCGTTGGGTGCCATGTACTGTAGCTCCTACTTCCCTAATAGGCTCTGCGCATTGGAATAATATACCCTATAGGCTTGACATAGGACTAAGGTCGGTATGTCCCTATCGAGTATATTAAACTTAATTACTTGTGCCAGCTAGCTCAGAGGCCACTAGAAACTCCTTGGTTAACAAGAAGGGAGTAGTTTCTGGCAGCCGCAAAACATGACAACTTTGTTTCCCTTTACAATCAGAACGTGTCCCAGAGTCGTGGAAACAATAGATAACCGTTTCACTCAGCTCAATCGTGCATGCTTAGTTTTCCTCAAAGTTACACAGAAAGAATAGACGGGCGTTTCAATAAAAGGATTTATTGAACAGTCTTGTTTCTCGTGTAGGTGATATGTGCTGTTACGATCACAAGACAGTATGCAAGCTAAATAATGTACAGCGTAAGCAGTAGAAATAAATAATACTGCGCTAGCATTATCTTTTAGCGTATATTCACATACATAAATAACATGAGCTAAAAATGCGAGTACTCATACGATGCGTCTCTAAGCTAGTTCTACCCCAGTGTACCTATCCTAACCTAGGTGTAGGGAGAGGTATGAAGTAGGTGAAGTATTCTCTAGTATGCCTAGTATGCCTAGTATGCCAAGAGTCCCTCTAGGTTCTAGTCAGCTCCATACCTTAAGAATGAGAGAGGTTGGAATCTCTTGCCAGACTCGGACTCCAACACCCCGCGAGGGAAGTTAGATCACCGGAAGCTGGACTCTCTGCGTGCAGGGATGACAGCGTCTTCTCAGTGCGTCAGGCCGGGATATGGGCTTCTCTGAAGTCGAGGTCTCCTCTGATTTACAAGGGCGAGGGAAGGTATATTTATACCTGAGGGGTACCTCAGAATGTTAGCATTTATGTGAATTGGACAGCGGAAGACATCATGAATGAACCCTCAAGGTGTACTGGTTCATGCATAATAGATGAGTCCTTGAAGAAATCAATAGTCCTTTGCTAGGGAAACTCCAGAAGCCTAAGGGTCTGTTCTGCAAGGACTCGTTGTGACGTTAGGGTGGACGGATGTCGGACACCATGCCTGTATTTGGAGCGCATGGTTTAATGCCTAAATAAGGACTGGGATTCTATGCCTATATAAGGGCATGATGAATTGTGCCTATATAAGGACATGATTCAGGAAAACCTATATACGGACACCCAAAGAGGAATACAACAGGGTTGGGTAAGTCAAGGGTCTAGCACACCCTTTCTCCAACCTCAGAGAGTTTAATTCCCACTAGGTTAGGTAGGTGCACCACCACACCTCACTTAGTATGTCTTCTAAAGGAGATGCCAATGACTCTCTGCCTACTGGATACAATAAGCTCTCGTTCCAAGAATTGAAAGCCCTGTGTGCCTCTAGGAAGCTGAAGGTAGGGAAAAGTGCCAACACTCAACGCCTCCAAGAGGTGTTACTGTTAGATGACCCAAGGAAAGCCAGTGGGTGGGCAGGGGATTGAAGATAGGCCAGGAGGGGAACCCCTCTTTGACCTAGAATCTAATCCTGACCAGGTAGAGCCTGATAACTCCCACCTGGACAACTCAGATCTCCAAGAGGATACTACAGGTGGCCAAGAGGATGCCCCCTTTGTTCCTCCTGGGAAAGTGCAGAGTAGGCCAAGGAGGTCTAGATCCTCTTCTGCAGAATCCAATGCCTCAGGACAATCAGTAGGGACCTCCATTTGTAGTAAGAGGGAGAACTCTTTGGATAGGGAATACCAAATGCTTGAACTTCAGAAAGCTAGGCTTAGGCTCAGACAAGAGCAGTTGGCTCTTGGCAAAGAGTCCCTAGAAGTCCAGAGAGCAAGGAAGAAATTGGGACTAGAGGCCCATGGTGGCAGCAACAGTGTTCCTAGAGTTAAAGAAACTTCTCATGACCATAGGAACCTGAGCAAGATAGTCCCTCCCTACCATGTTGGGGATGACATCCACAAATGGATAACTGCTTTAGAAAGAGCCTGTCAAGATCAGAAGGTCCCCCAAGAGCAGTGGACAGCTATTTTGTGGCTCTCCTTTGCTGACAAAGGTAGAGATAAGCTCCTCACTGTTAGAGAAGAGGATGCTGATAATTAGTTTTGAAAGGTGCCCTCATTGATGGATTTGGCTTAACCACTGAGCAATACAGGATTACGTTCAGAGACACCCAGAAAGCACAGACCCAGGACTGGGTAGATGTTGTGGATATTGCCAATAAGGCTCTGAAAGGTTGGCTAAATGGCAGCAAAGTGCATGACTACCAAGGATTGTACAATTTGATTATGAGGGAGCCGACCCTTAATAATTGTCAGAGCCAGCTTTTGCACCAGTACCTGGTGGACTCTGATCTGACCTCTCCCCACAAATTGGGAATGAAGGCAGACAAATGGGTCAGAACCAGGGTGTAGCAGAAAAACCAGGGCATTGGTGGTGACCAGAAGAAGTAAGATTATTCTAAATCCCAGGATATGGGTGGGGACAAGGGCAAAGATAATAAAGAGTATTCCCAAGAGCCCCAACAACTTGCATCTGGTGGGAGTCACAAACATCCAAGAAAGACAAGAAGAAACCTTGGTGCTATGTCTGTAAGGTAAAGACCCATTGGACAAAGGATGCTGATTGTCCTAAAGCCAAGGAAACGTCTACTATCACTGCCCCTGAGGCAACTGCATCCCCTAGCTCCAGTACAAGTGATAGTAAAGCCCCCAAGGGATTAGTAGGGTTAACCTTGGGTTCTGAGGTGGGTTCTAACTTAGTCAGGACTCCAGCTCAGGCTGTTTTGGTCTGTGATGGTGGCATAGATCTTGCCACCTTACTAGACAGTCCCACTACCTTGGGCAAGTACAGGCAACAGCCTTTGATAAATGGACACAGGGCCAGTGTCACAATGGTGACAAAAAAACTTGTGTCCCCTGACCAAATCCTAATTGGACAAGTGTACCAAGTGACCAATTCTAGCAATGTCAGGACTGACCATTCCTTGGCAGTTGTGAATTTCAGCTGGGGCAGGGTAACTAGACCTAAGAAGGCTGTGGTATCTTCAGACCTACCTGTAGATTGTTTGTTGGGCAATGATTTGGAAACTTCAGCCTGGGCTAAAGTGGAGTTCAGGACTCATGCTGAAATGTTGAGCATCTCTGCAAGTGTGTTTGCTGTGACAAGGGCTCGGGCCAAATATATTTCCACTGAACAGGCCCTGGAACAATAGACCAGGTTTCTTCGAAGAGAAGGAGCAGGAGGGGTAAGGCTGTGCCCTCCCCACAGACTCAGAGTGAGGATCAGTCCCTTGAGGGAGAGGATCGTAGTCTCTGTGAAGGTACTGCCTCAGATGAACTTGAGCCTGATCAGGTTGAGTTCTTGGGAGCAGGGGGCCCTTCCAGAGCAGATTTGAGTTTGGAACAGCGAACCAGCCCCTCACTTAAACCCCTCTGACAGCATGCTGCTGCTGAGGCCTCAGGGAATACCAGTGGGTCCCATAGGATCTACTGGGATGAATGACTTCTTTACTCAGAGGGTAGAGACCCCAAGCCTAGTTCCACCAGGAGGTTGGTTATACCCCAGAAGTGTAGAGGTTTCCTACTCACCCTTGCACATGCTATTCCTCTGGCAGGACACTTAGGGTAGAGCAAGACTTGGGACATGCTTGTCCCTCACTTTCATTGGCCCCATATGTCTGAGGACACTAAGGAGTTTTGTCGCTCCTGTGCCACTTGCCAAGCCAGTGGTAAGTCAGGCAGCATCACAAATGCCCCCTTAAATCCACTTCCAGTAGTTGGGGTTCCCTTTGAGAGGGTTGAGATTGATATTATTGGTCCCATGAACCCTCCAACAGCATCTGGGCACAGTTATATTCTAGTGGTGGTGGACCATGCCACTAGATACCCAGAAGCTATTCTCCTTAGAACCAATACAGCTCCTGTAGTGGCAAGGGCGCTCTTGGGAATTTTTTCCAGAGTGGGCTTCCCTAAGGAGGTCTTAATTGACAGAGGTACAAACTTCATGTCAAGTTATATAACTGCAATGTGGAAAGAGTGTGGAGTGAATTACAAATTTACCACAGCCTACCATCCTCAATGCAATGGGCTTGTTAAAAGATTCAACAAGACCCTAAAGGGTATGCTCATGGGCCTCCCAGAAAAGCTTAGGCGAAAATGGGATGTCCTACTACCCTGCCTTCTCTTTGCCTACAGAGAGGTTCCTCAGAAGGGGGTTGGCTACAGCCTTTTGAACATCTGTTTGGACATCCAGTTAGGGGTCCCTTGTGTCTGGTGAAGGAGGGATGGGAGTTACCTCTTAAACCTCCAAAACAGAACATAGTGGACTACGTACTTGGTCTGCGCTCCCGCATGGCTGAATACATGAAGAAGGCAAGCAAAACCTGGAGGCCAGCCAAGAACTTCAAAAAACTTGGCATGACCAAAAGGCTGTCCTGACTGTTTACTAGCCAGCCCAAAAAGTATGGGTGTTAGAGCCTGTAGCCCAGCAGCTCACCAGGACAAATGGAGTGGACCCCACACTATACTTGAACAAAACGGTGAGGTCACCTACCTGGTGGACTTTGGCACTCCCAGAAGTCCCCATAGGGTACTTCCTGTGAACAGGCTAAAATCGTTTGTTGACACGGCTGACATGGGCTTGCTCATGCAACTGATGAGGGACAGGAGGAAGAGAGTAATCCTCTCCCTGATCCCCTCTCTCAGAACCCTGATGATGGATCAGTTGATGGAGTAGCCTTGGCAGGCAGCCTCACTGATCAACAGCAGATTGATTGCAGAAAAGTCCTCAATCAATTCAGGTATATGTTTTCTATGACACTCAGTCAAACCACCTGGTGTACCCATGAAGTGGACACAGGTGAAAGTCTACCTGTTAAGAATAAAATCTACAGGCAGCCTGATCATGTCAGAGATTGCATCAGGACAGAGGTCTAAAAGATGCTGGAGTTGGGAGTAATTGAGCCCTCAGATAGCCCTGGGGCTAGCCCAATAGTCCTTGTACCTAAACCTCACACCAAGGGTGAAAAAAGAGAAATGAGGTTTTGTGTAGACTACAGAGGTCTTAATGCAGTCACTAGGACTGATGCTCATCCAATTCCTAGGGCAGATTAACTTATTGATACTTTAGCCTCAGCCAAGTTTCTAAGGACATTTGACCTAACTGCTGGTTACTGGCAAATCAGACTAGCTGAGGATGCCAAACCAAAAACTGCATTGTCAACCCCTAGTGGGCCTTATCAATTTATTGTGATACCTTTTGGTTTGAAGAATGCACCTGCCACATTCCAGAGGTTGGTGAACACAGTTCTCACAGGCCTGGAAGCCTATAGTGCAGCATGTCTAGATGATATTGCTGTCTTTAGCTCCACCTCGGAGGATCAACTGGTCCACCTCAAGAATGTTTTGGAGGCTCTGCAGGAACAGGCCTCACGTTTAAGGCTACTAAGTGCCAGATAGGGCAGAGTAAGGTTGTCTACTTGGGCCACCTGGTAGGTGGAGGCCAGGTTCAACCACTACAGAGCAAAACCCAGACCATAATGGAATGGGTTGCTCCAACTACCCAGACTCAGGTCAGAGCTTTCTTGGGCCTGACTGGGTATTACAGAAGATTTGTGAAGGGATATGGGTCCATAGTGACTCCCCTGTATGATCTAACATCAAAGAAAATGCCCAAGAAGGTTCAGTGGACAGTAAGCTGTCAAAAGGCATTTGATGACCTTAAGCAGGCCATTTACACTGCTCCCATTCTGCAGAGTCCCGATTACTCAAAAACTTTCATTGTGCAAACAGATGCATCTGAGTTAGGGGTAGGGTCTGTGTTATCACAACTGAATACAAAGGGCCAGGACCAACCAGTAGCTTTTATCAGCAGCAGGTTGACCCCCAGAGAGAAACGTTTGGTCAGCTATTGAGAGGGAGGCCTTTGCTGTGGTCTGGGCCCTGAAGAAGTTGAGACCATACTTGTTTCTTTTGTCCTTGTGACGTGACACAGTCTCCAGTACGGTAAAATTCCTGACAACTAATACATTCAGTAGTCTGTTGACTCTTAACTTTTGGTAACAATCCATGCATAAAAGGAGCACTAACAGCTTCCTGAGCCATTTCCATTGGACAGGGCTATATCTTAGTACCTTTCAAACACATCTATAAGACTTTCCAAATATTTAAACTTTTATTCTCCTTACAATTAACAATTTCAGTCCAGTGAATGTGTCCTGGGCATATCTCCAATATTCAACAGTGCAAACTTTGCCCCATACACCTCTCCATCATTCCTGGGTCCATCCTCGATCCTCCATCCTCTTTCTCCACCAATCTCTCTCTCTCACCTCACTTGGCACTATCAATTGCAAGAATTGATTCACATATTTCTAATTGGGTGTGGGTACTTCAAACACTCTCAGTACTTCTTCTCAAAACTGAGTTGGAGTTTTCCTAATATTGGGGAATCGTTTCTTCATGCTCATTAACTGGAGGTTATCCAGAGAATGTGCACCACAGGAAAGGGTAGAAGAGGATGAACTTTCACGATCTGCATCATTCAAATGGGGAGAAGGGAGTGATCCTCTAGACAAGAGTCCTACAGTTTGTCACAAGGTTTCAAAGGTGATTGTAAGATTTGCTTTGGCCAATCCCTTTGCCCGGGGCTAGAAAGTGCTCATGCTCTAGCCCGATCCAAGGTAGTGGAAAAAGTACCTGAGCTGGTCGCTTTCCTGCCAGCCAATTGCATCGCTGCACTTCCAGCCCCATTGGTATGGGGAACATGTCCAACAAATCCTCCTCTTTTATATTCTTGCGCTCTCTCTTCTCTTGTGGTTCAGTCATTTGGGTAAACATACAGGAAGGAAGCAGAGCAGTTGGAGCACAAGTATAACCCTGTCCTTAAGATGGCTAATTTGGTATTACAACTTCTCCTGAGTGTGTTTTGTAGTCCAGACGTAAAAAACCATGCTTGTTCTACCAGCCCAAACTTTTTCCTCTAATTCTATCCATCATCCCCTACCCTGATGACAATTGTACCCACCCATCGACAATATATGAAACACACACAGTATAAGCCATGTGAGCAAGCATCAAACAAACAGTAAATGCTGTTAGACTTTTACCAATAAAGGGGCATATTTACAAGGATAGTGGTGGAGTGAGGCGTTAGCCTTCCTGGCTTAACGCCTCACTCCACCACTTCATAAACGCAGGGCTGCATCATATTTACAAGAATATGGTGCAGCCCTCCGTTTACCCCTTAGCAGCCTTGCGCCAACGCAGGCACCCTTGCACCCTAGTGGAAGGGTGTCTGCGTTAAGGAGAAGATTGTTTATGTGCAGGAAGGTCCCCCTTCCTGCACATAAACAGTCTTAAATGCCGTTTTGTAACTTTTATGTGTTCTGCTTAATGCAGCACACATAGAAGTTGCAAAACGGCATTTTTTAAAATGATTGTTTATGTGCAGGTAGGGACACCTTCCTGTATATAAACAATCATTGATCTTTGCTGTTTCCATGTATGATGCACAACGCAACACACATGAAAACAGCAAAAACGAGTGCACCAGGGTAAGACCAGGTTTTCCCTGGTCTTAATTCTGGCGCTAACTCCTATTTACGCCTCCCTTGTAAATAGGGGGCAGCCTCAGAATCAGTGGGTGTTGCGGTGGAACGCCCATCAGCAACACCCATTGACCTCCCCTTCCGCGCTAAGCATAGTGTGAAAGGCGGCCTTATTTACAAGGCAGCGTTAAGCCACATTAAGTGGCTTAACGCTGCCTTGTAAATAAGGCGAAGCCCCTATGGCCACAGGAACATCTGAAAAAGTGACGTTCCCGTGGTGATAGGGGCTTGTAAATATGCCCCAAAATGTCTTGTTTCTGTCTACGCTCATTCAGCCAATTACTAGGTTTGGCGCTGGACCGATCTCCACCCCAAATCCCCTGGAAAAAGTTACCTGTGGTGGCTAGGGTCATCATGTGGTGCACTGTCTAGTGCTCCCCTGCGTCTTTTATTGTGGAGGAAAAATAAGCATGTCAAGCTAGGATAGGTACAGTCTCTCTCAATGGAAGTCAATGCAACATGACCATGAGTCAGACACTTCTTACTCTCAGCAAAAACCCATCTAATGTGCAGGTGTCAAGATCTTCCCTTCAAGGAAACACAGAATGGCCTTGAGAGAAAGGTATCACTCTGTACACAATACTGGCCCCATTATTCTTAGAAAATCCTGCTTCCCTTGCCAGGTTTGAAAACAAGGCTATGGCTTCTGGAACCTCTAAGGCCTTAAAGGTTTTTCAAATATTTCAATGTCACAGGAAACTTCATATAAATAGAAGACAACATAAACATTTGAATAATAGGTCCTACATTTATAAATAGATATGTGGTTGTTAATATGACACTTCATCGGAATGTATGAGCATAATACAAACAGATTATAATTATGTTTTCAGAGGGACAAAGAGGAAAATATAGAAATCCTTGAGCAGAAACATAGAAACAAGATCTTGATAATGTTGCACCCTCTGATTCAGAAATGTTACACATTGCTTCAATAGGGCTATAGCACGTACTATCACTGCCTCTTCAGGCTGCAATAGCACCACTACGTACATCATCTCCCTTTCTCTGCCAGTAATATCGGTGCCAATTTCCTTTGTACCTAGGAGTCAAGTCCTATCATTGTTGAGTCGCTAGCTAGAGACCAGTCCAATACCTGTAAGTTTCTATATATACAACAGTTCTAATGCGGTGGGTGGACCTGTTCTGTCATCAGCCGTGATATCAGCATATGTCATTAATTAATTTCCTTCTTATTAGGAATAATCCATGGAATATCATTTTTGCAATGTAGGGTTAGAAAAACCGAAAAGCAATTTGGGTATAATGTGGGCATCACTTTCTCATGTCACACAGAGTACTGCGGGAAACCTAATGCCAACAAGCGATGCCCAAGCTACTGGGCTCACATTAAGGGGGATATTTACAAAGAAGTGGTGGAGTGAGGCGTAAGCCATCATGGCTTAACGCCTCACTCCGCCACTTCAGAATAACGGGCTGCACCATATTTACAAGAATATGGTGCAGCCTTGCGTTTCCCACTGCGCTGGCGCGACACTACCATAGTGCAAGGGTGTCTGCCTGCAAGGGAAGATTGTTTATGTACAGGTAGGTGTCCCTTCCTGCACATAAACAATCTTGAAATGCCATTTTGACACTTTTTTAAGGGTCATCTTCCTGAACATAAACAATCCAAAGTGTTTTGCTTTTTTTATTCACTTCAAACAAGTAATTCAGCACATGCTATCACCAGAAAAAGTATCCTTCTTGGATATATAACAATTATTCACAGCTTCACTTTTTATCAGCATCAACATGTCAAAGGCAGTAAGGAAAATAGGTACAACATTACACTTTAACTTTTAACTCGGCCGTACACTAGAACTTGGCTGTACATTTGAACTTGGCCGTCTCGGCCCACACCTTCCACTCTGCTGCGTACGTTGCGCCGGCCGGCTCCAACGCGCTACAGCCAACAGTGGCATTACTTGACAACCTGGGCACCACATACCGCACCGGCCCACCGGGGTACCTGAACACCGCCAGCCTCCCCCAAAATTCTACTCAGTCCGTAGTGGGTTAGGGCAGTAGAGTGCAGGACCACTGGTAGGTCTGTCCCTCCTCCCCGCCTACCCAGTGCACACGTGTAATCTACCCCTTCCTGGGGTCCATGGAATGGCTGCACCTCCATTGTTGTACATCCCCCTTTGTTGTAAACTGTCAGCGTTGCGCGCTCCGCTTCTGAGAAGCCTTGCTGTTATGCCGGGTGGGTGGGTGGTCGACGACGCTCCTGTGGCCCTGCTGTGGTTCGAGGAGACAAAGAGAACGAAACTCCCAGAGCCCACCCTAAAATAGCCTGCTAAGTTTCGTTTCTCCCTGATGACATCAATTGGGCCAGCCCTTCTTTATCCAGCCCCTCTTCTCAGGGCCAGACCCCAGAGGAGGCTCAGCCCCGTGGCGCTACTAAGGGCACCCCTCCGCTAGGCGCGGGGGGCGCCTGCTCATAGTAAGCGCACAACGTGACATTCCCTCCCCCCCAAATTACATCACCTTGCCGCCCCGCTACGCCCAAGAACTCTCAGAATCAAGGTATGTGGTCACGGCGTAGCCTTTTTATGCACTTTAAAAAAGTAATTCAGCACATGCTATCACCAGAAAAAGTATCCTTCTTGGATATATAACAATTATTCACAGCTTCACTTTTTCTCAGCATCAACATGTACCGGTAGGTCTGTCCCTCCTCCCCGCCTACCCAGTGCACATGTGTAATCTACCCCCTTCCTGGGGTCCATGGAATGGCTGCACCTCCATTGTTGTACATCCCCCTTTGTTGTAAACTGTCAGCGTTCCGCCACAGGGTGAGAAGCTCCCCGGCGCACACGCCCTCCCCCTCCCCTCCCCTGACGCTGACTGTGCTTAATTCACCATCCACCAATACCAGAGTACTAGTATGCTGTGTGGATACTTCTATTATTATACATGGCATCACACTGTAGTGACCCCTCCATGTTTAAAACATTAGGAAATTCTGTAGTGACCCTTAAATGTTAAAACTTTAGGAAATTAAAATTGTCATTGCAATTAGGCATAGCATTAATTTGTGCCTACCTTTGAGCACTTTGCAGCGCACCCTGTGCCAGCAGGCCACAACATTGACCGTGCTTAACTCATTATAACCCAGTACAGCAGTACTAGCATCATATTTGGATATTTATGTTATAATGCATGGCATCACACTCTAGTGACACTTATATGTGAAAGGCCTAAGGAAATTAAAATTGTCAGTGCCGTTAAGCCTAGCTGTAAGATGTCCATACTCCTCAACGCTCCACTGCGCACATTGTGCCGACAGGCCACAACGCGCTACAGCAAATAGTTGCTTAATTCATCATAACCAGGTACAACAGTACTATTTTTCAATTTGGATATTTATCTTATTATGCATTGCATCACAAGGCCTTAGGAAATTAACATTGTCAGTGCCGTTAAGCATAGCTTTAAGTTGTCCATACTCCTGAATACTCCACTGTGCACATTGTGCCGGTAGGCCACAACGCGCTACAGCAAATAGTTGCAGAACATGAAATCCTGGGCATCGCATAACGCACCAGCCCTCTGCTACCTGCCCGTTCCCAAATGGAGCTTGCCAAAAAGTGGGTCTGACAACTGCATCACCGTACATCTCCTTTACCATTAGGAAAGGGGCATTGCATAACGCATTGGCCCCACTGGGCGGTGCTCAATTGACAATAGAACACTGCCTGTACTGTGCAGCGAGTTCTGCCAAAAAGTCAGTGACAACTGCATCCGCTGTCCCTCCCCTTCGCCATTAGGAAAGAGGCATTGTATACCGCATTGGCCCCGCTGGGCAGTGTTTAACTGGCATCAGAGACTGCCTGTACTGTGCAGTAAGTCATTTCCCTGGATTGGCAGTCATCATTGAATAGTGGGCCTTGGAACCCCCGAAATATGAACACCTGCCCCCACTGTGCAGTTATCCTTGAATAGTGAGCCCTAGAAAAAGAAGAAATTTGGGCACCTGCCCTCGCTGTTTAATTAACGAAGCAGTGGCACCGGGACACCGGGACACCTGACCACGGGAGACTCCCAGCAATAAACTATGCGGGTCCATTCCCCACCTTGCCAAAAAGTGGGTCTGACAACTGCATCACCTGTCCATCTCCTTTACCCTTAGGAAAGGGGGCATTGCATACCGCATTGGCCCCACTGGGCAGTGCTTAATTGGCGTTAGAAACTGCCTATACTGTGCCGTCCGTTATTTTCCTGGGCCTGCAGTTATCATTGAATATTGGGCCTTGGACAGCCGTAATATGAACTTACAGAAGCACTGGCACCGGGACACCTGATCACGGGAGACTCCCGGCAATAACTAGGCGGGTCCATTCCCCCCCTTGTAATTGTTGGTCAGTTTATGGAGAGCTATCTCGCTACCAAGCGCTGTACCTTGCTATTTCTGCCTGCTAGGCAACTGACAACTGGCAGGTCAGCCCTTTTTTCCACAAGCCCGATGTCCCTAAACACAAACATAGTGGTTAAGCAGCCACCTATTCTCCCGCTTAGTAATTATCAATGAGGTCTTTAAAGGTTGCAAATAATAAGTTGCAAATAATTCATGGTCTGTGCAGGAAAGGCCGCACCTTGAAAGTTAAATAGAGAGAAACATGAGGAGCATCAACACGCTGTGGTTCGTACCACCAATGTGCTCCCTTTGCTGAGTATATTCTATTATAGATCCTAAACACTCCCACTCTCTCTCTGCTTTACCATACATCTGCAATGCTTTTCTCCCTGTCTCTTCCAACCCTGACCATGATGCAAATTTTATATTATGTACGATATAATCATTGGAGGAGACACACGCTCCCAAGCTGCACCCTCATGCTAACAGGTGCCCTCTTCGCCCCTTTATACTTGGGAAGCAGTGGCCTCAAAACCATCTATGTTAAGTTTAACGGAACTTTACTGAATATTGCTTGTTTTGCGGCCAGCATGGTAAGTCCTAATGCTAACCACATGAGATGATCTGCTCATGTTCTGCAGGGCCAAAGCCCCCTACTGTTGTCCCCACTAAGCTACCATCCAACTGTTCCTTGCAGTTACCAGAGTAGATGGGGTCCGAAACCCCTTAAAATTGTGTATGAAATAAATTAGGCCTGCCAGCGTTATTAGAATTAAGTGAAATTAACCCCCGCCAGTTCAACGCAATAAATGATGAGAGACTCGTCAATAAGGAGGGACAAGTACTTATGGATAAACCGCTATATTTTAATGTCTGTTCTACGTACTGTAACGATTTAACGTGCTTAGTGTTTGAAAGACCCAAGTATGTGTTTGCCAATTATACACCGCCTGGTCCCCAAACTTTTATGAAACTGCACGAAATGTAAACACGGTAGTATATTATGGACTCAAATTTACTAATAGTCGAATTTTTGACCCAACATAATATCTAAAAGTTAATGTGCTGCCGTATTGCGACATATCTGAAAAACCGCCTGGCACCATGCCCACCGGTTTCTTATTGTGTGTAAGAGGTACTGCGGCGTGAGTTATCAGTCAAGCATAAAGGAAAGCCACGACCACGGTGAAGCTACCCCACCGTGCTAGCTGGGCCTGCTCCATTCACCCGGGCCCCGAGGATAATCCCCCATACTGTGTAGCCACTACTGAACGTTTAATGTGTTAGCACCAAGGGAGAAACTTCTATCTGCTGCAGCATCCCCATACCAATTATACCTAAATGCGGCTGTGCCCCTATGTGGATACCCTGCAGCACTCCTACGACTCAATGGAATGTACGACCCTCTGTGCTCTCGCGCCCTTAGGATGATGAGCCCACCAAGAACCGAACTCGCTTCTTTCCTTGTCGTTGTGGCTCCTATCCCACCACCATGGCATAACCTAAGGCATGCCCCATACAAACTGTTAAACTGTTACCACAGCGAACCCGGACTCCTTCACCCGTGTGTGCTGGCACTGATATGACCGCCATCCTTAAGTTCCTGCCAGTTGCCGTTCGAGGACCATGTTACCGCCATTGTAGGCGTAGAGTTCTCCCGCCAGCATATAAAGGAAAAGAAAAACAAGCAGTCAATGTTAGGTGGTCTTCCACTTTGAAGGCGCTCATATGTGTGGAACAGAAAGTACACCTTTATAAAACCACAAGTAATTTCCCGGTATAACCGCTGTAGCTCCAGTGCTCTTTGAAGCTGCTCATCCCCAAGCGTAAGCTATGCCAGCACGCTCCGCATCACACACACCAATGCTTAACTCATACCTATGAAAACATCACCCTGCATATTTGGAATTCCTTTCCTCTGTTGTGGCGCCAAATCTCTAATATAATTTATTTCCCCTCCTGCACTGCAGCTATTAAGATATTGCTGTAGGAAGAGTATGAAATAGCGCAGCAGAATTCCCAGCTGTCTCTGCACTCTGCCCTTGAATTCAATGGGAATTACCATTTCATTTACTGGCAGCACTCGTTCACCATAATGGGTTACGACTGTAATAACACAGAAGTGTAAGCTATGTAAGCACGCTCAGCATCACACACACCAACGCGTAACTCATACCTATGAAAACATCACCCTGCATATTTGGAATGCCTTTCCTCTGTTGCGGCGCCCCATCTATAATATAATTTGTTTCCCATCCTGCACTGCAGCTATTAAGCTATTGCTGTAGGAAGACTATGGAAACATAGCGCAGCAAAATTCCCAGCTGCCTCTGCACTCTGCCCTTGAGTAACAGCCTTATTCCACCTTGAAGAGCACCTTTTTCCACCTTTAAATACTCCCCACAAGTGTTGTTTATTTCTTCAACACAGAAAAAGGTACTCCTGTTTTCGTGATCTTCCCAGCTTTTAAATATCGCCTAACCATTGTTTTGCAAGGACCCATAGTACAGCATGCTTAAACTGTCTACTTATGCCCAGCAGATCTTGCAATACAAAACACCACCACTTAAATATTATTTTCCATACCATAGCTGGCAACATATGCCCTGAGCACGCTCTTTGTGAAACAGTCTATAGCCTCGTTGACCTCTTCACATAGCTACTTCTAAATGTGCTGGCAGGCGTTCACACTGTTTTGTCCGAATTTGCAGATGTACAGGTAAGTACTCGCTGTCATACAAATGTCTACTGCCAGCCCCACACTTCGTCTGCTACTAACGCCGCAGTAAATCAATCCTTCACTTTCCCAGTTTGCAGCGTTCACCTCATTCCTTGCATTGTTGAACTGCTTGGGCGTTTAACTTTATCAAACCAGCATTGTCAGTTATTCCTCATTACCACCGACTAATGTAAATGGTATTGACAGGTTACTGTTAATCTGCACAACTGAAGGCCGTTCCTTGCCCAACCCACGGATCCGAACCCCAGCGTGCCCATCCCGACCATAAACCGGGTCCGCATCGAAACCACCAATTAATGCCAAGTAACTTCACAAGCCCCGCAAACGTGTTTGCCTACGCTATAAGTTGGTTTCCGCATTTAAAACAACCATTCCCAAACTTAAAGCCTGCCCCCAGGCACAAATTCCTCCCCGCTACAGTTCCCGCCTCCAAGAAGCCGCCCGACTACTTCCGGACACACCAGACATTGTCCCAAACAATTATGTTGCCTATTTATATAGCGCGAACTCGACCCGAAGGTATTGGAGCACTTTACCTGAGCACCGCATTTACATTACACATTCAGGAACGGAATCCCAGGATGTGGACGCGACCCCGAGGCTCGAACCCTGGTTATCAGCACCCAAGTCGGCAGTCTAGCCGATGGACCACATCCTCTCACCTAATCCGTGCTTCTTCTGTGATGCGCACGTCCCGCGTTACAACTCATCTATTAGTAGAATTATCAAGCTGCTGTCCCGTCCAGAGCCACGCTCTATATATATGTTAGATGCTGATATGCGTAAAATCGATTAATAATAACTGGTGCAATTCACGCGTGAGTCCACCCACATCAGTTCAACACCATCTATAATTAGTAATTAGTACATTGCTATTCACTGTTGACCGACAACCCTGACAAGCCTCCAGTGAGCTCTCAATCGTGCAAACTTGTTTTGGGATACCCAAATGGCCAACTTCCCGTTTCTACAATCTTCGCATAGTTTCGTCCCTTATTAGCGATAGTTTGATACATCCCCCCCCCTTTGCAACCGATCTCTACCACCGGAAGTGCTGTAATAGCCCTATGCCCTTCACGGAGAGAAACAATCTTAAATTCCGAGCACCTCCCAGTGTGCTGGAAAATGAAGCACAGATGCTTCGCAAGGCATGTATTATATGCATAATATGTATAACATGGTTATCGCATTTGCGAGCCACATTACTTTACCGCTCGAAATGAATCGGCGCGGCACCACCGAGGCTTCTGTTCTGCTACTAACGCCGCAGCGCCTGCCTCCACACTCAAGCAACAGGGGCAACTACGTCATTTACATCTACTGGCAGTTAACCACCCCGCGGGCGCCCCTTCATCACGGAACCCAAAATAACCGTTATCAACAACACAAGTACAATACGACAATACCGCAAATATAATACTGCAAATATAATACTGAAACAACGCTACGCCATGGCCCCCCCTACCCAGCCCACCACATTCCACCCGTCACCGACCGGACACCGCTTTCCACGTCGACGACGCTCCTGTGGCCCTGCTGTGGTCCGAGGAGACAAAGAGAATGAAACTCCCAGAGCCCACCCTTAAATAGCCTGCTAAGTTTCGTTTCTCCCTGATGACATCAATTGGGCCAGCCCTTCTTTATCCAGCCCCTCTTCTCAGGGCCAGACCCCAGAGGAGGCTCAGCCCCGTGGCGCTACTAAGGGCGCCCCTCCGCTAGGCGCGGGGGCGCCTGCTCATTTCTCCTCGTTTCGCCGAGGTAAGACCAGGTTTTCCCTGGTCTTAATTTTGGTGCTGCCTCCTATTTACGCTGCCCTTGTAAATAGGGGCAGCGTCAAAATCAATGGGCATTGCGATGTAATGCCCACCACAACACCCACTGCCCACCCCTTTCACGCTAAGCACAGCGTGAAAGGGGCCTTATTTAAAAGGCAGCATTAAGCCATGTTAAATGGGTTAACGCTGCATTGTAAGTAGGCGAAGCCCCTATCGCCACGGAAATGTTCCAAAAAGTGACGTTCCTTTGGCGATAGGGGCTTGTACATATGCCCCCAAGTGTTTGGATTAGATTCCAATAAGGCCCAGGGACCCCAAATTTAGATTATTAACCACCAAAATCTGAATGAAACCCAAACAATGTACTAATGATTACATGTCCAATATTATTGCAGCAAAATCAAGCCCAACAATACAAACAGCATGCATGACAGATACTGCCATATTAGTGTGTGATGTAGTACCTGTGCCAGGGATAAAACTGTGTTTCAAGTAGGAGTTTAATGAAGGAGTAAGCCCATATAGCCAATTTGCTCGTTATGTGGTATATTTTTTGGGTTTTGCGTTCAGGAAGTATTGCATTCATACAGTTGCACAGTCACGCGCACTGCTCTGGGCCACAACCAGAGCAGTGTTGTTGATTGTGCCGCATTAATAATGTGATACTTGCAATAAATAAAGCATTGCATAAGTGTCGAGGAAAGTAAATATCATGTTTTGGGCACTCGACAGTGTGATCCTCAGAAGCGAAGAAAGTACACACGGTGCTGGCTGGCTGTATAATTGATTCATTTCCAAGTAGAACAAATCTGCAGAGCTAAATAAATTATCTCACGCTGCAAAATGGAAACAATTGCACAATAAAGCACTACCTCCCTCTATCGTACCTCCTCTTTCTCCCCTAGCCAATGGATCATGCACAGCACACCTCTTGGTCATAAAATGTTTCTTTAATGAAAAAAAGAGGTCGGTGCCCTCTCCTTCCTGCATAGGAATGTTGCAAGTTTGGGCAAGGTGCAAAGCAACAATCTTGCAAAAATAGCTATATCGTCGCTCCCTTTCAGTCGTGTATTACTATCTTGCTTTACAGCAAATCTCAAATCTTTGGTTTTGGATACTCTCTTTAAAAAGACGTTTCCATCGTCTGCCCGTGATAGGAGATTCGCTTCCGGCTCCCGTGATAGGAGATTCGCTTCCGGCTCCGTTATTCTTTGCAATTTAGAACGTTGAGGGGCAAGGTAGGAGCAGATATCACTACCTCACGGCTTCTGTCCTTGAATGAAGACGATGGAAACGTCTTTTTAAAGAGAGTATCCAAAACCAAAGATTTGAGATTTGCTGTAAAGCAAGATAGTAATACACGACTGAAAGGGAGCGACGATATAGCGCTTTATCGAGCAGAGGGGCAGAACGTATAAGCCCCATTAAGTAAACTCATCAGATATTCTGGAACTATGCAATAATTAACTAGGAGCACGGGCTGAAAGCACGTCATGTGGATGGAGTGATTATATGCATTCACTGATCTTAACAAGGATTCAGGTCAAGGGCAACTTTACAGTGCCATAAAGAGAGACTTACACTAATTGTCTTGAAAAAGATGCGACATCAATAGAACCATCGAAACGCGTCGACGCATCGCCTACATCATTCGTGGAAGTGATTAGTTCTGTAGATATTGAAAGAATATATTATATCCAGGCCTAGTTACATAATTGTTCCAACGGATATGTTCTCCCAATGACAAAATATATTGTCTTTTCTTTTCTCTCTTGGGGTATGTGATGGATTTATATATCAACTGTATTGCATGAATTTGAGCATTTTAGAAAAAAAATGTATAACTGTATATGAATTTGAGATAGATAGCTATTGTGATTGTTTTTATGATTGTTTTTATAATATGTTTGTGATATATGAACTTGTTTTTTAATAATAAAAAAATATATATCTTGGTGATATAACGAAAACTTTCATTAGTTCTATTACATGGGCTGTTAAATCTTACCCTTTGAAATTGGTGACTTTAATGCAAGTAAAGTGCTTTTGTACTGGTTGGGCAAAAACCAAGGGATATCTTGTTTCTACTTGAGTTGATAGTAGTACCCTATTCCCTTGGGTGTGGCATAAGGGGTCCCTCTCTTTCTTTATATATGAGTGTTAAACTTTGTAAGGATATACGATTAGATAGTTGCTCATCTCCTTCCATTCATCAGCTATTTTGACTGCAGTATTGCACTTGCCACACTTAAGGCAGAGAAAATTAAAAGATTTAATGTCATACGTTTGTCATGTTTCAAATTGTATAGCCCTTTTGTGTTCCTTGTTATTTCAAATAAATATATTATTAGTTTAAATATTTTTGAGGGTTTTGAATAAAGGTGTTATAGAAATGTGCTTCTCATTTGGAGTTAAAAAGGAATGTTATTTAATTTAAAATATAGGATATTTATCATATGTTTAACTGTTTCTAATAGAAATTTAAAATGTATTTTAGTTAATTAATTCTATTTTCAAAGTTATAGTAAACTTTTGTTTCTTTCAAAGTCCCTCAATTTACCTTTTTATATTATGTAATTTACTCTTTTGTGATTATTAAAATGGCTTATGGCTTTCTGTAATGTATTAATTTTAGTGTAATGTCTATTATAATTTTCTGGGAGTAGTTAATTTTGATACCTAAAGTTCCAACACTTTTCCCATTGCGATTAATTTTGGAGTGGCAATAGCAAATCTTTCCTCAATGTAGTTAAGTGGCGAGTGGGAATCTTAGGGGCTGATTATGACTTTGGTGGTCCTTGGACCGCAGTGGCGTCGGCGGCAGTGGCGGTGCAACAGCTCAATTACAATGTATGCAGTCCCATGGAAGAAAGACCGCCAACACGGGCAGGAAATCCTGTCTGCTGTCAGCAGTTTAATAGGCTAATGCAGCTGTCGGAGGGCAGACAGCCAGTTTCCCCGCCCGCCCAATCATGCCCAAGCCATATGCCTGCCCCTCACCATTGACTCCATAGCAAATAGAAGGCCCGACATGGACCTGTCCAGGTATTTTGGTGCCCCGGGCCAAACATTTCATGTGTGCCCCTACCCTTAATGAATATTGATGTATGTGCCAAGCATTGTTCCATCATGCCTCCTATAGCCAGGTCACGAACACTGCAGAGGCACACCTCACTATATTTTACATGCGTACAAAACTCAGAAATCATGGATCATGTATTGTGCATTGATTGGTATAACAGAACAGCAGCACCCCATCAGTACCCCACATATTATTTTCCATCACGCCCTCACATGTCACACTTGCAAGGTCCTGTTGTCATATCAGAGAGACAGTTGAAGGTATGTGTCATGACACTGAAATAGACCCCCTGCAAAATATCTGTACTAGACTCCAAACATCACCCTCATTAAAAGGACATTGCAGCTATATGGGATAGCTAGCAATCAGTGTGAGAACCATACAAAGGTGATATTGTAAATGCTCCCTGATGAATAGGCTGGCCTCAACAAGGGGGTCCTGAAAGGCTCTGGCCCTAGCCCACATAACACCTTGTACATGCCTCAAAACCTATATGTGTCTTGGACCTGGGGCATGAAGTAATATCAGGGGCAACCAATACCATCACCAAGTGCCATGCATATGTGACCAATATGGAAGTGCAAGTCAGAAAGGCAAACACAGCAGGAGCAGGATTTGTCTCACATATACATCAAGTATGTCTAAGCTATTCACACTAAAAAGGACACATCTCCAAGAAAAAATGTACAAAAACATGACAATTCAACACCCTCTATGTGTGAATGTAAAAATACCTACCTGACACACATCAAATCTAAATCATAGGGAGAAGAGCAAGCTAAATGTTGGACAGATTACCCAAAACAAATTGAAAAACTTACCATATGTTATCACACTCATATCAATCCAAGCCATCATTTGAATGCATCCTGCATATGCCTCCATTGGACAGTTAGCCTTCTCCTGTGTAATTTCTGCATTGGTCCCAAGCTCAGATTACACAAACCCCTCCAAATGGATCCCCAATCAGTTCTAAAAAGACGGAACGGCTGCCACTTCTTCCAAGGTATACAGAACATATACTAGTTAGAAAAGTAATAGAGGACCATTATGTACAAAACCAAAGAAAGGATTTTATTTATCCAATAAATGAATATTCAAACAAAAGGCCAATGGCTAGTCCAAAGCCTTCTGGTTGTGGACCAGCTAAATGCTGTGCCACAAAACTTGTCTGTATGACACTGCTAGGGAGCCTCCTCTAAAAGGGGCATCTATAGGGAATGCCAGGGACCTCAAACTTAAGATTTGGGAGGGGGTGAATTGCTGGGTGTCTGTTGTGTTCATGCATGTGTGGGTTCCTCTGTGCTGTGTGGGGATGTGATGGGTGAGTGGTGGGTTTATGTGAGTGTGGTGGTCTCACTGCTGTGCAATGGAGCTGATTTTTGATGTGAGTGTGGTGGTGTCTGCATATTTGGATGCATGTCTGCTTTTTTGTGTTCTCTGGACTTGTGTGTGGATGTGCTGTTTGGGTCAGTAAGGGTGTGTATGTGTGCATGCGCATGGAAAAAGTTTGGGGATAGGAACAGAAGTTGGAGAATGGGAGGCTGCAGCCAGTGAGGAGGCCAGAACCTGAAAGGATCTCACTTGGTTAGACATGGCACCATGAATACCTTCCAGGTGGCCACCATCTGCACAAATTGGCAGGCTTGCCCCGGATGGTATTCAACAGTGCATTTGGACCCACAAAGATCTGTCTCAGGAGGTCAATAGCCTCCTCACTGAGCGCAGAAGTGGAGACAGGGGCAGGGGTTGAGGGGCCTAGAGCGAAGGAGACAGGCCCCCTCATAGGTGACCTGGCACGGCCAACTGTGTGGGGAGCAACAGGGAGGGTAGAGCTGGAACTTAGAACAGTGGGCAAGGCCGGTGGTGGCAAATGTCCTGCATCACCCACCACCACTCGGGAGTGTCCACTCGAGGCAGTCTCTGATGATGACGGACTGGAGCCTGCATCTTCTGTTGCACTCCCACCACCCTCTGGGCCACTGGGTTCCTCCATGTTGGTAGTGTTGTACCTGGAACCACTGTGGCCAGCTGTGTCCCCACTGATGTGGGCCTCTCCTCCTCCACTTGCCTGAATTGATGCTGCAATTAGAAATGAAATCAGTTTATTGGATATGCGGTTACACACAAGACCATGTGATGGACACAATATACATATCGAAGGAGCATTGAGCGCACCAGCCCCAAGTCAAACACAATTGGCCTCAAACACAATTGGCCTCAACATGACACTATGTATAACAAATGAATCCCTTTGGGAAGCATAAATCACACACCAAATTCTCACTTTTCACTCAGACACTAGGAGCTTATCACAATAGCCAGCCAATCAGATATGTAAATGTTTATTCATTAATTCAATATAATAAATAACAAATTGATAAAAGAAAAAAAACACATTGAGCAGTCCACTCTAATATTAAAACCAATACCACACAAATGTATTCAGGGTTATTGCACAGTAAAATACACAAAAAAGTACATAATAAAAACAAAGTGCACATCAATTATGGAAATCAACATTAACAATCCATCCTAAGTCAGAGTTAAGGATATTGCCCTATTATACAGTATATTTAGATTCCATAACAAAATTAAAAAATATTTATTTGAAGACGACCAAAGAGTGACGCGTTTCGGTGGTATCTACAGGTCCAACCACCTTCTTCAGGCTTTACAATGACACAATTAAAAATTCCCAGCACTTTGAATCGTATTCTGGGCGTGTGGTCTCTGTATGGGGAAATAATCTCCTGACTTAAATCTTCGAACCAGCTTCACTGGAAATAGGACTTATTTCCAGATTTTTGCTTATGTAGGTAGGTAGGTGGGTAATCACAGCGTCGTAACCAGTGACCTTTAAACCAAACAGGCGATAAACTTCTCCTTTCTATTCATTCCCATCTTTTAATTAGGGACACACTTCAAAACGGGTATTTTCACTGAGGGAGAGTTCAAATGCGAATGCCTCCCTTTTCTTCGGCACATATATTGTCGTTTTCTCATTTAAGCCCCGACACCCTGCAACTCGGGATTCAAACATCTCCACATCTCACCGTGTGTCCGTGATAGTCAACATGAGCCTGAACACATGAATGCATGGTACACCAGTTGCTCATAGTGATTATCCCCCAACACAACTACAAGACCATGGGTGAAGTAGACACCACGTCATCCAGATGTATCTATTGCCACTGGTCAACACCTCAAATACTTTCGGCCATATAGGCCACCAAAATTGACTCCTCGCCACAAATGGTAAGGGGACACAACATACTTATAGGCAGTGTACACACAAGGACCTGAAAACACCAAATTTTCCCATAAAATGACACATTATCATGTACTACATGTCAAGTTGGACAGCTATGTTACATCCCTTGTTGCTGTTGCAGAAAAATGGTCACTTTCTACTGAGTAATACACACTATTGGACATCACATACCTAAAGTCATCATGTATACACATCACATTAGTCCAATAAAATGTGACATGCATTAGCTTAGCAAGGTTTCACATGTATCAGTGAATAGTAGAGTGCACACAATCTTGGCCTAATATGTGGTTGATCAGTGAACAATAGCACACAGCAGAGTATGTCCCATTGACTTAAGGACATCCCCATTCCACCATTACACAGTCTGATCACCCCATACATACTTACCATTCCCTAAAGTCGAGTGACCATTGGAGGCTCATGCATCACAGTGACTATTAGTGACATTAACATGTTCTAGAAGTTTGTTGCTAGGATGTTCACCTATCACAGTACCCTTTAGTTTATAAAACATAGAATGACGTGGAATGCTCAGTGTAGGTAGTAAGATATTGTCCTTTAAAACATCTAGAACATTCCAAGACTCATCTGACCACTCATAGAAAGCACCTTGTAGTGAACAAAGCAACACTGGACGCTTAAGTAAGGTAGGAAACGTCGACTTTATTCAGAGCCAGCAGCATAATGGACACTTCACAGCTGACCAGTTGAGCAACTGACATGACAAGAATGTTCACACAGGAACAACACTAGAATCAACATGAAGAGTTCTAGATGGGTAAGAGAACAGGGAAACAAAGAAAGGGCAATAGCATACCTTATGTTATGCTATCATTAACATGTGCACCTCACATCACTGAATGACACATGCGTCTTGTTAATGAAAAATGGATCATCACACATAAGTGTAAGTGTAGCTCTCATGTATCCCATTTACCCACCAATTTGACATTGACATCTCATTTTCAACAATGGATCAGGGCAGGAGTAACACATCCACCAATGTGTACCCTGTCATAGCAGTGGTGAAACATCAACTGTGGAATTAACACAATTATCTCAGACAATTATCTCAGTGGCCTAGACACACATATGTCTAAATGACTCAGACATCAAGCTAACAATGTAATGACATCATGTTGAACACATAACGTTTGTGGTGACACACCTACAGGAGCAGGCTCACAGGCAAACATATAGGGACAATTAGCTATTGAACCAGTGCTGTGACAACAGCAATGTGATGATGTATACGCAACTTACCACTGGAAAGTGTTATGCAGTCACTACATCCAAGGTGCACATCCGACTATGTCAAATGTGATAGGCCTACCATTGCATAGCACACAGTAGTGAATGACAATCACTCATCACACCATGTAGACATTTAGCCTGTCTGATCCATTGGTCAGCAGGGACATTCCCCAACATCAGAACTCTCTTGTACCTGCTGTTGGGCCAGCAACTGCCCATCAAGGGTGGGATAGGCCACTGTTAGGATGCAGGCCATTAGGGGGTCAGGGTGCAGCATGTGTCTCCCACACACGTTGGGGGGACAGCCGCAGCTGTACTTCCGTGATCTTCCTGGTCCAGCATCTCAGGTCCTCCCACCTCTTGGGGCAATGGACTCTACACCACCTGTAGACCCCAGAGGACTGCAACTTCTTCTCGATGGCCTTCCATGTATCCTTCTTCTGATGGCAATTGACCTGCATAGAAACAAAAAAGAAGCAAACATTAACCTATTGTAAGGTCATGTATATCAGTTTTGTAGTCACACATTAGTATCACACCTGACACAAGCTGACACCAAGAATGAGCACACAACATGGTTGATTTACACATGCTGAGATACACAAACTCACCAACACATTTTTCCAAGTCAATGATTAATATCAAAATCCCTGGTCATGAGCCAACAACACCTATGTAGAGCCACTCACATGAAGTCCCCTAAGGGCACACCACATGCACTGAAAGTGAGCCACAATGATACCTTGCTGTGATCTTGTGATCCTGATCAGGCTGCACAACTTTGAACTAAATTGGACATCTACTTGTAAATGCAGAAACATTAACTTGAGGCCTACAGTCCTTAGAGACAGATATCAGGGTATATCCCATAGAGTTACAGTGATCACACTATAAGTGACCTGAAATGTGTGTCAGTGAGAGGATGTTCACCAGAGTAGAGCTGAAAAGTCTAACCATTAATGCTACATATTGGTACAGCTTATTGGGTATTTGTAGCATGTATTGGCCTCATATGACACCTCTAATCATGTGTGGGACTGACACAGTGAGGTCATTAACATACCACAGTGAGACCGCCATGTTCAGGTAGATGATATGATAGCAGCTGTTTCCCCTAACCAACTGCTCCCCCTACCTGACCAAAGATGTGAAATGTGAGTGTGGGACAGTCCTCATGGCCATGTACTGTCCAAGCCTTTCCATTTGCACATTGTAAACAAAGTACTGGTGGAAATGAGCCAGTGCAGTTTCAGTTAAACATTTTGGGCTGAGTGTCTGAAAAGTTGCAGCGCTCCGTCCATCATCTCCTTGTGTTTGCTTTGTTCGCCCTAAGTTGGCAGGGTATGCCCAGACGTGGGTCCCTTCCTCACTTTGCCCCTGGATAAAAGCTAGCCTTGATGGACGGAATGCTGAACAATGCAAACATTCACTCCCAGTCACAAGGATCTGGGTTTAATCCATCATTCTTTTGCTCACCACACCACCCCAGTTTAGACCCAGCCATGTGCAAATCAGTCTTGACCCTGTTCCTTATGGGAACAGTCCAGCTTGAACTGCCAAGCCAGGTCCTCCCTGGACCGGAAACAAGCGTCCTGGGACCGGTTTCGGGGCATCACCCATCATCAGTCAGGCTACCTTGAATCCAGTGGCGCAGTGAGCAAGGGATTCATGTCTGGGCATACCCTTCCCACTTAGGGTGACAAATGCAAAAGAAACAATTGATGGACGGAATGCTGAACAATTCAAACATTCACCCCCAGTCACAAGGATCTGGGTATAATCCATCATTCTTTTGCTCAACACACGACCCCAGTTTGGACCCAGCCGTATGCAAATCAGTCTTGCCCCTGTTCCTTATGGGAACAGTCCAGCCCAAACTGCCAAGCCAGGTTCTCCCTGGACCGGAAACAAGCATCCTGAGACGGGTTTCGGGTATCACCCCTCATCAGCCAGGCTAGCTTGAATCTAGTGACGCAGTGAGCACGGGGCCCACGTCTGGGCATACCCTTCCCACTTAGGGCGACAAATGCAAAAGAAACAATTAGTGGACGGAATGCTGAACAATGCAAACATTCACCCCCAGTCACAAGGATCTGGGTTTAATCCATCATTCTTTTGCTCAACACGCCACTCAGGATCAGTACATGGCTCGTTTGTGCTGTGGAACAGCACCATACGCCAGCTGATATCACAACTGCAACCAGAGAGGGCCTGGCTTGATTGGTAAATATTAACTCTCATTATGCTGTATGGGAAATGTCAAGTTGTATCATCATAAATTGGTAGAGTAATTATGACACTTATGTCTGACTTCCATCTAGGCGAATCAGCGTATCCAACAGACTATGGTTGTTGGCACCACTAAGGAATCAAACAACACCAGGGGAAGTCCGCTTCAATGAGGCCCATGGAAGAACAAGGTGACCAGTGGAGTGGGCTTTAGGGCTCTTGAAGGCCAGATTTCGATGTCTGGACAAGACAGGGGGAGCCCTCCTCTACTCACTCAGGAAGGTGTGTCTCATCACCGTGGCCTGCTGCATGCTGCACAACATTGCCGTGCGACATAACATCCCTGTCATTGCAGATGATGACACCATACCGAGCCACCAGGTGAGGACCATGAAATGCTAAATAGAGAGGATAGTGGTGAAGAAGAAGGAGGGGACTTGCTTCAGGATAAACAACTTCTTCTCCTGGGTGTAGGTGTTTCTTGGCATGACATATCTGGGACTGGTACAGCACCTCTTGTTGTGATGATGTGAGTAGTATGTTGAGCTGAAATGTGAGGATGAGCATACTTGGATGGATAGTTGTCCAAGGTGCATTTTCTTAAGATGACACATGGTGTCTTTGTCTCTGTTGCATAGTTAACCTTGATTTGTAGGGCATGTGTGTGCTCTACCGATACTGACTATGTGAATTGTAGTATGTGTATGGTTTGTCAACTTATCTATATGAATTTTCCTGTTCTAGGTACCTTCACCACATCATCTTCTTTTGGACATTTCAGAGTTGTGACATCTGCAGGCCTATGTTGCCATTTGGACGTACAGGGGTGACATGGCTTGTTCCTGGAACTGAGAGACACAGACTGTGGGTGTACAAATGCAGTAGCAAGACAACTTGCACAGTTATGGATTGTAAGTTCAGAGTTATACTGTGGACTGGTTCCCTGTTTTGTGTTGGTCCTGGTAAGATATGTGTAGCATCATGGACTCCAATCAAATGTGGCAGTGTAGCATTGCCATTAAATTCCCTCTTTACATTGGATAACTCCTGATGTCTGGGGAGCAGGATGTAGCTGTTGCTCTACCAGTTCAAGGAAGCAAAGAGTAATCCTAGGAAGCAAAGAGTAATTTTAGCATGCAACTGAACATTGTTGTGTGACTTGACACCAGATATAAGCTCAGTGTATTGGAATCATAAATTGGAAAACAACTGAAGTGCTGCCATCTGTTTGACTATAGGTGTGACATAGGTTTGATTTGTGTTGTGAGGCAGGTGTGCAGGAGTTCAGAGTGATCATTGATGAATAGCCTTATCACCTGAACATTTTCAAACCGTTCCCTTTCTTCCGTGTATGTTACATCGGTAAATAAACATTTTGTTTACTAGCACATATTTTGCTCATAATTCCTTCATTTGTCTTTTAGGGACATCATGACAGTCCATTTAGTTTATGATGAGAGGAAGGAGGTATTTTAGGGCACACTGGTATGGATGTTTTGGTGACACATGCTTGTGCACCTATGGCAAACATTGTGTACGTGCGAAATGTACATACCTAGCCAAGCTCATGTTGGTAGACTTGTAAGCTTCAGATGGGGGTACAATCAAGGTCTGCTAGATAAGAAGTTTAGTACATCAGTCCATGAGATTTGTGAAAAGTATGTTTAATGTTAGTCAACAATGAAAATGATACAATAGGTGAAATAATGATCCATGCAAAGAAACAGTAAATAAGTCAGCCATGGTGGATGAAATCCTTATTGTAGATGGCACATTGCTTTGAGTCCAAAATCCAACAGACTCTGGGGATCAGGAAGGGAAATGGGTCTAGGAATAGCCCACAAAGTAATTGGTAGGCAGACACAGGGGAGATTAGTGACATGTTCTCTTACTGGTGGTGCTATTGCCCTGACCATTTGAAGTGGCTGGATATCTGCGTGGACGCTCTAGCCCCAGCTTGGCAGGGCAAGGGGAATCTGCAGGTTCAGTGACTGGTGTGTTGGCTGGTGTTCATCCCTCTGGCAGGGCCTCCCTTCCTGTGGCTGCTGCTGATGTAGTGGGCCCCGATGGTTGAGCATCACAGGAAGACGTGGATCGGTGTGGAAAAACCCTAGCCAGAGTGGTGTTGATGTCCACCAACACCCCAATCAGGGTGCCCAAGTTGGAAGTGAGGGCAGCCAACTCAGTGTGTTGGTCCCTCTGCACATGCTTCATCTCCTGGTCTCAGTAAGCATCTGGTCCATCTTGCCTTGCGACTGATAGTATGCTTCCGAGATGTGGTCAATGTCAGACAGGGCAATGGTGTCCTCAGTGGCCTCCCTCTGCTTGCCCACAGATACACTCCTACTCCCCGAGCCTGACGTAAATGTGCCCTTGGCACAGGTTGGGGTGCCCCACTGGTTCCTGGCTCTTCGTTTGCATGGATAGTGACTGCGCCTCCTGAACCAGGACTGTGTTGCACAAGTTGTGAGAGTCTGTGCCAGGGGCACAATGTATGGTGGAAATTGGTGTCTCGGTACCGTTGGTGGTGTGGGACCAGTGACCCTCACAGTTGGGATCTGGCCATTCTGACCTGATGGACCAGCACCGTCGTCCACTTCAAGATGTCCAGCACTGTCCTCATCACTGTCGGCATGCTACTGGGGTGCAGTGGGGGCTCCTCAGTTTCAGAGGTGTGTCTACCTGTTAGGAGCGACTGACCCGTTGGTAAAATAACATTATTATTGTTAGAAGTGTGATATCTGCCTCCAAATATTGTCACACCATTAGTAAGGCTTAGAAGGCAAACGAATAGTTAGAGGTTTATGCGGTGCTAGATTTTAGTGTTGAAGCACATGTTGCACAGACAATTTGTTATTCCTTACTTCTGATACACAGCTCATAGCACGTCCTGAGTTGTGGCTTTTGGCCATGACATATACATCATATCGATAATCCATTGCATCCAACACAGTTGAGATGTGTTATGTGAAATAGAACATTCCAATGCCCAGTAGATTACAAGACACTAGATGACACAACCTGTTTGTTTCTTTGCCAATAGTACTGATCATGTGAGCAGTGCAGAGTAAAGGGGTCACCTGCACCTTCACATATTTTGCCTTGAGTTCATGTCTTTGGCTGTTGGAAAATGCACTTGTTGTGTTGTATATCATGGCATGATATCTTTCAGGTGATGTGATCAGGGCTACATAAAAGACAGTACGGTGGCCTGTCTTTGAGGAGGACATTGGATGTAGATTGGTCACTCTATGGGACCGGAAGGCTCAGTTGTTATTTGGGTTTTTTGTGACATTATGGACAATCACAGTCTAGCCTTGTTTTGGATGACTGACAAAGTGCATCATGGTAATTGTAGTCAAGTAAAAAATCCAAATAGCCTACAATATATTGCTGCTTAGTGTGACATACCTGTAGACATTGTTATGTTGGTAAGGGCCATAGCTTGACATTGGGGCAGATTAGATGCTTCAGGGGTTAATTTCCTTTGTACTACACTTACAGGCATCATAGCATGGTGTAGATATTGTTGCAACATACCCTATATGCAGCACAACACATTCACACAATATGATTTACCTCTCTGATACTGATACATTGCTGATTGTTAGTTAGGGACATATTTGCTACACACATTTGTGGGAGCTGGTATGTGAACAAACAGGGGTGTTAACATTTGTGTGAGTTTGTGATGTTTCATGCATGCTTTCAGTATGGAGGATGATCAAGACTTTCTCCTCCCGAGGTAGATACTGTGCAGTTGTACTGAGAGGTCCACCACCAGTCTTCAGGGACTCCAGGTGCTGCCTAGAGACCAGGTTACACACCCTGGCCCTGAGGATGTGCCACCACTTCCTAATATCCCCCTGTGTGCGTGGGATTGTGCCTACTGCATTGACCTTGAGTATAATTCTTAATCACATTTCCTTTTTCCTGCTGAGTGGAGTATGTTGGACTTGCGCCCCAAGCAATTGTGGTTCTACTCTAAGGATTTCATCCACCACGACTGACAGCTCTTGCTCTGAAAACTTGGAATTTTTGGCTTAGGGCATTTTGAAAGGGTAGATGGAGTAACATTGCAATATTAAATGAAAAGACATCCAGGAGAAAAAAGTGATGGAGCAAGGAAAATGTGTGGTAAAAGACAAGTGAGCTATGAGAAAAAGGAAATTAAACAGTCACTCTATTTTACCTCTGACCATGCTGGGGAGTGGCAAAGGATCATGGTTTAGAATGGGGCGTGTTTTATAGTGTGCTATGCAGGTGTCTTCAATTAGCCTGGATACACCAGGTGAGTTGCATTTGTGTCCTTCCACTGGCCACGGTTCTATTGCTTTGCTTAGCACCAGCCGCAAATATTTCTGCCGTCGGAGATCTGTCGCTAGGGGACAGCCAGTACTGCTATATCATTGCAATTCAGTGGGCAGAAGACCACCGGCTGGATGACATTGGCGTACTATTCACATGCATTGAGGACAGCTGATGTGCTGGTATGGTTACTTCATTGTGTCAGCCTTCCACTCACACTCCATTCATTGTAATATGGAGGGCGGTCTTCTTGAGACTGCCACTATGGCGGTTCGGCAGGAAGACCGCCAAAGTCGTAATCGGGCCTTTAAATCTGAACCCTCAAAGTCAAACACTTTTCCCAATGTGATTAAGATTGGAGTTGGAATAGTACATGTCAAGCCTTACCATGTGAATCTCACCACAACCCCTAAATCCAATTCTTTCTACAATGGTAAATTTGCCCAGGCCCCCAAAGTCCAACACTTTATCCAATATAATTACCTTTGGAGTGGAAATAGTAAATATGTAATCTTCAACATACAACACTTTTCTAAATGTGGTTACATTTGGGTATAAGTATTTAATCTGAACTCCCTAAAGTCCAACACATTTCCACCTGTGGTTATCATTTGAATGGGAAAAGCAAATGGCAAAGCCTCCATGTCCAATACTTTCCTCAATGAGTTAAAGTCTGGAGTGGGACTAGCAACACTTTGCCCAATGTGGTCAAGCTTGTAGAGGCAATAGGAAATCTGCCCCCAAAGTTTAATATTCCCAAAGTGGTAACAGTTTCGAGTGGGAGTAATAAATTAGATTTAACCACAGTAGAACGCTTTCTACAATGTGGCTATATTTTTAAAAGGAATAAAAAATCTGATACCGGTAAAGTGTTAGCTTTTGTTAGTATATTTGTGTTTTGCACATTCCAACATTATAGTGATTTATAGTATACGTTTTTTGTTTGTTAATGAATGCTGGTTTCTGTAAAGTCTAATTTTTTAGATATTATTGTTAAATATATGTTTCATGTCTGCCAATAGAAAAGGCACCCCACTGCTATCATTTATTCATGTTTCCCCCAAAAAAGCACTTTTTTTTTTCTAAAAAGACTCTCACCTACTAAACATTCTAGTGGCATGATTCATCATTGTGTCCTTGCTCAAGTATCCTATGTAACTGGGTGGGTTCAACCTTGATCACCAAGAAAGCACTTCTGAAGTGGGGAGGGGATCTCAGGGTTAACATTACCCTTATTAGGGGCGTGGCCTGGCGTCGGCCAAGATGGCCGAGTAAGCAGAGAGCTCCGCCGAGGCCGGGTAGACAGCCCGGAATATCCTGAGTTTATCCGGCAGTTGATGCAGTAAAAGGTGTGCGGCGATCCGTGCTGGTCGGGGCTATCTAGCGAGGCCACCCGTGAAGCGCTGTGCCTTGGGGCCGCCGAGTTACATGACATAAAGGCCAGAGGATCGGCCGGCTATGGAGGCCTTGGGGCGATCGACCGGAGCTGCGGCGGCACGCAGTGCACTATCCTGTCGGATGGGGAGGAACCCGCAGCGAACACCCAGTGGAGGCACGATCGGGACCTGAGGGTCCGGGACTGGGCCGCAGCTTCTAACCGGTGAGCGCCTTGGCGCCGTGCGGAGCGGGGGGCCTGTGAGTCAGCGGTGAGGCCGGAGGAGACGGAGGCGCCCGCCGTGAGCCCTGTGACTGTGAGGAGCTTCCAGGCATTGAGGGGGTGCGTGGGGGTCGGCCCGGTTGTGTCGGTGGTGGCGGTGGTGGCGGTGGTGGCGGTGGTGACGGAGGGTCCCCCACTGCCACAATAGCTCCCCCGGTACTGTCGGGACCTTGTGGGCGGGCCGAGTGTGTGGCCTGGGATGGTCGCCGCACCACAATACTGGACGGCCCTCGGAACCTGTGCTCACTGCGAAGGGGTGGAGAGACTGACACCGGGATACTGCAGGCCCCTGACGAGGGGGATTACACGGCTGACTGGACTGGACCCCCACCTGTGTTGCCGCTGACGGGCCCTGCTGGCGGAAGAGTGTTGTGAGGATCGTCCAGGGAGCGGAGTGACTGGCAGGCCCGGCTTGGGCTATTGGCCCCCTGGAGTTGGAAATCCAGTAGGGCGAGACATCTGGGGACCTCTTGGCTGTTGGGCGAGACCTGGGCGCCTATGAGTGGGGCCAAGCCGCTGGGTGCTAGCTGATGATGGTGCGTCCCCCTGCCCAGCCCCCGCTGCTGTGGTACAGAGGATCGGGCCCGAAGTCGGAGGGGGCCGGTGTCAGGAGCTGCATTGAAGGCCACGCGGGCACCCTCCCTACGACCAGGGTGAGGGAACATCGGTGAGGAGTGGGTCACTCATTGCGATACTTGCCTTCGTGGGACGGCAGCCCAGCGACAGCCCACCCGGCCGGACTGATCCGCACTGGTGGTGCCTGAGAAGCGAAGGACCGTTAGGGGTCTAGTAAGCGTAGTTGCCTCCGGGACTAGGAGTGTGCCACTATGAAGCCGAAGGGGGAACGCCGGTGCAGGCGAACAAATTGGACAGATACGCGGTCTCAAAGACACCGCCTGTGGATGAGGACAGTGCAGGGGGACAGGCCGCGGCCTCGGAGCCCTCTCTAAGTTCGATCATGGCGGCAATCCAGACGCTGGGAACGACGCTGGAAACCAAAATAGACAAAGTCTCTATCGAAGTTAATCTCCTCAGGGCCGACATGAATAAAACGTCAGAACGAGTTAAGGTGGCGGAAACGAACATTGCTGACCTGCAGTCCACCACCCGGGGCCTAGAGGAAAGAGTCCAGCAGTTGGTCCATCAGCACCGTCAGATGGCCCTCAGGTTGGAAGATCAGGAAGGGAGGGCCCGCCGGAACAACATCCGTGTAGTGGGGGTCCCGGAGAGGGCGGAGGGCCCCAGCATGGACCTGTTCCTTGAAGACCTCATATTGAATCACGTGAAGCCCAATTGCCTCTCCGCGTTCTTCACGATAGGGCTCCTATCCCACTGCCGAAGCCGGGTGCTCCCCCAGAACTATCATCGCCAGGATACTCAACTACCGGGATCGGGATGCCATTCTACAGGCAGCTTGCCAGCGCGGGGACCTACCGTATGAGAATACGATGGTGCGGTTCTTCCCAGACTTCACACTCAAGGTGCACCAGGAGAGGCGTACCTTTGATGCAGTGAAGCGAACCCTAAGAGACAGAGGCATCAAGTATATGATGTTCTTTCCGGCAAGGCTTAAAATCATCATGGGTGGAAAGTCTTGGTTCTTCACAACGCCAGCCGAGGCTCAGGCCTGGATAGACGAGCCACGGTCGCAGAAAGATATCAGACGAAGAGCAGGGGACTGGAGAGATACCCGCGAATGCTCGCCAGGATCATCCAGTGGGCGAGAAGGAATGGACAAGCGCGATCGACACCCCCGGCGGTCCAGATCTTTGAGCCCGGCGGGGTCTGAGGCTACTGGATGATAGACGCCCCATCTGGCCCGCATGGCCTGGACTCTTGACTGCAGCACGTAACGTATTCTGGGGGGGGGTGAGGTGGTTAGTGTAGGCCTGGGTATAACTGATTCCCGAGCTCTAGTGACTCATCTCAACCGCTTGTCTCCTGAATCCGGGCTGGAACGGGGCCTGGCGGAACTGTAGTTGGGCGAGGCTCGGCAACCCCCATTTTAGTTACCAGTTTGGTGGGTGACAGGCGCTCTGCTAGTTGGGGATGTGGGTAGTTTTAAGCCCATGCAGCAGGGTAGCAGGGTGGGGGAAGGGATACAGGGTAGTGGGGCTGGGGGGTGGATGTTCGTTCAGGGTTTTTTTGTTCAATGCAAATGTTTTCAATGCTTTCTAGTATTTCCAAATGCAGACAGGGTGGTGGTGGGCGGCGAGGGTGGTGCGCGGGTGGGGGTGGGGTGATGCTACAATTCCAGGATCACTGCACAGCGGGCTAGGCGACTCAAGGTGTTATCGTGGAATGTAAATGGTCTAGGGGACAGGATTAAGCGTACCATGGTACTTCAATATGTACACAGTCATTCCCTGGACATAGTGCTCCTTCAGGAGACGCACCTGAAGGGTAATTAGTACTTAGCCCTGAATCGGTTTGGATACACTCTGTTGGCCCATGCTGGCTTTACTTCTGGTTCCAGGGGGACGGCGATCTTATCCAGGAACTCCCTCCCATTGGTGGTGCGCCGCACGTGGTGTGATCGCCTGGGTAGATATGTGGCACTTACGGGGACATGGGAGGGTCTCATTCTGAACATCTGCTCTGTATACATTCCACCAAGGATGCATGGGGGAAATTTCCCGATCTTGGGGAGCTCCTGCTTGATATGCCCTCGGGTATCCTGATCATGGGGGAGACATGAATGAGACGATGTCACAGGATCTTGACAGGGACACCACATTGCACAGATCCCAGGGGGCACAGCCTCTGACTGCGTTTGTGAATGCACTAAGGTTAGTGGACCTATGGAGAGCACATAACCATGATGTACGACAGTACACCCACAACTCTGCAGCTCACGGTAGCGGCTCTCGCCTAGACTACCTTTTACGCACACAACTTCGGCTGGTCTGTTCAGAGCCAGCAGCCACAGGGCCAGAGGCATTTCGGACCACTCCCCAGTGGAGACTTGCCTATGGGGCCCCGAGAGAGAGTGGACGGTCCCCCCATGTTTAGACCCATATCTCTTCAGAGACCGTGAGTTCCAGGACAGGTACCAGGAGCGCACGGAACAATTTTCTACCGAGAATGCTGGGACGGTGCAGTCCCAATGTGTGTTATGGGAGGCATATAAGGCGGTATCCAGGAATTTTGTCCTAGCCAAGGTAGGGGCCAGGCGCAAGGAGAGACGGGCGCAATGTGATGATTTGGAACAGGAGATATTATTACTTGAGACAGGGAAGAGCCTGGGCCCGGGGAGTGAGGCAGAGCGTACTCACACACTTTGGCTTAAGCAGAGGGAACTCAGGGATATTGGCGAGAATCTGGCACGTGCACATGCGATAGCAACGCAGAGGCGTATATATGACCTTGGGGACAAGGCTAACAAGGTGATTGCATGGCTTGAGAGGAGGGATAAAAGTAGAAATTGGATCTCTGGCATTCAATCCGCGGAGGGAGCAACAAGGCAGGGCGGGGAGGATATTGCGGAGGCCTTCGCGCAGTACTATGAGGGAATATACCAGTCGCAGTCTGACAGAGGGGAGGAGGAATGTACTGAGTTCCTCAAAGACATACGGTTGCCGACGCTGGGTCAGGAAGAGCGAGAGGCTGTGGACTCAGACCTGACGATTGAGGAAGTTGAGGGGGCCATAAGGGATCTGCAGGCAGGGAAGGCGCCGGGCCCCAATGGTTTCCCGGCGGAGTCCTTCAAATGTGTGGCGGGGACGGTCGCCCCGTACATGTTGGGGATGTTCAATGACGCACAGGCAGTAGGCCAACTGCCGGAAGACTTAAGAACGGTGACCATTGTCGTGATCCATAAACAGGGTAAGCCGCAGGAGATGTGCAGCTCCTACAGACCCATCTCCTTACTTAATTTTGAGGCCAAGGTGCTTGCAAAGGTACTGGCAAATTGGTTAGGCCCCGTCATCCAATCCCTGATACACCCGGATCAGTCGGGCTTTATGCCCCATAGGAGCACCCGGCTGAATCTACGACGCCTTTATGGAGTACTGCACGTGGTATCCCAAAGCCCGGACACGCCGGCCGCGCTTCTCTCTCTCGACGCCCATATGGCGTTTGATAGTGTCGAATGGGAGTATTTATTCGCGGTATTGACAAAGCTTGACTTTGGGCCGAACTTCCGGGCATGGATCCGGCTTCTCTACACGGCGCCGCGGGCGCGGGTCAAAGTGAATGGGACTATGTCCCGGGTTTTTGGGCTCCACGGAGGGACGAGGCAGGGTTGTCTGCTCTCCCCGATTCTCTTTGCGCTCGCGCTTGAGCCGCTGGCGTCGTGGGTGCGGGGTGACCCCGGTGGTGCGGGGCATTGATACAGGGGGAGGATGGGAGGAGCGCATCTCCCTGTATGCTGATGATGTATTACTCTATGCGCATCGCCCCAGGCAAACGTTCCATAGGCTCATCCACATTCTAAGATCCTTTGGAGAGTACTCCGGCTACCGCATCAACTGGGACAAGTCCCTAGTGTTCGTGCTTGCGGGAGCACCACCGGTGCTGACATCGGCTTGTGCAGATCTGACTTGCAAGGAGACGTTCAAATACCTGGGTATATGGATCACGAAATCTGAATCGGACTTTATGCGCCTCAACGTCTATACACAATTGGACAGACTGAAGGGGGATGTCGCCCACTGGCGGAGTCTACCGGTGTCGCTTATGGGACGCGCAGTCCTGTTTAAAATGATGCCCCTACCACGCTTGTTGTATGCGCTCCAAAATACTCCCTTTGTGGTCCCGGAGAGTTTTTTCTGTGCACTGGAAGCAGAGCAGCGCACACTGCTGTGGGGGAGGGAGCCCCAGAATCGCCCTATGGAAACTTCAATTGGGGGTCTATGAGGGAGGATTGGCGGTACCGGACCTCAGAAAGTACTACTGGACAACGCAGCTGGTCAACATTAATGGGTGGGTTTTCTCCCCCACCAAGGAACCAGCCTACCGGGTGGATCGTATGGCCATGGGGAGGGGCAGCTATCTTGCAGCCCTCTACAAGAAGCGGAGGGGCACCTCAAGTTTCCCAACCCATACGGAGACAGTGGTGGCTGCATGGCGGAAGGCAACTAAGATGACGGGGTGGGAAGCTAAGCTCACGGAACAAACCCCACTATGGGAAGGAGGTTTTCTGTCCGAAACTGCGCGCTTGAAAGGCCTCCGTGGCTGGAGCATCATTGGTATAGATCTCCTGGGAGAGGTCTGGAAAAAGGGGAGGATGCTCGACTTTCCGGCCATGCAATCGGAATACCAGATGGGGTAGGGGGAATTTCTACGATATTTGCAGGTCAGGCATGCACTACACTGTCATCTGAAGGAGGGGGAACGGTTGCCGGAGTATACTCCGTTAGAGGATAGGCTACTGCTCGATCCAATGGTGGATAAGGCCATCTCACTTACATACAAAAAACTAATAAACAACACGCCAGACCCCTTGGGGCCATTACGAGAGGCCTGGGAATCAGATGTAGGCCTCCTCGAGGATGACGACTGGGCGGAGGCCATACAGAGCCCCAGAGAAATAGCGGTTAGGGCACGGTTCCGCCTAGTTCAGCTCCGGATTCTTCATCGCTCCTATGTTCCTAGGACAGTGCAGTATCGCATTGGCTATTGTGGGTCTGACAAGTGCATGCGGGGATGTAACGAGATTGGGACATTCTTTCACATCCTGTGCGCGTGTCCTCGGATACAAAGGTACTGGGAAGCCATAGCGCAGGTCATGTCCGAGGTGGTGGGCTCCACGGTCCCGGTAGACGCCAGGTGGCTTATCCTGGGAGTGACAGGGGAGGTAGTGTGGCCCAAATGGGCTACAACCTGGCTCGCATTGGCGGGCATGGTGGCGAAACGAAATATAGCCAGACTTTGGGTGGCGGGGGAGGTTCCATTGATAGAGGGCAGGAAAAAGGATCTTGACTGGTGTCAACGGCCAGAACACGCTGTGTATCAGAGTAGAGGGTGCCCACGTAAGTGGGAAAAGATCTGGGAGGCATGGATGTCATACAGGGGGGACTTACTGACCGATTGAGGGGTATTTCCCACTACGGTGCAGGGGGGCTCTGGGGTCAACAGGGAGTGCCACGGGCTATTAGAGAACTAAGGGAACTGTACAGAATGAATAATGCTATATAACTGTTTTGACTGACCCACTGCTAAGTATATTGTCTCATTGAATGGAAAGCATATCGTTTTTTTTTTGTTAATAAAAAGATGTTTAAAAAACCAAACATTGCCCTCATTAAGGGAGCCCATGGCAAGATTAAAAATGATGTGATGCTATAGCGAGTTAGTTACTCCACCATCTGAGGTCTACATCTTTCAGCCACATTAGTAGCCCATACAGGTCAAGTAGCTTTCTTCTGCACCATTCGTACACAACAATCTAAGATCTTTTTTTCTTCTGTGGGTATACAGGAAGAGGTTTAGCAGTTAAAGCCATTATTCAAAATAGGTGCTGCAAACTCCAATGTGAGCATTTCATATGCGTTCACTACAAACAAAATGCAGACCAAACTGTGCAGCACCAGTTTGGACCCATCCTGATTTTTCATTACAACGTATGAATGTCTCAAACTTGAAAACTTCTATATTATTACATGTAAGTAAACCTTCACATATGATTGGCATACATCTGTTGTTCCTTAGAGTGCTGGATTTGGGCAGACCTTGTCATTTTTATTAAAAATCACTCTCTGACTTAATTCTTCAAAGGAATCAGGCTTCCTGGACACCTACATGTGGATTCCTACACCTGCATGTTATCACGGTTTTCATCTTTTAGATAAGTTAATTATCAATTCATTTCTCTTTTGAATATTTTTTTATTGAGACTGGTATTTTATTTACTTTAATAATATATAGAAATAAATATTTATAAAATATGAGTGTGTTTTAGGAAGGTTAAATTATGTTGTAGTGTTTTTTTTAAAGTAGAGTTCTTGCTACTGTGTCTAGATATAGTAGGTCTGGGTTGCATCTTACTTTGTATGTTAGTAGTTCATGCATTATTTTAGTTTGTTTTTGCTAGTTTTGAAATAGGTTGGATAAGAGATTGTTCAATTCTTACCTCCTGGTACCTTTGGTAGAGTGTAAGGTGACCTCTTCCTAGTGTACCTTGAAAGGAATTGTATCCTCTTTCAGCTACGTTATTTGTCTTTGCTTCTTGGGACATTGTACTGTTATAGACATTCAAAATGGAATGTGATACTTGGGTTGACATTTGTAGCCTGACCGGTGCATCCCACCAACCCAAGTGTCCTAAAAAATCAATTTTTAATTTGAGTAGGTTTATTTAATGCTTGAGCAATGCCAATATTTGCAACCAAACATAAAAATAATACATTACTAATTCACATTAATAAACAACTCGCATACTTTTAAATTGCAGCTAGATATAGGAAATCACAAAAATAAAAATAATTATTTATCCAATAAATATGTTGCAGTCCTCATGTTTATATATTACCCTTTTTTAACATCTAATTTTCTAAATATCTTGCATAAAATTCTCCTTATTTATGACAGACCGTTATAATTTCGAATTCCAGTATAAACCCCAATACAAACAAAATCTGATAAATATACAATCAATTATAACAGAGAGTTTTTGCCTTAAAGTACTAGGTTGTTCAAAAAATAATAAGGTGCTGTAAGATTAACAATTCCTTATTACAAAATGGACACATTGTTTTCTCACTTTTTTATTGCATTTTTCAAAGAAAACAGTGAAATGAACCATTTCCTACTGAGTAAGTCAAATGAACATATCCAATATCTTACCTAGAAAGAGGTAAATCAGAAGTATGTGATTTTAATTTGTTTACAGACTGTAAAATTACTTTTCCTACTTTTTTCTATCCTCTATATCTTTCATAATTATATCCAAAACGTTCAGCCTAGATTTTATACAAGGTATGTTCTTTTTCCATTGTATATTTGGTTGCAACTCTATATATTTATTCAAAGATAATTATTGAAATTAATCAATGGGTGCCGTCTTTAGACAATTCTAATAATTCAAAATTCTTATTTCGTTTTTATAAATTATCTTAACAAAATCTGACTCTAATCTTACAATATATCCGGGAGAACTCATTGTATCCCAATCCATTTTTTCATGTAGACTGAATTTTTTTTAACCCCTAACAATGTTCATCTCATATGTTTCATTAGGCATATCAATTAATTGATAAGATAAATCAGTGTTTAATCTCCCCAAAGCACGAGCCATGTTATATGGATGACCCACCATATTATCCACACAAGTCATTAAGTACACATTCTGAGAAAATGTTACTCCCAAGTCAACATTGGTACCTAGCTTTTCCAAAGCTTTGGAAATTCGTTTTCAGCTAAATATATTTTTATTTGTCCTTTTCCTAAATATTATAATTTTTGTTTTAGCCATATATATTTATTTGGAAATAGTTTTCATTAAATAATTACAAAAAGCATTCAAAGATCGCTGTAGCCACTTTGGTGTTACATCCACTTGAATTGTCTCATCTACATAAATGATACTTTGAATATGAGGTGTACCTAATCTGCGTGGAAAGGTCCTTGTTGCTTACAAACATTTTGAAGCATCTGCTATGTTGATGGAAAAGAAGAGCACAGCCAAAATACAGCCCTGTCTCAGGACATTCTGCGTATTGATTCTCCTAGTAAATGCATCATTTGCCCTAAATTGTGCTTGAGTTCATGCTCCAATATGCAGTTCAATCATTATTTTTAAAAGACCCATTTGTATACACCGTATTTCAATTTCCTCTACAGTCTGTTTTGATCTATGGAGTTTAGTGCAGTAGATATATCTATAAACCCAGAGTATAGATGTCCTCATTTGGGCTTTAAGTATTTTTCTGCTAAAACTCTCAAAAAATAAAACAAAATGATGTAAAACCAAATAGAGTAATTGGTAAAACTCTTGCACACTCAATTCAGTCCTCCAAATAATTTAAAAGATGTTTCACAAAAGATTTTTCTGATATATCTATGACAGCTATCATCATGTACATTCCAGAAAAAGCTTGATTTCCTTTTACATAATAGCAATTGAATGGTCCCTAAGCAGGAATTTGGATTCTTGTTTGTGTCAATAATTGCATGGAAGAGTTGGTGGAATATTGTAGCCTAAATCTGTTGTTTTAATTTCATAATATCTGCTACTATTCCATAATGGCGCTGTACATGTGAGGATTTGATATTTTTTATGAATGCCTCCATTTCTATCACTCAATCAATCATGCAGTATATAGTGCAGTTTATCACCCGTAAGGGTATCCAGGCACTGTGCTGCAGGTCTTAGTTGAAGAGCCAGATCTTGAGTCCCTTCCTGAAGTGGGTCAGCTAGGGTGAAGTGCGGAGGTGGATGGGGAGGCATCCCAGGCTTTGGAGGCGAGGTGGGAGAAGGAGTGTCCTCTGGTGCGGCAGATGTGTGTTATCTGTGTGAGGGTGTAAATTCAGGCGGTGGTTCATGTAAGCGGATCCTTGGTAGTGGAGGGCTTTGTAGGCGTGGGTCAGAAGCTTAAATTGCCATCTCTTCTGGATACGGAGCCAGTGGAGGTCCTTCAGGTGCTGGCTGATGTGGGTCCTCTGGGGTCGGTTGAGGATCAGTGTGGCTGCTGTGTTCTGGATAGTTTGGAGTCTTATCATGAGTTCGATGGTAGTGCCTGCTTAAAGTGTGTTGCCGTAGTCCAGCTGGCTGGTGATAAGGGCATGCATCACCGTTTTCCTGGTGCTGAAGGGAAGCCACTTGAAGACCTTGTGGAGCATGCTGAGAGTGTGGAAACAGGCTGAGGAGACGGTGGTGACCTGATGTTTCAAAGAGAATTTGCTGACCAGCATGATGCCGAGCTTGCGGGCATGGTCTTTAAGAGCAGGGGTGGGTCCGAGTGATAATGGCCACCAGAAGTCGTACCAGAGTGTGGTGTGTCTGCCAAAGATAAGGACTTTGGTTCTGTCCGTGTTGAGCTTCAGGCAGTTGTTCTTCATCCAGGCCTTGACATTCTTCATACAGTTGTGGAAGTTGGTCTTTGTCGAGGTGGGGTCCTCCAAGAGAGAGTGGATGAATTGCGCATCATCGACATAGGAGATTATTGTGATGTCATGGGATCTGACAATGTCTGCGAGTGGTGACATGTAGATGTAGATGTTGAAGAGGGTAGGACTGAGTGATGAGCCTTGCAGGATGCTGCAGATGGTATGCTTTGGTTGTGAGGTTAAGGGGGAGAATGGTTCTCTGAGTGCGACCCGTGGGAAATGATGTCATCTATTTGAGCACATTGCCTGTGATTTTGATCTGGCATAGTCAATAAATGAGTGTGTGGTGGGAGGCTGGCTGCAGAGAGGTCAAGCAGGATCAGGGCGACTGATTCTCGTCTGTCGAGCAGGATGCAGATATCGTCTGTTGTGGCGATATGGGCTACCTCGGTGCTTTGATTGGCTCTGAAACCTTATTGAAAGGGGTCCAGCAGGTTGTTCTTTCCAGGTGTTTGGTGAGTTGGAGGTTGATGGTCTTCTCCAGGACTTTGGCAGGAAATGGTAGAAGTGCGATGGGACAGCAGTTCTGGAGCTCGCTGGGGTCTGCAGAGTGTTTCTTGAGGAGGGGTCTAACCTCTGCATGGTTTCAGGCATCAGGAAAGGTGGCTGTGGTGATGGAGGCGTTGAGGCTAATCTTATTTCTTCTGAGGTTAAAAAGTCAGTGGGGGCATGGGTTGGTGGGTTCTCACGAATTGATGGAGTTTATTAGAGTAGTTGTGTTAGGTGTGTTGAGTTATTCCCATTCGGCCAGCTGTAGCGGTCTTTGGCATGTTGAGGAGTTTGGAAGGTTGGGGATCAAAGTTTGTGTAGATGGTTGCTTTCTTGTTGTGGAAGTGGTCAGCAAGGTTATTGGTGAGTTGCTGTGAGGAGGGGATCGAGTTTTCGAAGGATGATGGGCAGGAGAACTCACTGACGTTGGTGAAGAGTTCCTTGGTTTGGATGACACTGGTTTCTATCCGGTGAGCCAGGGCCTCTTTATTCAAGGCTTTGAGCTGGTAGTGGTAGTTGCTGGGGGCAGGCTTTAAGGTGGCTCGGTCAGTGTGGTTCCTGCTGGTGCAGCATTTTCTCTCTAGTTGCATGCATCTGCGCTTCGACGTGCTGAGCTCCGGAGTGCACCAATTGGCTTGTTTGGTGGATCTGTGTGTTTTGGCTGTTCTAGAGGGAGGGACTCGGTTGGCGGCGCTGGTGATCCAGGCGTTGAAGTTTTCTACTGCTTGATTCAGGTTAGTGGTAGAGTTGGGTTATGTGATGCTGAGGACCTCGATCCACTGTTGCTGAGAGGCCAAGCCCCAGCTTCGGAGTGGGGCAGTGTGGTAGTTGGGGGTGGTACGGGAGGGTACTGCGAGGGTGAAGTGTACAAAGTAGTGGTCTGACCAGGTGAGTTCCGTGGTGTGACTGTATCTGAATCTGTTGCTGGATGTAAAGATGGGGTCCAGCGTGTGTCCTGCTTTGTGCATGGGATCTGTGACAAGTTGCTTGAGGTGATGTTGTCCAATCTTTGCAGTACGTTCGTGGAGTTGGTGCCTGTGGGGTCGTCCAGGTGGAAGTTGAGGTCTCCCAGGAAGTTGTAGTGTTCAGTTTCAATGGAGAGTGGGGTGATGAATTGGGCAATGGAGTTGCTGAGGCAGGTTCGTGGCCCTGACAGTCTGTAGGCGAGGGTGCCTTTAATGGTGGTATGTTGTTGGTGCAAAGCTACAAGTTCATATGTTTCATAGTTGGCGTGATTTCGTCATTGGTGATGGAGTCTCAATTATCACATCAACGTTATCTTCCAACTGGTAATTTTATCTCAGCTAAAAATGTATAATCCTTGCAAATAGTGTCCTGTTACTCATTAGGCCTATATATCTTTGATGTAAAGTTGATCCAAAATATTTCGGATACTGGCACCACAGTTATTTTTTGTTACATCCCAAGTTATAACATATTAAGCAAACACATATGTTATCATGTCTTTCTTTAAGTGATATTGTTACATTTCTCTAAAGTTTCTCTTTTTCTTTTCTTCATAATCTAATTTCCTCAGATCGTTCCTATATTGTTTACAATATTCATTAATTAACAAGGTACCTTCTTCGGTGCTTAACTTGAAACCTTTTCTTATTTGCTTATTTGGAGCCAAGGGGACTTCATCCCCTACCATTCTCAAAACCATTGATACACCAATACCAGTACTTACACACCCACTCACTGATTCATAGGTCTACACATATCCACTCAGTTACCCATGCAGCTACTCATACACCAACTCACTCACTAATACAGCCACTGATATATCCACTCACACACCCATACAGCCACTCACACACTGTCAGTCACTCATAGAGCTACTCACACACCTACTTACTCACCTATAGAGTCAATCACACAGCCATTTACTCACCTATAAATGTGTAGACATATGAATCAGTGAGTGGTTGTGTAAGTACTGGTATTGGTGTGTCAATGGTTTTGAGAATGGTAGTGTGGAAGTTGGAGGGGGTGTATGAAAGTTTATATTGGGGTGTGAGTGGGTGCATCAGACATTATGTAGATGATGCCATCAGTGATGTCATCAGTGATGTCATTTGAGATGTCATCAGTGATGTCACTGTTATAGTTATAGTTAACTCAGCTAACTATAACTGCTGAATTTCTCTGGTTTTCTATGAGTGAACCTTGAGCCTAACTATAAAGTCTCTGTAACCTTTGTTTTTTTCAGTAAATATATATATATATATATATTTATATATATATATATTGAAGCAAAACCAGTCCCCTGTGCAGTCACGCACAAATGTGGACACAGACAACAAAATATCGCTGGTGCCCAAAAATAAACCATTTATTTCATTGCGAGTGCTGTTTCAGATGCGTTTCGGCCACAGACGGTGGCCTTAATCACATAAATATATATATATATATATATATATATATTATCTACTGGCGGTCGCCAGTAGATAGTTATAGTTAGGACCTATTTTCCATAGGAAATCCGCGACATTCTATTTGAAATAACTCTCTTGCCGGTTGACGAATCTTCGCGAAATTTTCCAACTTTATGGCCCGCTCCGGTCCGCTCCTACCCTGAAAGTCTCGGGGTGATTCGTAAAGCGGGGGCCGAGAAAAAAGGGGGGTCCCAAAACGTGTTTTCCCCATTCATTTTCCCATAGGAAACTTTAGACACGGCTACAGCCCGAACTGCTGAACGGAATTACACCAAATTTGGCAAAGAGGTAGTTCTTTGTTCAGAAAGAACCCTTTTTGTTAAATGGTGTAAATGCGTTCAGTAGTTCCTGAGAAAATCAAATTGAAAATCACATATATATCTATGGCCGCGTCGGATTCGCGCACCCTCCCGATCACGAGCTGCATGCTAATTGGCTGTCAACACTCCAAATCAGGAAGTGTTGGCAGCCATTTTGTCCTCGGTAGAACCGAGGGACAGAAACAAGTGAGCAAAACGCACAAAGGGGGCAGGGTAGAAACACCCTGACCCCCTAGGTCTGCTCAGGGGTCCCACAAGGACCCCCTGGGCAGAAAGCATTTTTTTAATCGGCAGGATGCGCTCAGGGTGCGCGGATCCTGCCGAAAAAAATCGAAGCGCGGTCTCCCGCGCTTTGATGCAAATTTGCCCCGGGTGGCCCAAGTCCCGGGGGCATGCGGGTGGTGTGTTTATTGTTTATATGGGGGCCTCTAAGGTCCCCAAGCCCCGGGGACCGCCACCCCCGGGGCTTCATAAAAAATGGTGCGGGAGGGCTCTCCTGCCCTCCCGCAGCCCCGGGGACCGCCACCCCCGGGGCTTCTTTTTAAATTAAATAAGGTGTGGGGGGCTTCAGCCTCCACACGCCCCGGGACCACCACCTCCCCGGGGCTGTGCAATTCAAGGGAGGGGGGCCGCGCAGCCCCCTCCTGGAGCCTGTGATGGCCCTGGGGACCGCCACCCCCAGGGCCGGCTCCTGCAGTGTCCCGGGGTGCCTACCCCGGGACACTGCTGTTTGCAATGACAGGACGGGAGCCTCGCGGCTCCCGCCCTGCCATAGCAAACTGCTTTGGATATTGGAAGAGAGAGCAGGGAAACCTGCTCTCTCTTCCAATATCCAAAGACAATTGCTTTTCCACACGGGGAGCTGCATCTTAGCAGCTCCCCATGTGGAAAAGCAATGCCGGCTCCCAAGGGACGTGGGGAGCCGGCGGGACTGTGGGGGGATTGGGGACCCCCCCCACAGTCCCCAACGGAGAGGGCCAGCCCCGGGGATGGGGTCCCCGGGTAAGTAGTGGCTCGGGAGGGGGCCACGCGGCCCCCTCCCCCAAAAATAAAAATAAAAAAATAAAAAAACGGAAAGGCCGGCCCCGGGGGATGGGGTCCCCGGGGCCTTAAATGGCCTGAGGAGGGGGGCCACGCAGCCCCCCTCCAAATATTAAAATTTTTTAAAAAAGAGGGCATGCCCCGGGGGATGGGGTCCCCGGGGCCAATACAGGCCCAGGGAAGGGGGGGCCACGCGGCACCCTTCCCGTTTTTTTAAATTTAATAAAAAAAAAAAAAAACTCCTCAGGCCCCGGGGGATGGGGTCCCCGGGGCAAAAAGTGGCTGAGGGAAGGGAGGCCACGCAGCCCCCCTCCCAATCAAAAAAAAAAAAGACCGGCATTGTGCCGGAGGCCCCGCCCCCCGCCCGGCAGCAGTCTGCAAACGCGCCCCCTGGCTCGTTTTGAGAAGGGGAAGTTATTCCCCTTGAATACTGGGGGTCCCTGGGGGCCAACTAGCCCACCAGGAACCACCAGTATGCGCCAGGGGGCTGCGTTGCAGAGAGGTGTACAGAGGCCACGTCCCTTTTACACCTCTCTGCAACACAGCTCTGTGGTGCTTTTTGGAAGTACATGGTGGGCTAGTTGGACTCCAGGGACCCTCAGGATTCAAGGGACTTAATCCCCAACTTAAAATGCGCCACGGGGCGCGTTTGCACAGTGGTGAAGGAGGGGGCGGGGCTTCAGGTGACATGTGTGCAAACAGGCCCCGTGGCATGTTTTAAGATGGGGAATTAAATCCTCTTCAATCCTGAGGGTCCCTGGGGCCAACTAGCCCAACAGGTACGTCCAGAAAGTGCCACAGAGCTGCGTTGCAGAGAGGTGTAAAAGGGTGTGGCCTCTGTACACGTCTCTGCAACGCAGCCCCTGGCGCATACTGGAGGTTCCTGGTGGGCTAGTTGGCCCCCAGGGACCCTCATGATTCAAGGGGACTTAATCCCCCAACTTAAAACGCGCCACGGGGCGCGTTTGCACAGATGTGACCTCAGGCCCCGCCCCTCCCTTCACCATTGTGCAAATATTCCTCTAAAATCAGCCGAAATACGAATTCCGATTTACTCACCTGTTATCAGGAGAGACCTCAGTGCTGCATCTTTCAGCCCAGTACTGGTCCTGAAAAGTAATTCTAACCGTACTTACCAGTAACTTGAATTTCCTTCCATAGGCTAACATTGACTGGTTTCACTTGGAAATTCTTCTAAGTGTGCAGTTTTGGAACTTTATAATATTCCTCTAAAATCAGCCGAACTACGAATTCTGATTTACTCACCTGTTATCAGGAGAGACCTCAGTGCTGCATCTTTCAGCCCAGTACTGATCCTGAAAAGTAATTTTAACCGTACTTACCAGCAACTTGAATTTCCTTCCATAGGCTAACATTGACTGGTTTCACTTGGAAATTCTTCTAAGTGTGGAGTTTTTGAACTTTATAATGTTCCTCTAAAATCAGCCGAACTACGAATTCCGATTTACTCACCTGTTATCAGGAGAGAACCCAGTGCTGCATCTTTTAGCCCAGTACTGATCCTGAAAAGTAATTTTAACCGTACTTACCAGGAACTTGAATTTCCTTCCATAGGCTAACATTGACTGGTTTCACTTGGAAATTCTTCTAAGTGTGCAGTTTTGGAACTTTATAATATTCCTCTAAAATCAGCCGAACTACGAATTCCGATTTACTCACCTAGTATCAGGAGAGAACCCAGTGCTGCATCTTTTAGCCCAGCACTGACCCTGAAAAGTAATTCTAACCGTACTTACCAGTAACTTGTATTTCCTTCCATAGGAATCCATTGTCTGGTTTTCAGCAGAAAAGTTTCAAAGTGTCGATTTTCACAAACTACAAATATTCCTTAAAAATCGCCTGTATGACTTAAACGCATTCTTTCAACTGTTTACAGGAGATGCACCAGTGCTGGATCCAGGATCCACCACTGAGTAAGAAAAAGTAACGATAACACTACTCACCTGCTAAGTGAATTTCCTGCCATAGGATAACATTGGTGATTCTATGTGAAAAAGTTTCTGTCAACTTTAAAAATACAATAATATTCCTTAAAAATCAGTACTGTAACCAAAACGCTTTTACTCAACTGTTTACAGGAGATGTCCCAGGACTGAATCTAGGATCCAGTCCTGTGGTTAGAAAAGTAATCCATAAAGTAACTAATTGCATTTAACTAGAAATTCACATTGAGCTCAATGTTGCATTGTGTTTGAAATTGTGTTGCCCATTGCAACAACTGTAACTACTGTACTTAAAACTCTATTGCCTATTTGCAAAGTATTTAAACTAAAGTAATTCATTCTGAGAAAGTATATTTTGTAATGTAATGTATAATGTAATTACAATGTAATTTAATAAATAAAATATCTAAAAATAAATAGTTTTAAAAAATGTAGTAAATCAGTGTCAAAAAAATAAATATAACAATTAATACATTTAAAAATTGTCATTTACAAAACCTTTGAAATTCACTGAAAAAACCATAGGTTTCAGGCACGTTATAGTTAGAAATTAGCATTTAAAAAACCTTTGAAATTCACTGAAAAAACCATAGGTTTCAGACACGTTATAGTTAGAAATTAGCATTTAAAAACCTTTGAAATTCACTGAAAAAACCATAGGTTTCAGGCACGTTATAGTTAGAAATTAGCATTTAAAAAACCTTTGAAATTCACTGAATAAACCATAGGTTTCAGACACGTTATAGTTAGAAATTAGCATTTAAAAAACCTTTGAAATTCACTGAAAAAACCATAGGTTTTAGGGACAGTTATAGTTAGTTGGACATTTCACTCGTACAAAACCATAGAAATTCCCCCGTTATAGTTAGTTCAGCTAACTATAACTCGTGCACCCACAATGCACTGCTGATGACGTCACATATTACATCACTCATGACATGGTCAGTGACATCACTGATGACATCACTGATGACATCTCAAATGACATCACTGATGACATCACTGATGACATCATCCACGTGATAATCTGATGCACCTCCTCACACCCTAATATAACCTTTGATACACCCACTCTAAATTACAGACTGCCATTCGCAAAACCATAGACACTCCAACACCAATAACTACATACCCACTCACTGATTCTTAGGTCTACACACACACATCCACTCACTCACCCGTACAGTCACTCATACTTATGGTCACTCAGTACAGGACTATCATATGCACTCTTACTCCTATATAGACACTCAAACACCACCACTCATCCATAGAGGTACTCACACACCTAGTCAGTCATGCAAATAATTAAACACACTGCCATTTACTCACCTATACAGTTATACACACACCAGCTCACTTAATCATACAAATACTAGCACATTGTTACGCTCTTATACAATCACTGATACAAGCACACACTCATCCATACAGCCACTATCACAATCACTCACTCTCGCTTTTAGCTATTTATATACTCCAACACACATATATACTGCCTTTCACATATGTAGTTACTCACACATGTACCACTGGGACATACATTCACTCACTAACACACTCTTACACATACTTACCCACCCATACAGTCTATCACAGATGCACTCTTGAAACCATCCACCCAGTGAATCACCCACTCACACATCTATGCACAGAGTCGCACACACCCCTCCCACACAAACACTCAGGCACCCATACAGATACTCAGACAACCATTCAATAACTCATATAGACACTCATGTAGCTATTCACAAACACATGCAGCCACTTACACAGCAACAGACAGACGGATACAGACATTCACCCAGTTTAGTCACTAACCCATGCATTCAGTAAGATACGTTAAATCACTCACTTATAGAGTCAGTCACGCACCTACTAAATCATCCATACAGACACTTATACACCCACTCATTCTTCAATACGTCTTTTCCTATATATATTAAAAATATTTAAACTTTACAGAAACACACAGTCACTGCATGATGTCATCAGTGATGTCATTTGAGATGTCATCAGTGATGTCATCAGTGATGTCACTGACCATGTCATGAGTGATGTAATATGTGACGTCATCAGCAGTGCGGGTGCGCGAGTTATAGTTAGCTGAACTAACTATAACGGGGGAATTTCTATGGTTTTGTACGAGTGAAATGTCCAACTAACTATAACTGTCCCTAAAACCTATGGTTTTTTCAGTGAATATATATATATATATATATATATATTATGCTCCAAAGTTGCCCAAAAGCGTATGAAGCACTAGGACCATCGTGATAGCTCATAATGGTATAGACACCCCATGCAGAGATGAAACAGTGGTTGTCCGTTCTGCCTGCCGCGTTTCGTGAATACTTCCTCAGAGGCTCAGCGGACTCCCAGCGTGCAAGTTCGGTCACTCCCAGCTGTATCCTATTTAATAGCACGCCCCCAGATGGGCGGTCCTATATGGCACTGTGCTGAGGCATCTTGGGAGTTATAGTCCCGAACAGTTCACAAATGAAAGCACTGCATTTAAACTGTCGCATGAGGCATCCTCAATCCAACACTTTGGCCCCACGTGTGCGGCTCGATAAATATCTCACCTCGTGGCCCCCTTAGAATAGCGGGGTGGTGCACTCCTGCGGCTGGGCCGCCACCCATAGATTATGCTCCAAAGTTGCCCAAAAGCGTAAGAAGCACTCGGACCACCGTGATAGCTCATTTGCCTTTAATGGTATAGACAACCCATGCAGATATATATATATATATATCTATAATATATATATAATGTAGCTTGATCCACAGGTACATAAAAACAATGCCGGCACTCCAATCCTTCGTTTACAGATTTATTCAAGGCACAGACAGATGAAAATGTCCACGCATTCCAGCTACCACATACAGCCTTGTTCACGACATTGAATGCCATCTTAGTTTCATTATAAATACTCTTATTTGCATATTAGAAATAAAGAAAGGAAACTTAACATGCTGTCTAGGAGTTCCACTAGCACGGTCTCCATCTTGTAACAGATCAATTATAAAATCTTTCAATTCATGTATATACTAATATATACTAATATATAATGCCTCATACGAAGAAACACTGTAAAGTGCACAGTGCAAATTTAAAATACAGGGTCCATATCTTGTATTTACTTCCTTTTGTTAGGCCAGTGCCATAAAGGAACCCCATAGAAGGCTCACTTAATAATCTCACAAACTGGGTTACTAGCTTTAAACACATCAGTTTGTGGAACTTCCAAAGGAATCATGTAATTTATTTATAAAATGTTATACAGATACTCAATAAAGTGCACAGTGCTTAAGTAGAAAATATTCAATCAAAATTCAACATTATTTGCATGACTAAAATGTGTTGGCAAGTGCCATATTCTTAGACCTAGCAGTAAAAATATTAAATAAAATGTATCAAAATTGTTATCACTCCTAAAAATATGATGTTGGGGACCAGAGCACACAAAAGAATATTGTTCGGTGCGGAAAATATTGCACATTCTTCTATACACACATATATAACTTCTGTGTATGTCCTTGTTCCAAAAATCAACAAGATTAGAGATGCAC